>JAHLJT010000631.1:233817962-234169621 GCA_031308135.1 Acheta domesticus
GCTACCTTACGTGGTCTGCGTACGTGGTCATCTGTGCCATGTCCAAGACGATGATAGTCTCCCTTTCCCCTAAAGAAATTAATCACAAGTCATTATATTATTTTCTTATTAACACAACAAAAAATATACATGTGTGTGTGCACACAAACACACACACTAACTTACATCATCAACATAGACAATATTATAAAAAGCACCTCAAATTGAAATTACGTAAATTGTTATGAAAAATAAATTTTGACTTAAATAAGAATTTTCCATCTATCTATTTCCAACACTAACTCACTACTTCACAACACGTTGCATGTTGACGGTGGCACAAATTGTACAAAATTGTCATCTTCCCTTGGTTTAGGAATTGAAGTTTCAATATTAACACATTAACGCCCACCTTTTTAAAATTTCAGTTATAGGTTATTTTTGGTTTCATAATGTGACAAGTGAATAAATGATCCTAGGGAAAGGTGTTTCAGTGAATTTCATTTGACCTGCAAGGTGTGGTTGACGAATGTCAACCATGGATGTTACCATTGTATCTAATAAATTTTGATTGATTTTTGTGTTATACATACATTGAAGTAAATGGAAAAACATTTTTCTATATCTAGTTTAATTCATATCCATGAAATTACAAATCTTACTTTTTCACTATATGCCAAGTAGGAAAACATTTTTTCATGTGTAACCCAACATCACATTTTTTGCATTTCTTCCTTATTTGTTTCTTACAAACAGTACATTTTCTTTGATGTCCTTGATTTGTTCTCTGCAGAACATGACCCAGTGGATCATTTTTAAACCTCTTGCAGAACTCTAATTGTTGTTAGTTTTGTAAGAGATAGTCTTCCTAGATTTTTTGCATAAGATTCCTCTTTAGAAAAGAAATTGCCCCGTCATCAAAAATCCAACATCGGAAATTACTTCACAACAGAAGAATGTACAACCCATGCATTCACTGGTGCAACATCAAGTGCATTTCCAAACGATGGACAATATATTTCTTTCCTCTATTCTGGTTCTGTAACGTTGGACAAATCCATTAAGGCGGTCCACACTGCCCGTGTACTTGTACTGGTGAACTTTTGGCTGTGCTACCATTGATTGAGATTTTGTTGCTTTGCTTCATTGTTTTGCATGAAGATGGGTAAACTGTCAAATTATAGAAGCTATGCTGACACAGCTGTTGTCAAGCCACCTGGTAATCAAAATTTCATTAGTTGTATCAAATTGGTAGTCTGTAAATCCTCAGTTCTTCTTCTTCTTCTTCTTCTTCAAATATGCATCCGGTACTCCCCCAATTTGATCAAAGAATTCCTATAGCTCTAATACTAAGAGACCACAGGTAACTTATTACATTGTAGCTCGGTGTTTGCCAACCGGACAAGAAGTGATGTTGGAGCTGCCTTCCCCTCCATGACACGGTGCTCAGAGAAGCAGAGCAAGCAAAGGGGGGAGGGAGGCATTGGCAGACTATGGTCGCTGCTGGGGAGAGCCTGGCAGTGAGCCATTGCTGAAGTTTCAGGCAACATGTTTCTTCCTTGAATTTCTATCTCCAACACTGTAGACTGAGTTTCACCTTGACTTTCTGTCTCGCATTTCTGCAACTGATGGCTTGATACGTTTTTCAATAGGACCAGGAACTTCAGCAGTCTCCACGCTTCCTAAGTACCTTTTGTCTCCTTCAGCTTCATCAGTAATCTCATCAACATCATCAGGAAGTAACAAAACTACATTGATCAGTTTCTTCGTCATGGACCAATTCTTCTTCCAGCCAATACTAAATTTCAGCAACGGCTAGACCTTTGTGCCTCATAGACATGTCAAAATGGTATTGGCTCTTTACAATGAAAAACTGCTACAAAGGAAAATTATGATTTGTAACATGCATGATTTAAAACTTCAGCAGCATGTGCCATGGTAAACAAACATCAACCATTGTTTTCAATTGTTGTTTTATCATGCAAAACCAGATATTTCTTGCATTATATAAATATGAATACTTTCACAGTAATTACTGAAGATCAGACTTGCCTGTGGTTACGCAAAACTATCCAATAACGTAAGAGATATGATTTTAAATGCACAAGCCTCATGTATCGAGAACCCCTTTTCAGAAAATGGCCAAAACAAAACTGAATGTACAGATTCAAGTTAGCAAAGCACTACCACCAGCTTTGTAGGAAATGAAAGTTACTCTTTTCTAAAGAGGTAGGAAATTCAGAATCAAGTTTCAGTTTGTTAGTTATAAGACAAATCTTTAAAATACGAAAAGTCAACTTATGCCGACCATGGGCATTTAATGTTAATGTTAACATTTCAATAGCAGACAAAAGTTCACTTACCAAGTATACACACTGCCAGAACGAGTAAGTGCAACAGAGAACTGAGATCCACATTCAACTTTGATAACACCCAGTCCTGCTAGCGATTCAATCTTGAGGGGAATCTTGCAACCATCCGAACCACCACGACCTAGCTTCCCATAATCTCCATCACCCCATGACCACACATTATCATCATCTGTGATGCAGAGAGTCTGAGCATCACCACTGCCACAGGCGACATCTACGACTTGGTAACCCAGCAGTGCTTCCACCTAAAACACAATTGCACAAAATCAGAACTCTTACAATTCTACTACAAAATACAACACAACTCAACTTAAATCACCCACAAAATTCAACTCCACACAGTTTTAACTACAAAAAATATCTTTTGTATTGAATTATCTGAAATCTACAGTGACCAATATTACAAAACCATACTAAAGTTTGATTTATATCCTTGAATTATCTTTTGGAAGTTTTCTGTGGATGTGCTAGGAAAACTAAAATTGCATCAAGTCGAATTCAACTTTAATTGTTTTCTTTTACACCATCAGATTATGACAACCAGAGAATCAGAGTTGTTCCACCCTCTAACAATTTAAAATTAATTTTAGAGAATGAAAACCGTTCCTGAATTTTGTTGACAGAATCACATTTTTTAGAATAAACTTTCTATCAACACATTGCACTCACAAGTTTTGGGCGCAGTTGATCTTCACTGTCTCCATGACCCAGGCGGCCATAGCGACCTTTGCCCCAGGTGTACAACTCTCGACCATGAGTAATAGCTGCAGAATGGGCACCACCACATGCAATATCTATAACTTCTTTTCCCCGAAGAGCTTCAATTACTCGTGGACGTTCACAAGAACTGGAAGATATATAAACATCACATCAGAACATATAATTAATTGTTCTACAAAAAAAATTGCATTTTTAATTTAATTGACCAAAACTTGAACTCAAATCATTAACTCAGAAGTGTTCATCATGTTGCATAGAAATATCATATTGATCAAAAGATACAAAATATTAATAATCATTTGTTCATACCAAGAATATCCTCAAATACCAAGACAAGAGAAATCAAGTTCTGAAATGAAATCGAAAGAATGTGGAAATCAGAATGGATACAATTATCCTGTCCCCAAATATTGTGAAATGGAAGAAAATGAAAAGTCATAAATCCGAGGAAAACTATGTCTAATTTTATTAATATTTACGGTATATCAATAAAAGTTAAAACTGATTATTCTGCTAATACCAATAAAATAGAGACTGCAATACATTAAAATAAATATCTATATGTATAAAATATATTATTTAACTCTGCTTTCATGGAAGATTGAAAAACAAGGATGAGATCCTTTGCTGCAATAATATCAAGGACAATGTATGAACAGAAGATAGCAAAGTTATCACATATAGTAATGCTTCGATCACCATCTGCAGCAGAAATACATTTTTTATAGTGTTTATTGCAGAAACTACTTCTGCACAAGTAGGCACGCTGTCACCATCATCATTATCACTGTCACTGTCACTTTCTTCCTGAAATGAATTGATTAAACTTCTACCGACACTGTTTGCATAGTTGCAAGTTCATCATCAAAATGGAGGAAGTCTTTAACTTCATAATCTATTTTCAATTTCTCCCATTAAGAAATAAGATTGTTTTCTTCTTCTTCTCCACTTCTTCCTCATGGTTTTGGAAGAAGCCAGCTTTTCTGAAGCTACTGCTTGTGGTGGATTGACCAATGTCCTTCCTTGCCTTTGCAATGTAATGCAGTGCATTCAGGATAGATATTTTGAATGTCATTGTGCCCTTCCCTGACTCCATTAAACCTAATAATCTCCGCACAACATTTTTTCTGTAGTGAGGCTTGAAAACATGGACTATAACTAAAAATATTGACTGTATCTAGCAGGTACAGTTTGCCAGCAAAAATTTAATTCTAATATTTCTCAAGTTGATTTCCTTTGGATATGCAGAACACTGTTCAACAAATAAAAGAATTCTTCTGTTCTGCGCTCCTTCACATCAAGATGCATTACATACATCTGTATTACATGCATCATCAATGAAACTTTTGTGCTAGCTTCCTTTATATGTCCGGAGTACTACAGGCTATGATTTACAATCACAAACCTTAATATATTTACAAAATAATTACTTTTCTGGACTTTTTTCGCCTAGCATTACATCACAATTTCAAAAGTGCATTAATGTGCAATTGTTTAGCTGCACGCCATCAGAGGATGATGATTGAGGTTTACGATTGAGTTCATCTATGCACAGAATTGCATGTCTATAGGAAAGATTAAAGAGGTTATAATATATTATAACCTTCTTGGAGATAATTCTTTGTTGATTTTTAATTTTCAAGTGTCTAATCTGGAATGTTCCTATTAAGAATGTTCCTATTATTATTAAGATGTTTAGTTTTGCTTTATATTTACAAGTAACTTGGATATTGAATTTAATTGCATCTAGGTGTGAAGGTATTAAGTGTAGAAGAGACAAAACTATTGGGGAAACAAAAAAAAAAAATGCTGACGTATGTGCTTGATGTTGTCGTAAAAAGGTGTGAATGCACACGTGTTCTGCATGAAAAATAGTGCATACATTAGAATAGATAGATGCAGGTTCCACTGCAGAGCAGAAATAGATGAAATTCCTTTTCCTGTCTAATAAATTATTATGATAAATACCCCGGCAATGCAGGGTACCTTAGCTAGTTGTATATATAGTGCAAGTCTAGCTTCAAGCCCACAAAGAGACATAATTTCAAAAGTTTATAGTAAATACAATTTTCTTCCACTAAGGTTTGTGACTTATTAGGAAGAACAATAAAGAATACTGGAAATAAACCATCATCTTCATTCTCCTTACCTGCGGTTCCCATGACCAAGTTTGCCATCATCACCTTCACCCCAAGAATAAACCTCTCCTTCTGCTGAAAGCGCAAGACAATGTTTTCCTCCAGAATTGACTGCAACTTTCTTTATGAAGACATGTTGAATGGACTCAAGAAGAGTAGGTGAGAGGACAGAATCAGTGCCACCAACACCTAAACGTCCTCCTGCTCCATATCCTAAAAAGCAATAGAGTTACGTTTCAGCATCAGCATAAGACAGAAAAAATTTAAAAACTTAGACTAGGCGTATATTTATTTGTAAAATTTTCATAACAGGCTCAACAGTCCAATACAGGGTATAATTTACAATATACATTAAGACCAAACACTCATAACGGTACAACATAAAAATAATTATTATATATCACCTACATACACCAACTCTACTACTGATTACAAATTACATCAGTTATATATAAGTATGGGTTTTTAAGTTGATTAGAAAACAAATACAAAGATTTCATTAAGTTATCTTGAGTAATTTACAGGCAGTAATACATAAGTAAAGAAATATATTGGTTAATCTTGTAAGTCTTGGAATTGATGAACAATACACGTAATTTTTTCTGCTGTTTAATTCTTAGAGTAGAACATTTATTCTGAAGTAATGAATGCTTTTAATAAATTGAAATTTATTGAATAATTCAGTGCTTTAAGAGAACTTATGTTTGGTTTCTTTATAGTCTTAACCCTTTGCAGTCCTTTCACTTTTCCGTCTTCTTCATCTGGTGGTCCGATGTCCCGTGTTACAGGACTTTCCTTTTTCCTGGTTCTGGTCCTTTGTCCTGTGGGATGGGACCTATATTTAACTCTGTATTATTTCACTCAGGTAAATGGCACCGGTTTCCTGTACAACTAATTATCTTCAGAAGAGATTAGGCAGTATTTTCTTTCATTGTAGCCAGACTTTGTCCATTTTATGTTGTTTAAAATCAGTTTGCTTATGAGGTTGCAGTTGAACTTACGGTGACATCGAGAAGTAAGTGTTTGAGATTGTGGAAGCTTGAATTGTGTGAATCAGTTAACAATTCTGAGAGTTAACAATCTTCAGGAAAGTAAGATATTGAAAACATTTTCTCGAAATATTCTGAGGAGTGTGAAGAAAATGACAGTAATGATAACTCGGACTTCGTTCATACAATGCAATATACAGGCGTTATTGGTAATGTGGTGAAGCTCTTCGCACCAAACATTAAGTTACAAAATTATGTATTATGAATTAGGCAAAAAAATTAAAATGTTTTGTTTGTAATAATACGAAAAATAATTTGAAACCCGAGTACAGTTTCTTACGCCATGGCACGCCGGACCGGTGCAACCAGTTACCTGGGGATTTAAAGGGTCTGCAACGAGGAAAACGCTGTGTCTCGCCACACAGGACTGAGGACCACAAAGGGTTAACTAATTATTAGATTATTTTGCTTTAAGTATTTTAAAAAAACACTGGGTTCTCTACATTATTTCTAAATAAGCAGCATTTGAAGACACTACTGCTGAGCAATACATAAATACAGATTTCACTAATATACAGAGAATTAGTGAAAGTTCTTAGGTTGTCTTTTAATAATTCATTTGTTTGCCTTTCAATAAAACTTAATATCTTTAAAACGTATTGTTTGTATAGTCAAAATGGTTACTGAATGTCATTTACTCATCTAAAAATATCTTAATTTTTAATGTCATTAACAGAATCAATCGACTGAATTTCAACAACATAATTCATTCATCTTTTTCATGATCAATGGAGATCAATTTTTAATAATTGCATGTATTTGGGAATACAGCTCAATTCCTTTTTTACATAAATGTGCATACTATGCAAAATAATGTAATGTTACCCCAGCTACAGTTACCCAGCATTGCCTGGATGTTTACTCATCTAATGGGCTGGAAAAGGAATTAATTCCAAGAAAAGTGTAGAACATTCCCACCATCCCTTCTGCTGCCCACCCCTTCCATGGCTTGCTCTGGCTCTGCAAGCCACAATGAAGGGCTGATTGCATTACAGCAGACTAAAACATTGTGAAAGAAAGGAAGAAAGAAAGCCAATAAAAAGTTCATTTAATAAGAAATTGACTGTCTTTTATATACTAGAAACTTCATCCCAATAGCTAAGGATTGAATGTTCCACTTTTTCACATTTCTAAACACTTGATTGTATGCTGATTTTTACCTTGTAACCTAAATTTGAATTCTATTATCCTTTCACACATACTACCCAGAGAACAAACACTCAACAACAAAACAAACATCAATGATCGTTTCAACCTTCATAATACTGATTTATAATTAAGGATTTCTAGAAGTATTTCAATAGTTAATAACATAAAATACAATCTAAAATATTGATATCAAACGAGAATATAAACACACTTGTTTTAATAATTCAGAATGTGTCAATATAAAATACCTGTGGCATACACTTTCCCATCTGCTGTCACAGCAACAAGGGTCTGCTCTCCACCTGCCAACTGCACTGGGCGCAAAGCAGACAGGGCTTCACACGGAGTGGGCAATTTCACTTTTGCTCCCTCCACTCCTCCTAATTGGCCTCGATGATTATGTCCCCAACCATATATAGTGCCAGAGCCAGACCAACTGAGAGTCCAATCTTCAGGTCGCCTATACAACAAAAACAAAAAATAACTTTGATATAAACTAATACTATATGTTTCAATCCATTTTTTACAGGTTGCTTGGCAGAAATCTTATAACATAAGATATAGTTTAGATGATGTATGAAAATTTACCTCATCCATCATTCTTACAGACTAGATACGTGCTTTGTCAGAGTTAAGAGGTAAGCTTAACTGATGATGGGAGCAGAGACTGTTTAGGACTTGGAAGGTACTGGCACCGCATTCGTTGAGGGCTAGCAGCCAACATGCATTCTGCTAAGTTTGATTTTAGTTAAGACAAGATTAGTCCAGTTGGGAAATATTTTTTACTCGGAAAAGGTCATAAAAACGTTTTTGTTGCATACATTGTATGGGTGTTCCCAGGCATTGGTTAAAACCCCTGATTTCAACCTCCCAGACCCTGTACTAACATCAGGAGGTTCAAAAAAACAGTACTTTTTCTCACTTTTTCGGATTCTTCTTTACAATTCTTTAACCTTAAGCCCTGGAGATGATGATGATGATGATGATGATGATGATAATTAAGGTATTAGGGCATTTCAATATCTAAGAACATTGGCACCCACATCAAATTTTTTAAGAACAGTATGCACTGTGGCAATGCCAAGCTACAACATTTAAAAGAATGCAAAGTACAATATGAAAAGAAAACAAAAAAAAAAAAAAAAAAAAAAGAATATGAACATGTCCAATAGTAAAAAAGGTAATGGCAGAAAAGGAGACGCATAAACTCTTTAAAATCTCCTAAGTAAAAGTCTTATTAATTGGCATTATCCTCCTCTTTCAGCTATGACTGTAGATTTCATTCTCTCATAAAAAGCTTGCAGACAGAAGATTCGTCATTTCCAAGTACCTCTTCCAGAGTGCCAGCAAGGCAATGCCTACAGCAGCTATCTCTTATCTTGTTAGCAAGAGTGCACGCTCCATGATAAGATCTATTTTACAATTATCGCAAGTAGGGGGTAGGGCCCCGCGAAGAAGTTATCTGTGGGAGAAATGACAGTGACCGATCCAAAGGCACGTCAGAATAATCTCCTCCTTCCTCGTGGCACGAGATGAGGAAAACTTAGGTTTTATGGAATCTTTGGTTCTCATGAGCTAAAAATCGGAGCTCTGCCACTATGTTTGCCTTGCACTGAGAATAGAGTGTTTGAGAAACAGTTTGGTGTCTTTTGTCTAAGGATGTTTAGCTGTGTTCTTTGTGGCAAGCTTTGCTGCTTGGTCAGCTATTTTGTTTCTTCCTATTCCCACACGGCCAGGGACCCAACAAAAAACAAGTTATAATGATGTACAAATAAACGATAGATTTGGTGTTGGTTGTACATTGTCAGAGGGTCACAAGATGAGAAGGAAGAAATGGATTCAAGAGAGCTTTTGGAATCACTGCATATCACTACTAAAAGAGAATATATATGAGAAACAATAATAGATAACTGTACCTGTGTAACCACATAAGCAATTGCTCATCATGTTCTTGGCGGAACAACTGGTGATTTTCATGTTCCCAACCTTGTCCATCACTGTCAGGTGCAATTTCCAGTATTTTCTTGCGAACCTAATATCACATCAAAGTTTAAAAACATGAATAATTTGAACCAACAAAGGACAAGATATTGATTCAAAGGCACAAGACAAAGCATAGATTCAAAGATGGCCAATTCAAAAAAAAGAAAAAAAAAAAAAACACCTCTGGCAGACTTCCATTAAAGTATCAGTTTTTTGATGCAAATTTAATTACTAATGCATTTAATTACTAACTGGATGAGTGAGACCAAAGTATCCCAGAGCGCTAATGCTGGAATTTTTTTATAAGCATAATGAAAAAAAGCTTTTTTAAAAAGTTCCAATCTCACACACCCAATTTACTAGGCTATGTTCATGTAAAGATGGCTAGGCTATGTTTATTAAACAGTGTTTTAATTAATCTCTGTCATTGCATTCTACATCCTTCTCAAAGGCACAAGTGACATATTTTTAGCTTTTCTTGAACTACAGAAGTGAAAATAACTTTGAGATAAGAAAGCTTCTTCTCCTCTGACATGTGACTGTCAGGCAAAACTTGAACAATTTTATTTGAATAAGAATTCTTACAATTTGTAGACCAACCAAATCATCAGCAACTTCAACAACACACGATGTTTGATCTTATTCAGGATCGAGTTCATTTATGATTATAATTTATTCATGATTGAAGAATCTCCAAATCATATACAGAGAAGGTACCTGTAGCTGATATATACTTGTCTATCCATTGTAAGTGGTCCAGCACTGGTTGCTCGTCAAATTCCCTTGCTTGGTTGTTCCACAATTAAACAGATTGTCCCATGTTTTTCTTATGCTGGTTGTTTATTCCTTTTATTCCTCACTCTTGTTGGCCTTTCTTTCTCCTTCCCCTTTCCCTTCTAGGCCCCACACTTTCATATTTATACCTTGGGATCCTTCATCTACCTTTCTGATTTTGTTGCTGGAGTTCGATCTTAGACAAGGCTCATTTTGAGTCCTTTCCACTGTTTTAACTTCGTATATTTTGATTTTGGGGAGTACGTAAATGAAACATGAGGAGTACATGTTTGGGGAGTACATGAAAATAACAAATCAAAAATTTTAAAAGATTTCTCAAAAATGGCTTCAAATTTTTCTTCAAATTTTCCTCTTAGGTAGACTATAAAAATGGTGTAATTTTCACTAAATTCGTTGAATTTTTTGAAAATTGCCAAAGTTAAATTTTTTTTTTGGCAATTTCTTACAGCTACAGTATTGAAGAAAAGATTTTTTTATAATAAAATGTTATTAAAAAATGGTTCCTCTTCCAATTTTAAACATTCAGATTTATTTTCTTATTATACATAACTGCTTTATTACGTTATTGGCATTGGCGATGTTTTGGCTAATCTCTTGCAGCCATCTTCAGACCTCTGGTTTTAAAGAAAGAATATGCACGTGTTGGCAATTCATTTTCTTAGTGTGATCTAAACTCCAGAAAATTCCCTATAAATTCTTGTGTTTTACTCAAAATGGATTTTGTCACATTTGAATCTATTGTCTTCATACGAATGTGCAAGTACAATCAATAATTGCGGAAAATCAACTTAAGAAGTTGTAGTTATGTATGTTATTAAAACAACTTCCTACATTTTCTAAACAAACTTACCTCCACACAAAAGGAATGGGGCAAGGCAGTTCGATTCACAAGCGCAGATGCAACACGAGCTGCCATGCAGTATCGCCTAAACCAAGACCATTTATGATTCTCTGAGCAGCATGGTAGTGAATCCAAACCTAAGTCGCATGCAAGGGCAACCAGAACCTGTAAGAAAGGTATTTTGCAATGATCAGTTGTAAAGAATTCATATTTGAAGAAATTACAGAGGAAACCTTTGAATAGTTAATTTAAAAACAAAATCAAAAGCCGTACAAAATACAAATAAATAAAACAGAAAGAAGAAACATTACATTTCTTCACCATGGTTGTTTCTGCAATGAGAGTGCCAGTATGGCTATTATTCATTCGGTTAAAACAAAATCATTTGTAACTAATTCTTAAATATCCAGATCTACAATGCAAATTAGGAAATGTCTTTATTAAATCACTGGGATGGCTGAGACATGTCTCACGGCTCTCACAGTCAAAATGGAATTTAGTCAACAGGACAAAAAGAAAACAGGAAGCAGAATGAAGTTAAATGTATGTCAATGAAAAAAGGAAAGGTAAGAAACAAAAATGATGGTATGCTCTACGTCAGTGGCCTTCAATCTCTTTTAACCAAATGGCTATTTTCTTTTTGGTGAAACTAGTGAGTCGCATATTTTTATAAATAAAAAAATTACACAATGCTTACGAAATACAAACATGTAATTATGTTACAATAATCAATCTTAGAATCTGCATAAGTATGTTTTATATTTTGTCTTCCACATCACAAAAATAATGAATTGCAATAAGCACAGTAATATTCTTAAAGGAGTCTTTATATTTTTTTCTTAGTCACGAAATTGTCAATTTTGGCTTTAATAGGCTAGAAAATTAAATGATGGGACGCATTGTCCATGGTTCGCAGTTTGAAGACCATTGCCCTCTAGGTGCACCACACTGCTTTGTGGTCGACATTAAAACCGCCGTCATGTTGTCGCTAGTAGTTTCCTAGTGACACTTACATAGCAGCTTTTCCTGTGACATAATCTATGTCCTTGCCATATACTCAGAATGAATAAATGAAAGGGTTGAAGAGTGGTACCGGTAGACTGCTTCATATCAACATTTTAATCATGAAAAGTATCCAGTCAAAATACAGTCGACTTCAGTTATAGTGAACCCTTATAGTGAAAGTATATCACTGTCCCATTTCACTTACATTACAAATAAGCATAAGATTGGGTTATAGTGAACCTTCACCTCTGTTGTATTGAACGTTGGAAATACAAAGTACTGGAAATTAATTCCTTCCTGACAAAGAATATATCGCATCCACGCCCCAAATTCCAACATTAGGCAGCTTGAAAAAAATATCGGCCAAAGGTCATAATCAAAAAAGTCTCCCCTGAGGTGAAGGTAGCGGTCCCGGAATGGGTACCTTACTGACAACCTCATGTCACTCAGTTTCACTGTGGAAACAAAGGCCATGTCTTGCAAGGGCTACAACTGGCAGTGTCAATACGCAATTGCTTGCTTCACTTTCAAGTGTGATGTTACTTGATACTCTGGGGGACAAAGTGCATTGTGACCTACTAACCAACAGGAAGTGCAGGACTGCCACAGCCCCACAGTCTGGCCATATCTGCCATGCCAAGCGGAAAAGCGATAAGTTTCATTAGCCAATTGTGCAATCTTGCTACCAAAAGGACCTCATAAATTATTACACGAGTAAAAGGAGCTTGGAAGAGCAGGACTTGTAAAAGTGTAACAGGCATTGAATGGTATCAGACTGCATTACGAAGACACAGTGGACAATACAGAATCAAGTAGGGAGAGAGCACAAACTCTGGAGAAGGGCCTAGAGACATTGCTACTGAAAAATTACGAAGCAAACAATTGAAAATAATTGACTTTTTAATGACAAATAAAGACACTGAAATATTCAGTTCTTGCTGTTAATATATTTTGCTTTATCTTTATATTAATAAAATCAATAATTGTGGAGAAATTCTATTCAATTATGACATCATTGGATATATTGAACATCTAATGTAGTGAACCAAACATGTTAAGTTCCCAGAAGTTCACTATGAGCGGAGTCGACTGTAGGTGTCGGTCGGAGACATGATTCGCTTTAGAGCTCGCGAAGGGTCACGGAGCAAGCAGTAAAGGCAGTAAAGAGGTGCACAGCACCAAGGAGAGCGGCACAATGCATCTCCTTATACCAAAAGGAAACACAACATTCAAGTGGGAGGTCCTTTTCGCACAATAGAGCGAGGCGAAGGGAGACGAAGGCGCACCTTGAAGAAGTCGGAGTGCATGAGGTGCTTGCCGCCGCGCACCGCGGGGTCCTCGTACTCGTGCTGGCGGAGCAGCGCCTGCGGCAGCGCCTGCACCAGCGCCAGCAGCGCCGAGTCGGTGGGCGCCGCGGCGGCGGACGGCAGGGGCGCGCCGCCCAGCCCCGCCCCCGCGCCCGCGCCCGCCGTCACCGCCACCGGCCCCGCGCCCGCCGCCGGCCCCACGCCCGCCGCCGGCCCCGCCCCCGCCGCCGCCCCCGCCGCCGCCGTGGCCGCCTGCGCCTGCGCCTGGGCCTGCGCCGCCTGCTCGGCGCGCAGCAGCGCCGGCATGTTGAGCAGGCGGCCGAGGCGCGAGCCCAGCAGCCGCCGCAGCCGCTGCAGCGCCCACATGCGCTGCGCCGCCGCTGCGCACCACACAACACAACACAACGTCAGCCTTTGCAACTCAACACCCAGAGCGCGCAGGGCCATTGCTTCTTCAACTCTCCGCGTGCAAAGCACCACAAATGTACGAAATATCAGGGAAAAGGGGTCATCTCTCGGGAAGAAGATAGACCCTTCGATCAAGACACTGTAGTGTTCGCTTCGTGCGAACACATGAACTGACAGTGGAATCATCAGCTATTATTTCACATTTTCACATTTGCACATTTGTGGTAGTGGGAAGATAATTGCCTTTTCGGGAGACGCCGCGTTCTAGGCAAAGTTGCTGATGTTTCTGCCTTCATCCTGTGACCCTGTGACCTGCGCAGGGGTTTAAATAGAACGAGGTTCCTCTCCACCGTCCTGTCGGCCGAACGATCGGTCAATGCGCAGGAAGCTTCCCACCAATCACGCAACGGCGGGGAGAGGAAAACCTCGGAGTGCATATCAACCCGTGCGCAGTCCACCAGGCATTTCGCCCTGACGAAGGTCGCAGTATTGCAAAGAATTGACAACTTTGCCTAGGATGCAGCGTCTCCTGAACAGCTACGTAGATACTGACTTCGACCGCGGAAGCTACGCCTTACTTCTTGTGATTATGAAACTTTTTCGTTCACAAACAAAACATCGAAATCGTGAAAAACATCGAGCACAAAACATAGGCATTTGTGCAAAATTTAAATTGCCTATTTCGTCACCAGAGTGATACCTTCTTTCTTCGCTAGATGCGGAAACGTAGCGAAATTTGCGTGGTCAGGCGGAAAGGCAGGCCTGATGGCCGAGTCTCGACACGTAAAATACCTCTGAATGGAATGGCAAAGCCCCTTTCCTCAAAAAACTATAATTTTAGGAAATAAAAAAAGTTTGTTATGCAATTTAGTATTTGAAAGTCATAAAATACGAGGTCTGATTATTCACTTCTAAAGCGATCAAGGCAATATGTGAGCTTTTGCACGTTAACTTCAGGGAACATGTACAATCTGAAAATCGTATTTTTTTGTGATATGAGGTTTTATCACTTTAAAGACGATTTTTTCTATTAAATTTTGCTTTCATTAAAAAACTCTAATAATATTTTGTCTTTATAGTCCAGTCAAATGTTAGAAAAAAGGGAGTTACGAGAAAAAGGGAGTTCCGAAATTTGATTCCTATAGGTTTTTTTTGGGTCGCTGAACACGAATATCAGGTTTGCCAACAAAAAAGTTGCCTGAAAATCCGTTCTTAAGCAAAAGTAGAAATCCAGACATATTCAGTTTAAAAAACAACTGAAAAAACATCCATTTTTCGTAAATAATGGTACTATGTGAAATTAAAGAACATAAAAGTACCTACATTTTATGTCATTAAGCTTTTTTTCTCCAATAAAAGATCTAACCTCAAGAGCACTGCGAAATTTGGTGATATAAGCAAAAATCATAAAAAACGAGCTCACTTTATCTCTACTTAACTTAATAAGGTGATGAAATGAAGGAAGATAAAATTGCCTACATTTTGTGTATTCAAGGTTGTTTTTTATCAATTGCATCGTCGTTAGTGTGTAAATTCTGCCTGGATGTTATTGTGAAAATGACACTCCACTTACCATCCCACACTCACTCCCACATGATATTTACATCCAATAAAGTTGTGTACAAACAAATATGGCGCCTTGTGATACATTTTACATTTTAAATGGCCCTGGTTTTCATAGACACCTGCTATGTACAAATGCTACTAGCTAGTCTTTTAATACTATCACTCTCGTATATTATATTGTTTCTAATGATTGCCATTATGTAATGTCTTAAAGAACATCCAGTGCCTATTCCATTGGTTCGTCAGATTCAACGGCTTCATCTCGTTCTGTTCCAGCTCGTAACTCGTCTTTCAGGTCATTTTTAGAAACGATTGCCATATTGTCGCAACTCTTTTTGCAGTTAAAGACACAAGGTACAACATTAATCCCTGTCTTCTTGCAGTCACTTTTTGTTTTATTTTGCAGATTATGGAGCATTTGCTGGAAACAAAACTAAATAAATTTGGTGGAGAACGTGGTACTGGCAATTTGTCACAAATAGATGGTTATTTTTGGCTCCTCCACCTTTCTGGATTTTGTTTTTGGACATCTGATCATTGCTGAACCCGATGACAATCTCTTCCAAGTGTCGGTGTGCCGCAGTGCAGATGGTGGGAGTCCAACAATGTTTGCCTTGAAATTGAACGCAGATTTAGCAGACATATCCCAACTGATTGAGCAAAGGCACATTCTTCCCATTGTAGCCGAATAGTGAAATCAGAAAACATCACCAATATCAGCCACCTTCTCCTTGGATGCATTGGTGTGCGTTGGTGCCTTGCTTGACACCACGTGGATGGCACATCACATTATTTGGCGATCTTGAGGGGGGGATCATTCTTACAGTTCTAAAGTTCAAAAGCAAAATTCCTACACTAAAAACTCTTCATTATAATTCAAGATATTTGTCGTTTTCACAAGTTTTTCGCTTATAACACCAAATTTAGCTGTGCTCTCATGGGTCAACTGTTTGTTGGACATAAAAGAAACGTTATGGCATTAACCCTTTGCACTCGTAGGGCATGTGTGACATGCCACCTATGAATGCTCTCTGCGGTCGGAGGTTTCTGAGCACTGCGAGGGCCTACAACTCGTAAGGCATGTCTAAGAAGACAATGGATAAAGCTGCAGAGCTCGAAGCCGATATTCGGAATTTGCCCTTTCCATCTCGTTTTCACATTATAGCGTCAACATTATTTAAAAATTGAATAGTAGACCGGATCGATTCAACAATGAAAACTTTATTTTACACACCAGGAAAATACGCGGGCATCTGTGGCATGTCCTACGAGTTAATTAGGGATTTTGGTGTGGCGTGTGAGACATGGCCTACGAGTTGCAGGACGTGTCACATTACATACTGCTACGGGCTACTATACTGCGATTTTTCTAGGAAGAGCTCTGACGATAACTCAAATCCCATCTTCGCGATGGAATATGTCACGGCATTTCGCGTCTTTTCTCGGTCTTGCCGGTAGAAGTCGCATGATCGCAAGCACTGCTTCATACGGTCGCGATCGTGCGAAATCTAGCGGAACGACTGTGAATGATACGAAATGCCGTGACATATTCCATCGCGAGGATGGGATTTGAGTTATCTTGAGAGCTCTTCCTACAAAAATCGAAGTATAGCCATCATTCTCGTGGCATCTCTGACGTGAGGTGTGTTAGGCCCGTTGCTTGCGCGTGCACAGGGTACTCACAGAGCGAGGAGAGCTGCGCGCAGGCGGCGAGGGCGGCCGCCAGGCGCGCCACCAGCGCGCGCTCGGCCGCCGCGACGAGGCGCGGCTCCAGCAGGCACGTGACGAGCTCCACCGAGGGCTGCGACAGGATGGCGCGGTCGGAGCCCAGCTCGTGCGGCCCCGCGGCCGCCACGATGGGGTGCACTGTGAAGCGCCAGCCCCAGCCGTTGACGGAGCCGTCGCTGGAGAACTTCCAGCGCAGCTCGTCGCCGGCCACGCGCAGCTCGGGCGCCCACTCGGCCCACTCGCGCCCCGACCGCACCGCCACCGTGCGCCCCGCGCCGTCCATCAGCACCAGCGGGTCGTGGCGCCGCTCCGACGAGCACATGCGGTCGAACTCCACGCGCAGCCCCTTGGCGCCTGCGCAGCGCACGCGGCGCGCACCGCCGCCCCCTCAGCCCGGCCCGGCCCTCGCCCCCCCCCCAGGTATCTCCCACCAGCGGGGCACCGCCCCAGCCAGGAAAAGCTCTAAGCTCCCGACCGGTCTCCCGGTATGTGTGGCATGGTACAGTAAGTGGGAGTGTAAAGGGTGATGATGGGACAAGGAAGAGGAAGGAAAGACCGAGCGCGTTCCTTGGCCCGTTTGTTATACTTGGGTTTTTATTTCATATCTCACGGTATTTCACGACGTTCTCAGTCGTGCCGCTGGGAGTCGCACGATCGCCAATACTGGTCGATACACTCGACATCATGCGACTCCTAGCGGCACAAGCGCGAACGACGCGAAATACCGTGAGATATTCAATCTTGAAGGCAAGCCCCCACGCGTCAAGAAATAAAAACCCAAATATAGGGTACTTATTGCTCCGGCATTCGCCTGGTGTTGATGGGAGAAACCACGCAAAACTGCCGATCAGAGCAGCCGGCCGCTAGAATTCTCCTGCAGACAGCGACTGAATTCGACCTAGCTGACAAAGCAGTGTCGAAAATCCTGCCTAGGACCTCCCGGTGAGAGGGACTGCAGTGACATCAGCTCCCCTTCGACAAGAAGCGCCCCCGCCGTACGGTTTCCACAGTTCCGCGTACAGGCAACGCGCGTGACGTAAGCAGAAAAGGCCCAATAAGCGCTGAAGCGCTGAGGGGCGCCTCCGCGTGGAGAGCGACCGCTGCCCCCCACCCCCACCCCCCAGCGCTCGCAGAGAGAGGAGTAAGGAGGTGAGGCTCACCGGGGATCTTGACGTGTCCGGTGAGCGTGGCGTCGTCGGCGTACGGGTGGCTGCTCTCCTGCACGACGGGTTGCGGCGCCAGGCGCAGCGCGCGCGTGTTGAGCGCCACGTCCTCCAGCTCCGTCACGCACAGCTCCAGCAGCAGCTCCCGCACCGCCGCGCTCGCCCCCGCCAGCGCTGCAACCACGCACGCGCACACACGCATTGCACAACTCACCGCTCCACGCACCCGCGGGCGCCGTGTGCTATACGAATTTTCAGGTTCAAAAGGTCCCAGAGAAAGTGGATCATACCTACTTCACGTAAATCACCCGCCATTCTAACGACATTGGTTTAGGGACTTTTCGTTGCACTTTAAGTTTAATAAAGGTCCAATTCAGAGGAGTCAAGCGTCACTGAATCTCCCCATGTGTTGGCACATATATCCCGTTTAATCAATTGTTTAAATTAAGTTGGCATCATTTACATTACTTTCTATTTCTATCAACATAAGGACTATTTCGAATGGCGGCAATCTTGGACAGATTTTGGATAGGAAGTGTTTAAATATATTTAGTGGACGTAAGCGACGAATTTATTGACAATTTTGGCGTTTTAGTGTGGTATTTTATCACATTATTTGTTTTTGAAGTTTTAAACCAAGTAATTGTAACAATGCCAGGTAAGCGTGTTAAAGTTACGCACAAAAATCGCGTTCAATTACGAATATTAAATAGTTCAGCAAGATACGATGTTACTACTGTATTTGGAAAATTAAAAGCGAAGTATGAAAGAGAAAAGGTGAAAAAGACGGATTCCGAACTTACATGTGAAGTGGCATATTTATTTGAGGTAAGATGTTTCTTACGCCTTATACATTTTCGAAGTTGGCGATACCAAATGTCGCCCATAATGAAAATTCTAGGGACCAAAGCACGCTGAAATCCCGTTTACTACTGGCAAAACAACATGGATGTTTTCCATCAGAAACATCGATATATTAACATCAACATTTTCCTTCCGATGTTTTCTTCACATCGATATTTTGTTGCAAAAACATCAATGTTTGATGTTATTATTCATGCTTTATGTTTTTAAAGAATGTTGGTATTTCTATGGTATTTTGTATGGTGTATGTAGAATATTGATTAAAAGATTAAGATGGTAAAACATCGAAACATTATATTCTTTAATTTTAATTTTCTTCTTTACATTCAATAATAATTGTTATTAGTTTTGTAGCCTACTATTAACATGATGCAAACCAAACAATAAAATATATCCCGTTTGCGCACGGTAATTAAAAACGGCATGTTTATTAGTCTATATTTAAAACATTGATGTTTTCATCGACATCGAAAACCCTTTGGCGATGTATCGACACATCGCTGTATCAATGTTTTGGTAAAATTTGCCATCACTGTACTTCGTTTTTTTCTTGGCGCACGGGGGTGTGTCAATAAAATGGAATATCTCACGGTATTTCGCGTCGTTGTCGGTTATGCCGCTAGGAGTCGCACGATCGCGACTGTATCGAGCAGTGCGGGCGATCATGCGATTCCCGGCGGCCCAACGGAGAACGACACGAAATCCCGTAAGATATTCCATTTTATCGACATCCCCCGTGCGCCAAGAAGTATGTTTGCTCACCGAGCAGCACGCCGGCGACGGTGTGCTTGGCGCCTTGGGCGTGCGCGGGCCCGTGGGCGGGGCCGGGGCCCGCGCGCCCGGCCACCGCCAGCTTGAGCAGGTCGACGAGGGCGCGCGCGTCGTCGGCGCCCAGCAGCGCGGCGAAGTCGTCGGGCGCCGCCGCCGCCGCCGCCGCCGCCGCCGCCGCCCCGGGCCGCGCCTCGGCCTCGGCCTCTGCGTCCTCCTCCGCCGCGCACCCCACCACGTGCGCGCGCGACGTGGCCGTCGCCGCGATCACGCTCATCGCGCTCGCCGACAGGCGCGACGACAGCGACGCCGACAGCGACGGCAGCGCCGCCAGCGGGCTCTGCTCAGACTCCGGCGTCGTCGGGGAGCTCTGCAACCGCACCGCACCATATCCCTCAAAGGCCCACATGCCCGTGTCAATCGACACGGATGCAATTTTCTCAACAACATCAATCTTTAACTGCCGATGCGACGTAAAGCAAGAAAATGTTATTATAATGTTTCTATACAATTATTCATTTGTTCATGATAAATAGTTAAATGAAAACATACATTCTTTAATGCAATTTTTTATATTTAAAATGGACCCATCACAACTTTCAAAAATCGTTTCAAAATGTTAATTACGTACAAAGCTGACAGCTTCGAGAACACATGCAGGTGCTTCCCCGCCTCCTTGAGCAATTTCAGCTGCCTCGTCAAACAGCGCAGCGGCTGGAGACGCACGGCTGCAGGCATCTCCTGGACTGTCAGGCGTCCGAACTTCCAGTGAGCTACCTGCACATTCAAGAACCATCTCCTGCATTTCTCACAAATAACTGCTTTTTGTAATGAATTCTGAGCAATACTATTCATTCCAGAGTATGAAAAGAAGGTAGCATTACAAATACGTATTGTGACGACTGCCACTACAACCATCTTCATTTACTTAAAGTTGAACTTGCTTTTACTCTCATTCTTCATAGTATTTTTTCTATAATAATGCAAACAATTACATCCCTTTATCGTTTTAATCATTAATCTAATGGTGAACAACTGCTTTGACAGGAAATGACTTCAGAGGGGGGAGCCAGAAAGGGCGAGAGAGCGGACGAGACAGCGGGCGAGGGAGAGAGTGCGGGCGAGAGAGCGCGGGCGAGAGAGAGAGAGAGCGCGGGCGAGAGAGAGGGCGAGAGAGAGCGAGAGCGGGCGAGAGAGAGCGAGAGCGGGCGAGAGAGAGCGAGAGCGGGCGAGAGAGAGCGAGAGCGGGCGAGAGAGCGAGAGCGGGCGAGAGAGAGAGCGAGGGCGGGCGAGAGAGAGCGAGAGCGGGCGAGAGTGAGCGAGAGCGGGCGAGAGAGAGCGAGAGTGGGCGAGAGAGAAGAAGAGAGCGGGCGAGAGAGAGAGAGAAGAAGAGAGCGGGCGAGAGAGAGAGAGAAGAAGAGAGCGGGCGAGAGAGAGAAGAAGAGAGCGGGCGAGAGAGAGTGTGCGGGCGAGAGAGAGTGTGCGGGCGAGAGAGAGAGTTTGCGGGCGAGAGAGAGAGAGCGGGCGAGAGAGAGAGAGCGGGCGAGAGAGAGACAGCGGGCGAGAGAGAGCGGGCGAGAGAGAGCGGGCGAGAGAGAGTGTGCGGGCGAGAGAGAGAGAGAGCGGGCGAGAGAGAGAGGGGGAGGGAGGGAATGCGAGTGGCAGGTAAGATCTGGCGTAGTCCATTGAGTTTGGCTCAAGTTAGTATTAAATATTATGCATACAATATCTGGTTTGGAGCCTCCTACCCAGAGAAAACGCTCATGCTAAGCTACTGAGTTCATTCCTCTGGAAAGTACATAAGAAAATATTTACGTAAATACAGAGTAATCACTGACCTGGTTTGGTGAGCCCTGGTACACTAGTATGTGAGGACAATGCGGCCACAACAGCTTCACGTGCCTGAAGGACTTGCAAGGCACTTAGGACATGCTGCAGGGCACGCTGTTGAGCTGCTGGAGTTTCCAAAGAGAGCAACATTCGTGACAAGGACACAGGAGGTGGTCCCCCCCGGCTTGCACCTGCAGTCCCATTGAGCCCTGTGCTGCCTGTTGCTGCTGCCGCAGAGGTCGTTTTCTCGTCGGTGCCCAGAAGACCTAGAGCGCTCGCCCCCAGGGGGTCCGCTGAGGCGACAAACAGCACAGGTTCATGCATATTGGGCACCTACGGAGCAAGAAATTATCATTTACTATGCATGTTGAGGTCCAATCAAGCACATTAAGAACGCTATAAAGTGTTAAAACTAAATCTCTGTGTATCAAAACTAGTGCTAAAACAGCATGTACTTTCTTGTCTTTAGTACGAGTTATGAAATACTATTTATATCACAATTTCTCTCTGAATTAACACATCCCTATCATCATTTTTTCAAAACCTCATTACAAATCTTACATTTGGTGCAAAAACTAAGTATTTTCAAGCAAACATTAACAAAAATTTGACATTTGCAACTGCTTTTCATACACGTAAATCATGTTCCAAAAATAATACGTAATTCCAGAAAATTAGCTCCTGAGTCATTGTTGAATTCCAAGCTGATATTACCTGAAGGTTAGCAATTTTTATATTTCATATACTTCAAATACATTTTAAATAATTTCTAAAAGATTAAGAAATGTGAAAATGTATAACAAAGAGTCGACAAACAAAGAAATATGAAATAATATACAAATTCTAACTGACAAAGCATCGAACTGCCTGGAATTATGTTCATGAAGCACCAAAAATTCAGAGCAGGCATTTATGTTTGCTGCCAAAAAATGCTCCTATTTTAACAAAATTCAACAAGACCTTACTTGAAGATCTGTTTTTGACAAACACATTTCTTTGAGGAAAATAAATTATCTTCATATTTGTAGCTGGCAAAAAAGTTTTGAATTTTTGCAATTTTCAAAAGATCAGTTTTCAAGGAACGTGAGACCTGCACCATTCTCTTAAACATCCTTCACACTATCCAATAACAAAATGTAATAAAAAATGTTGGAGCCATTTTTTTGAAAATGTCCCAGCGGCTTCATGTAAAGTATCCCCCAAAATAAAATATCAGTTTCCGATTCAAGAGGCCATGATGTGAGCCAAAATATCAATTTTGGAGAAAAGCAGCTGAACGGTTTAGCTGTTAGCATTCTTCACAGATTTTCCAAAGAGAATTTTTTAATAGTCAGACAGATGTTTTGTCTTCAATCGGTTTTTGGTATCAAGGGCTCATAAAACATGGATTCTGGCTACACCAATTGTAAGAGGATTTCCCTCCTAAATTTAGCATCTATATATATCTACTTTTTCTTTCCCAGGGCCTTGTATTAAGATTCTTTCTGCCAAAAATTCGCTGTTTCTTCGCACAGTGAAGCTACAGCACAACACATTAACTTTCTCTCTATCGTGGTAACAGTAGTGAGAAAGTAAAAATGATCATTTTCAAGTTTAATACTCTCACAATATTGCAATATTAATAGTAAGTAGTATTAATAGTAAGTAATATTAATAGTAAGTAGAAGATGTTCATTAGGGTAATTCCAAGAAAGTTGTAATTTCTATTTTTAGGATTGTAATTGATGGGAGAGCGGGGGGGAGAAAAAATAAGAGAGAAACAAACAAGGGAACCCAGTCTTCATTATCTGGGCCCCCGAAACATAATTTCCATAAAACTCTTCACATCTATAATATATACAAATACCATCACAATACTTCCTGTTTGGTCTGTAGAATCCAAATTACACATTTAGTATTTTTTAATTTTACATATGCTGAAATTACAAATTGCTCTTAGCCAATGTTTATCTGAGTTCGCTAATAATTCATTATAATAAAGAATTATTTATGAGTAAGTGGCACTTCCATTTTTCTCACAATAAATACAGAATTTGCTGGGGAACATCTATAAATTTCACAGATTTTTCCTTTACATTTATCATTAAATGTTTTTCAATGATTTGAAGGAGTGCATCCCTGAAAATTCAAATCTAATCTCATTCTGAAACAACTGATTGTTCACAGTTCATCAAATACTCAAATTAGGCACTTCCACACAAGAAAATAGAATAGAGTTCATGAAAATTCTTTGAGACATCAAAGTTTAAAGCTGTTAAAATGAATATGAATGGATCTGTACTCACCTGCATGTCAAAGGCACTCCATGCTACAGAGTGGGAAGAGCCACATGCAACACGATTGACTCTCACGTCTTCTAGTCCATGAACAAGTGCAGGTTTGCGATTAACCACAGTCGTTCCATTGCCTTGCTGTCCGTGATCGTTATCTCCCCACGCAAACACTTGTCCTTGGTCAGTTACTGCCAGACAGTGTAAAGCACCAACTGCCACGTGAACTACACGTCGTCCTCTCAGTCCCTCAACAAGAGTGGGTTTCCGTACATGCTGATCGGTGCCATGACCTAATCGGTAGTAGTCACCTTTCCCCCACGTCCATACCTAAATATATTAAGATGATCAACGTGTGGAACTTTATGGCAGTTTGACTGTAATTTACTGGTCATCATTTATAAAACTTAAAATTCAAATACAAAATGCAAGCTTCCACCTACGTGTCCATGCTTTGTAAGAGCCAACGAGAACTGGGCACCGCATTCAATCTGCGTCACACCAAGATTGCTCAGCCGTTCAATGCTCCTGGGAACGTTGCAGCCCTCACTCCCACCCCGCCCCAATTTGCCAAAATCTCCATCACCCCAGGAGAAAACAAGTCCTTCATCAGTGAGAGCCAACGTTTGGGCATCTCGACTTCCACAGGCCACCTACAAAGAAAAATTCACATTAGCAAGAGAAAAAAAAAACCATAATAAAACGTATTTGCAAAGCAATGAATACCTGCACGACGCGGTGTCCGAGCAGCGCCTTGACGAGGCGCGGGCGCAGCTGCGTGGCGTTGTCGCCGTGGCCCAGGCGGCCGTACTCGCCCAGCCCCCACGTGTAGAGCTCGCCGGCCGAGGTGATGGCGGCGCTGTGCGAGGAGCCGCACGCGATGTCGCGCACGCGCTTCGCCTTGAGGCGCCGCAGCAGGCGCGGCTTCTCCAGCGTCAGCCGGTTGCCGTGGCCCAGCTTCCCGTCGTCGCCCTCGCCCCACGAGAACACCTCACACGCACCACACAAATACACACAGGTATTTTTGCACTCCCACACGGGGACGGGGGGCATGCCCCTTGCCCCTCCCTTTCAAAATCTTGAAAGGGGCCCCTTACCCTTGCACAAAAAAAATTGTTATTTCCTTGAATATCTTAAATCCCTATTGAAAAAGACGAATACATCGAATAGGTACATTTTAAACTATACAGCAAAAACAAACGCATGGGCACTTTAGTCTACCACTACATTATGACAGCATATTTGGGTAAGCATTGTTACCTTTAAATTTGAAAAATGTCAGGGTATTACTTAGTTGTAAAAGATAAACACTTGTACTGTAGTCATTACCCGTTGACCTGCTCTATTTCAATAATTAAAATAACTTTTTGTTTATTTAAGCATTTTTTTCTTTTTGCACAATAGTAAATAAATACCCCAAATTCGAAAATAATCACACATTTTGGAGGTAAAAACAAGAAAAAACTATTGAAACTACCCTTGAAATGTGGCCAATTTGGACTCGAAACTTTTAAAATTCATAAAAATGAAACTCAGTAGTCCAATACAATAGCACAGACTTTCTCATACGAGTTAGTTTCTTTATATCTATAGTTTGTAATATCATTTCAGTTTTGTCCTACTCATCAGCACACAAGACATTTTTCTCAATTTTTAGAATATATAGTAAAATTTGAAATATTGTAATTAATTAAGAATGTCATTAAGAATACTTAGAAGGGTAAAACCTGGTTCTAGAAGAACATTTTCATTGAAAAATTTGGAACCACCTTAAAGAAAATGTTGCTGGAGCAGGAGCATGTTGCTTGAGAAACTTATTCAAAGCAATTGTATTCCCAAATGTGATAAAGTATAAGAAATGCCCCCCCAAAAAACCATTTGGTACCGATTCCGAGAAAATGACATTTGAGCGTTTCTGAAACTGTGCGATTTTAGCTCATTTTCACAGAAAAGTTTTGAATTTTAGAGAAACCACACAAGACATCATTTTAAGCACTTGTTCTCACCAATGCAATAATGTACACAAATTGCCAGTAATGTAAATATTTACAACATATGGAAATATGTTTCAAAAATTACATTTACACAAAATTACAACAAAACAAAAAAAAAAAAACAAAAAAAGAAATTACATTCTACAAATTAAATTTAGGAAAAAATATAATACAGTGAGTTAGCATTTGCATCATCTTTTGCAGTGTATTTCACACTATGACTACAAAAGTTTGAAGAAAATGTGCGGAGTTGCTTTTTAGAAAATCTTGTTTTGATTCTTTTTGATATCAGCTATATTTCACTCAATATTACAGTAAAACTACCAACATTTTCCAAAAAATTGTACATAACATTTATTAAGAAACCAATTGTGGAGATAAAATTTTATTTGAAGAAGAAATGTCTTCAGACAAAACAAAGAAAAATGCTGAAAAGCAATCGAAACTACCCTGAAAAATTGTGGCCAAGCCAGAGAGGATGCCTTCTACATCACCTAAAAATACATTTCATAAATTCAAAAATAGAAACAGAAATTGAGTAGATAAGGAGGCCTAAGAAAGTTGTCCCTGCCAATTCTCTAGTGTTTCACGCATATTACAATCCTAATGACATGAACTACTCACTTTGCCATCCAGGGTGAGAGCCATAGCGTGTTTCCCTCCAGAATGCACAGCCACCTTCTTGACAACAAACTGTGCCAGGCCTGAGACGAGGCGTGGAGAGGAGACATTGGAACTGTGGCCTAATCCCAGGCGACCGTTTGTCCCCTCACCACACGCGAACAACTACCACAAAAAAAAAAAAAAAAGGAAACACTGTTTATATCAATCTCTACATGAAACTGGGAAGGAAGCAAAAAACAAGACAAAACTATAAAGTAATAATAATAATAATAATAATAATAATAATAATAATAATAATAATAATAATAATAATAATAGAGAGAAAAGAAGAAGTGAAGGGCTTGCCGCCCACCTTGCCGTCCATGGAGACGATGAAGAGCGACTTGGAGCCGCCGGCGATGTGCAGCGGCCGCAGGGCGCTGAGGGCGTCGGAGAAGACGGGCAGCTTCACCTTGGAGCCCTTGAGCCCGCCCAGCTGGTCCTTGTCGTTGAGCCCCCACACCAGCACCTTGGTGGAGGGCTCGGGGGCCGCGGGCGCCGGCGCGCGCGCGTCGCCCGCCGCGTGGGCGTGCGCGTGGGCGTGGGGCGGGGCGGCCGGGGCGTGGGGCGCGGCGCGCGGGCCCGCCGCCGCCGCGGGCTGCTCCGTGGCCAGCTCCTCGCTGTCGGACGCGAGGAAGGAGAGCGCGGCGGAGAGCAGCCCGGCGGCGCCCGCGCCGCCGCCCGCGCCCGCCGCGCGCCGCCCCACGATCTGCAGCGCGTGCACCTTGCAGTCGATGCCCCCGTTGCGGCACTGCCGCACCGCCATCTCCACGCACGCCACGAACTGCAAAGGTTTACTCACATTCAAACAAACGGTATAGGATGCTTTCAGTGCTTGGTCACGTTCACGAAACTGCTGTTTAGTTAAACACGCTAATACACATATAGTACTGTTCACTAAACAGGTGGTACCCTGTGAAGAATGGCATGTAGTAGAGAAAACTAAACGAATCCTTGCGTTGACTAATACATTGAGTAATATTTACTAAACACATTGCAGTGAAAATAACTAAACGAAACATGAAAGGGAATACTTTTTATCCCTTCACGCACGTAGCAACTGGGGTTCCAAAGCGGTCACCCATCCTACAGCCCCTGGTGTTCATACTTCCTTAACCATGATTACCTGCTGGACCCTAGCCAAGTATATCTGTTACGGATGCATGCTGCCGACTTTACGCTATCTACAGTATTTCAACGTATAATTCTATACAGTGTGGAATTCTCACACTTCAGATGCGCTCTATAACCATGCAAATTGGTCAGGTTGCTGAGAACGCTTACTAAAGAGTGTTTAGTAAATGTGAGGACATGAAATATAGATCTCGCCAAATGATTTTATCTATGAAACAAGTATAGTACTACTGACAATTCTCTTAGTTCATTCACTTACAATTATGAATTGTCTAATTTACTAAACGCAATGCATCATGTTTAGTGAATCTTACTACACGAATCATTGTATTTACTACACCATCGCTTACTAAACATATTTAGTACATTCTAGTACAACATTTTTCTCAGTGCAATACACACGCTCACAGCAACGCCTGCCTCACACCACCTCCCCATTTCCCTTCATTCACAAATTTGAGCTCTTCTTTGTTCGTATCTAAAAAAGTAGATTCCACAATATGGACATCTATCCTCAGAACTTCAACTCTTTATAAGAACAATTGTCTCGACTTTATAGCAGGAAAATTGTCAAGAAGCTACAATGCTTAGAAGCTACAAAGCGTTTCTCAGCAAAATAACATTTGTTCATCTAATCAAGGAGAAGACTGTGCCAATTATTTTTCGCAGCTGAAGTAACTCACCCCTAGATTTAAACTGAGTATCTTTCTGAACACGTAAGCATAATTTCATCATGATGTACAGAAACTGACACGATAGTTCTATTATGATACAATGTTAATCATTTTAAAATACTACATAAGTTACATATGTTAATCATATGCTAACTGTAAAATTAATACACCTGACTAAAATTTTCCATAGCCTTGGAACTTTCCATCAAACTGCAACATGGTGATTGTATTTTTTAAATACAACAAACTTTTAGCTCACCTCTTTGTAGTCCGATAAAAGTGTCACAACACTATCACAGGACCGAATAGATATACTGGCCAACTCTCTCATGTTCGTGAATGAGTCACCACCACTCACTACTACTAATGATGGCATATAGCTAGAGTCAGATGGATCCACAACCATGCGCAGAGCATGAATTAACACACCTGGCTGCATTTCTAGACGAATCCAATGCTTGCCCTTGGAAACAAAATCATTCACATAACATTATTTATAGAACTGAAGTGAATAGCACAGTGCAGTCTATTACTGTCTGTTTCCATTTTCTTCTACAAACATTATTTCATTTGAAAGAAAAAAACAATCTTTCACAACAACTAACCTGAGCTCCACTACTCTGCCAGTAGCTAGGGGAGCCATCTACTAGGTGATGAGCCCATGTTTCCCGAGAAGATACATTCAGAGTTTTTATGCAGCGACTCCAATCTTCAAGGAGTCCCACAGGCCCAGAGCTAGCTGAGCTACTACTACCCTCCTGTCGGAAGTAGCGGCCAGGTTTACCTGCATATACAGCTGCACTGCCTACAAAAAACAACAAATTCATATTAAAGTGAAAACAACCTTTACAAACAATTCAACTTCCTTCTCACAATGACAACTCCAATACCTATGAGCATATTGTACAGAAATATTGTATTCCAAATTACTTAGTTTGGTAACTGTCAGGGCATTGTAATCCATTAATAAATTAAAAAAGCTTGCCATATAAAAGAAATGGAATAAATGGAGTAATTGATTTTACAGAACAAAATCACTTACCAGGTTCTGCAAGTCTATTAAATGGATGTCGATGTAAGCGTTTGGTATAGAAACAGTGCTCACAATAATTAAAGTCATCACATGTTTTGCATTTAAATCGTGGTCCTGTTATTGGGTTGGCATGGCATCCATCACATGTAATGCCAACGTGACAACATGGAACTACTTCCATTTCGGCCACAACACCAGTCCAACTATTTTGTTGGGGAAAATCAACAGTGAGATCTCGTCCATTTGAACTGATGCCTACAACACACAAGAAAAGTAGGAAGGTACGTTATGTGGTGTGATGTTTTCATCAGGAAAAAGTGACATTGTCAACATACAAAAAAATTACATAGTCGACACATGATATTTATTTATTTATTTATTTGTCATTTATTTCTTTGTCAAAAAAACAGTAAAAACTGTATATGACGTGGGGAAAGAAATTTATCTGCGCACATTTTCTTGAGGGCCAGAATTTTATAAAAAAAAATAAAAAATAAAATAAAAAAAACCGAAAAAATGAATTTAGAAAATAATTATTTTAGAAAATAAAGATATTTGAAAAATGTTTGTTCCCGAGTTATAGAAAATCAATTTCAACTGTAAATGAACTACAAGCAAAAGGAGTGCTCAACAAAACGTGCGCACAGTGAAGCTACATTTACGTCCAGAAGCAAAACAAGGGGCCATCTCAGCATTTGCTCAATGGATCAGGGAAACTGGACAAAAACCTGATCGAGATGGGGGTCATTGACCCGGAAGCTGAAGTACATTACTTGTTACAGGCGTATTAAATATTTTTTTAAATGTATACAATGCAAACATAAACTAATTCATTATATATCTTTGTTTTGTTACATTAAATATTATTTTTCTTTTTCACGATCAGTATAGTCTCTAATTGTATAGAAACAGTTTTGCAGCAGAAAAGATTTTACTTTTAACTTAAATTTGTGTACCGACTAATTGTTTTATGTCATCTGGCAATGCGTTGTAAAGTAACGTACATGTATTGTATGTTGATTTCTTGTACTGAGCTGTTGATACTGACACTTGATGCAAGTGATTTCTACGGCGTGTGTTGTAATTATAAATATCAATATTGCATGAAAATATGTTCCCTCTGTTAAGTAGGTCATTTTTGACAAATATTACAGATTCGTAAATAAATAGACAAGGCAATGGTAGGATTCCCAGCTCAATGAAAAGAGGCTTGCAGGAATCACGTGGAAGGCATTTTTTCATTATTCGAATAATTTTCTTTTGCAATCTGAAGGTCTGAACACTACAGGATGAGCTTCCCCAGAATAATATGCCATATCTCAGGCGGGAATGCACATTTGCAAAATAAACGCAACGAGCTGCATGAAGGCTGACAGAATTTGAAAGAATTCTGAATGCATAGCATAATGAACTTAATTTAGTGTTTAATTCTGTTATATGTACATTCCATTTAAGGTTTGATTGAATTGAAAGACCTAAAAATTTTGTTGCCTCAACATCAGCTAATTGCATATTGTTCATTTTCAATGGAACATGCGATTTCCGATTTGAGATGCAAAAATGCATTGAAACAGTTTTTCTTTCATTAACAATTAATTTGTTATTATTAAACCAATTTGAAACTTCTGAAATTGTACTATTTACTGCTTCTTTTTTGCAAAGAACATTCGTGTCATCAGCAAACAGAACCGTTCTTCCATTTTTAATAGACGAGGGCATATCGTTTACATATAACAGAAAGAGAATAGGACCTAAGATCGAACCTTGCGGGACCCCATGCACAATTGGCAAAGAATTGGAAATATAAGTATGTAATGTCCTTTCCTGCCAGTACGGTATTTCTACTCTTTGAGTCCGATGTTTAAGGTAAGAAGTTATCCAATCTAGGGCAATACCACGAATTCCATACGAAGGTAATTTTGAGAGCAAGATCTTATGGTCAATAACGTCAAAAGCTTTCGAGAGATCTAAGAATATTCCAATGGGTACTTCATTTTGGTCTATTGATGAAGCAACATCTTTGAGAAAAGAAAATATGGCAGTTTCCGTAGATTTTGATTTTCTAAAACCGTGTTGTGAGTCTGAAAACGCTCTGTTTTTCCTGAGAAATGTTTCCATTCGTAAGTAGAAAAGCCTTTCTAATATTTTTGAGAAAACTGACAAAAGAGAAATGTGTTAATTGACAGTAAAAGTTGTTGGCCGAGTTACAGCCACCTCCACTGCAAATGTGCAGCAGCTGGGATCCATGTTCCTGGGACCAATTTTCCTGAAAGTGGCTTTTTAAAAGGGGTAAATTAAGAAAATTGCTATTAAGGGGCTGGTATATGGTCAGGATGAAGTGGATGAAGGTTCGCAGGGGTATTAATTTGCATACAATAAATGGGGTTCAGTGTCCTTTCCAAGAAAATTCGGTTGTTGAGACAGGTAGTCATTTAATAGGGATTTTATTTATTTCTAAAAAGAGGAAAGTTCCGAATTGTGATTTTTCTTCTTATTAATGCAAATTTCCTTGACAAATACATCTACCACTAACAATTACTTTAGCAATATAACTTTTTTCATGATAAAAGAAATAGATGATCAAATTGAAATAATTTTTCCAGTCACATTTTAAGGACTATGCTTGAAAAATTATTACACCGTTTGCTCTTGATAAGGAAATTACATGTAAGTATTGCAAGCAAATATTATAATTCTATTCAGACTTGGAAAAGTAAAGACCTTTTATTACATCATCAGAACATACCTGTAACAACTCCTACACTTCCATGGGTAACAGAGCCCCATTTGTACTTGGGATTGCGAACAGATGGTTTTACTCGTACACGATCGCCAACTTTAATAGGTGGTGGTCCTGGGAGAGCAGGTGGATAACCAAGTAATTCCACATGGATAAATCGCACCCAGTAAGTAGATCCTTTATGCTGCCAATCAACCTGAAAAACATTCAAATGTGTCACAACGATCTGAAAGCAGTAGATGACATACAAATTTATCATCATCATCTACAGTTAAGGATAAGTTCTGTGAGACTTATTCCTTTTAAGTCAATTTGCTTAATTTTTAAAGGTGTTCCTGATCTTGTCATCTCCATTTAGGTCTTCTTCCCATTCTTTGCACATATTCATCAGCTATCAGTTTCTTAGTATGATATTTTCATTTTCTTTATTACACTTCAAACATTTCAACAGTTTTTACTCTCATCGGTTAAGTTACAATTTCTCATTTTGTTTTTTCTAGTCACATTTACAATAGTCTATTTTTACCTGCTTCTAATACTGTCTTTCCGGTTTAGTACTCATGCCAAGCTGCATAGTATTGTTTGCATAGTATTGCATAGTATTGTTTTAGATAATATACTGTGTAATTTCATTTTGAAGCTGATTTTACAGTTCTGATATCTTTTGATGCAGCCATTTATTCGTGAAAATATTTTGGATACAAAAATAGATTTTCAAAATACAAAATAAAGCGATCCAAGGGCTTCACAATTTATTTCTCAAAATTTGGTTAGGTTTTACAATTGAAGCATTCAGTTTATAAAAATCTGAATGCCAAAATTATGATTTCCAAGCTGATAATTTTGAACAGATCTATGTACTCAGCCAGACAAACTTCAGTATGTTTTATCAGTCACTAAGAAGCAGCAATGCCAGTTGTGGCATGTTATGCTACAACCAGAAACGTTTCCTTCAATTATTTCTAACTTTTGCAATTTTTGCAAAGAGTTCAGCGAAATGGAGTTATGAACCCGTTTTTTAAGTGCCCTTTGCTCCTTGGAAAAAAATTAAAGAAAATATTTGGAGCAGTCTTCGACATGTTTTTTTTTTTTTAAATAAATTGCATCAACTCCAAGTGGAAAATAGATGAAAATTATTATTCTTTTCCTTTCAAAAAATTGTACATTATTTTTTTTAAAGAACATTTTTAGAACAGATTTCATTGAAGACATCAGTTTTTATCTTCAAAGTTGTTCTTTATTAATACTAATTTTCGTGAATTTTGAAACATACAGTGCACCAGCATTACTTTTTTTATCTTTTAATATATACGAGAAGAAAATTACAGAAAAATTTGGAGCCATTTTAGATTTTCTTTTTTCTTTAATTGTACCTGACCTTACTGCAAGATCTGTCTTTGAATAATAGATTTTATTAAAGAAAAATCTCTAACTTCAACATTATAATTGTAGGGAGGCACTGAAACAATTTTGAATTTTTTTTTAATTTAAAAAAAATTGGAGATTTTAAGGCAGTTGTCACATTACTCTCTAGTCAGATGCAAGAACAGTTGTAATTTTGGAATGTGCTTCTTAAAAAATGAAGGACAAGTAGGACAAGTATCAAGTAAATTATTTTTCTATTTTGCGTTGATTGGTAAATGAGTATTTTTTAAATGATGTATTAAAAAGTTTTAATGATTTTACAAATGCAAGCTGAGAAGCTACTTTGACTCAAAATTCCAAAATGAAATACTCAAAATATTGGAGTAATGTACATTTATGTACGACTGCATCTCTCTTCAAATTTCAGTTATCTTATAAGTAGGACATTTCTTACATATTATGTAAATGTTTTTTTTCAGGCCATAAGCTTTGCAATGCTTTATATTTAACATATTGGTACCAATGGTTACTGTTGCCAGGAAGGTTTAGAACATATAGAACAGTGCATAAATAGTTTTAGTTGAGCTGTTTTTTTATATCTTATAACCTGAAAATCATGTACGAATAGTTAAAGGGTGATTTGATACAAAATGTAAGTTATTGTTGAAAACAAATTTGTCTATAGCTGGAAAACGGAGAAATGAAGAAGAAAATGTTACAGACGAAGACGAAATATTTCCTGCTGATGGTCGTCGTATTGTAGCGGTACGCTAGTTTTACTGCAAATTATTTTCATAAATAAAATGCCGACGCAGAAGGCTAGTGCGTGGAGAGAAGCTACCGCGCCACGCTGACGCCGGTCCCCGCCCGCAAGCGCGTGACACCCGCTTTCCCCGATGTTTTATGGCACTAGGGAGCGAGGGGAGACCCTTTTGTTCGGGATCTCGGAGGCCCCAGAACTATTTGAATAGATTTGCGGCGCGTGCCCGGCACTGTTTTTTGGCTGTCACTCGCGCTGGGAAGCCCCACGCTGTAACTCACTGCAACCCTCAGGGGTACAACGATCATGTCTCGCACCCTTCTTGACCTACTTTCGTCGATAAACGAAGAGGGCTTTTGGAATGAGACAGAGTAAGGAAAATTCCCAGAATCGCCGGAGTTGGTAGGCTAACAAAAGAGTTAAGACGCCATTACACTCAACCAATCAGGGGTAGAATTCTGTGGGGAAGGGATGATTTCGAAATATCTGCAAAAATTTGGGGGGGGGGGACAGAGGAACAGCACACAAAGTGAGGGTACGAGAGAGGACTTGGTAGGGAGAGACGAGACAGGGAGGTCGAGGTACCTCGGGCATCGCGTGCTCCGGGGAGCGATTTGGGATCGCCCCGTGCAATCCAATTCTGCCTTGCTTAATCTCGGTAGCCGGGAGAAACTCTTTCCGAGTATCATTTTTTGAACTCTGCCACCACTGGCTATTTGACAGATACTCTCCGAGATTTGTGCTCGCATAGAGCTTATTGGAACTATCAGATCGCGCTGTGAGACATTGTGCGTGGGATACGTGATCGCTCGTGATTTGAGCCAACAAAGCACCGCCGCCGTCGCAGCAGCCGCCGCCGCCGTGCCATCACCGCACCAGCTGCTGTGGTATCCGCTGACGAGCGCCCCTTCGGCCCTGGAAGGTCGACCCGCCGCTGATCCGACAAAGGGCGCCGCCATCACCGCAGCCGCCACCGGTGCCACTTGGCGTTTATGCACCGCCGTCATTATGAGGCATTGTATTTGGTCAACGACCGTACAAAGACTTTTTCTGTGAATTGCGGTGCCGCGCTGAGGCACGTAATCGCCAGTTCAGAGGGCGAATGATCGTTTCCTTTATGTAATCGGTAGAATAATTTCATTGTGAATTTTTTTTCTTTTCTCTTAGATTTAAGTTTTTGTTCCTAACCAGAGCTCACTAGGCAGGGCATTTCTTCTATAATTCCTTATGTAACTTCTCCGGCCTATCATTAGGCGGAAATAAACTTTCTATTGTGTTACCAGTCACTCAAATTGTTATTGTCATTATATTGCACCTTGCAGTTCCTTCCATCACCGCCTATTTTCAGAAAGGTAACTAAATTGGCTGACTGAGCTAGGCCCGGGCCGCCCTCACGGATTTCCGGCGCTCCCACGCCGCCGGGAAGGCGTGCTGTGCGTGACAGTATCATGCATAAAATTTGGAAAAAATTTTGGATACGTTGTTAAGGGTTCATGTCTAGTACCTCCAAAATCTGCTTCAAACCCTTAGAGACTCGAGTTTGTTCACATTGATTAGCGAATATCCCTTTTTGAGAAAAGCGTATGAGTGGTTTAGGTCCTGGCTTCAACGTACAGAGAGACAGACATTTTGTCATCAATCAATTTTTTGGTATTTGGTTTTTCGGTGTTGTTCGGTCAAAGACCCAGAAAACATGGTTTCTTATTAAACAATTAGGTCAGTTAGGATTTTTAGGTCAGTTATTTATTACCAATTTTAATCCAATTGTGAACAACAATTATTATTAATTACCATCATTTTTCTTCTTAGTAAGGTGAGAGAGTAAAAATTAACTTGAACCACACATACTCAAACCTTATCCCCTGTAACTCCACCCACATGAATCTAAGTGATTCTGCAAATTGTACTCCTTCAATCCTTCTTTGATTCCATCCTTCACTGCATTTGCACATACAGAGGAAAAAGTATAGAAAGTGGAAAATTTTCATTTCAAAAGTGTAAAAGCAGAGACAATTCTACATGGTGAACATGGGGGAGAGGAGAACGAACTGGAAATTACTGCCAATTATGGGAAAACATTAGTCCAGGTATGTAAAAGAGGGGTTTTAATATAAAAAGATTTATAAAAATATAAGTAAATATAGAATTAAGAATTAGGAAGATGAACATTTTAAGACTTGAATGTTTGAAGGTACTCAAACTGCATATTTTCATCAAGAACACAAACGGGAAGAAACCATCAGCTACACATTCTCACCTGCACATTAAGGTCATGTAGACCCTCACTGTCAACTTTGAGCACTCGACCTACATCTCCTTCATGCACCTCCTCATAAGTGCGGCAGCAGCGCACTAGCATGCCCTCTGCAATGTGGTCTCGAACATACATGGCATATTCATCGTTACTTAAGAAGTCGCGGCGCTGATTATAACCCGCACCAGAGGGGCCCTGTGAATTGAGAATTTATAGTGCAGTGAAGTTCTATGCAACACTAAATGTGAATACAAAATAATTTTAATTCAGTGCACAGAAGGAAGTGAAGTATTCAAGATAGAAGTAATATTTTGAAATAGCATAGAAGTTATTAATTATATTTAATTAATTAGAACACAAAATAATTGAAGTAGCAGTAAAAATTCCCTTTTTCAATGAGTTCTATTTCTGAAACTAATTGAACAGAGCAGACTTTTGCAATGAGAACTTTTTCAAATTGAAGGTGTAAGAATGTTCTTTTTGGACATCAATTTTTTTTCTTGACAGTTAACCTGTCTCCACTTGAATACCAAACTGATGTGAAATGTTTACAAAATTTAACAAGAGAAGTGTTACCATAACATCAGGAAACCGTATATCCACCATACTATAAATATCATCTCCACCATCCTATTTTCCCAAAACAATTACTTCACACCAACTAACAGAAAAAGTTCCCAGTTTCAATCTGTTTCAAAAACTATACTGAATATTGCTTGATCATATTATTATTTTCATCTGTTCAAAAATAAATTTTGATGAAATTTAAATTATTAATTGCAACTAAAGTAAGTGATTTGAGACATAAATTCCTTATCATCTCCTTGAATACATCAGTAATTTTTTGCCACTATTAATTTTCATGTACTACCAAAACCAAACATCAACAAGCATTGCTAGCGAGAAATAATTATTCAGAATACATGTAATGAATCTAAAGTAAACATTGAAGATAATAAAAAAAAAGACTAAAAGGTTTTGAAGAAGTATTTTCATGCTTTCTACTATTGAGAAAAGCTAACTATAATCGCAAAAACTCAAAATATTGTATATATTATGAACTCCCAAGGATATAAGTTGGAAGTGCACAAGTGAAAAACATCAACCTGTGTACCATAGTTCACAAACTCAATTTAAGACCAACTATTATTCATAAATTACAGAACTACTGAAAAAAAAAAGTTTGTAAGATATAATACAAATAAATAAATTATGAAAAAAATGCTTGAGGGAAAAAAAAAAAAGAAAGAAGAAGAAGAAGACAAGTGCACTGAAATTGCATGCTACTCTAACATATTTTTGTGATTATTAGACAAAAAGTCTAGGGAGGGCTTACCCCATCTGCGTGAGATGATCCAAAATCATCTGCATCCTCTGAAATGGAGTCTGTCTCAGAAAGAGGGTCAAAGGAAGATGCTGTGTCTGATGAAGAGAGAGGTTGCTCTGGGTGTTCCAACAACCAACCTACTAGTGTTTCAGGACTGGGAGGTACATCACTAGCCACTCCTGTTCAATAGAAAAGAATACAATTCATGAAATGCTGATCTAAGAATATAGAAAATCTGTTCATCAAAAATACAACTTCAATTTAAGTCACATTCAATTTTTTCAAAAAGATTAATAGTTTTCACCTGAGTTTCAGTGAAACAAATACATTTTGAAACAAATTTAAACAATTTTCACAAAAGCAGCTCCAAATTGTTTCTTTATTTTCTCCTCACGAGTAGCAAAGAGCGTCAAAGAAAGGGGTGCTGGTCAATTTTCACAAACTATGTATTTTTGAAAATTGCAGGCAAAAAATTAACATCAAAATGTAGATAAGTTCAATATTGACAATGATTTTTAATGTTTCGTGAAATTTGTTATAAAGAATAGTTGTTTAAAAAAGTTTATGAACATATGAGTAGTTGAAGGTAATTTTGTAAATTTTTGAATTTGGAAATTCAAATTTCCTGCACTCCATTTGCTATCTTTCAGGAAATATCAGATCAGAATACGCTGTGCTGCGACATGGCAGTTTGAAATTCTGAGAATTCCTTCTTATTGTTGGGAGATGTCATAGCTGTACGAAACACATTTAAAATGTTGAATTTGTGTTGATAATATTAGTTTTAAAATAATTACTTTTTGCACCTAATGTTCTACGATTCGTAACAAGTTTTAGAAGTGATGATTGAAATGTATTAACATGCTCAGAGATTGTGATATTTTTTTACTAAGTGCAAGAAAGTACGTACTGTTGTAAGTACTGCTACTCAAACTAGTTATCAGCAATTGATTACAATCATCAGCAGCACTAGTTTAAGAAGGGTTGTACAATTAAACATTGATTATACCAATAGCTTAACAATTTTTTGCTGTAACTTAAAATGATATACTTTCTATAAATGCATGAAATGAAACTGAGGGTAAGACGACCGCAAAGACTGTGCCTTCCCCGTTTTCTTGAGTTGGGTAGAAGTTGAGAGGGGAATGTGATGGCACTCACCGAGCGCCTTGATGGCGCACTCGACGCTGCGTCGCGCGAAGCCCATCTCGGTGAGCTGCTCCACGAGCGGCGACAGCGGCGGCGTGGACGCGGCGGCGGCGGCCGAGGCGGCGGCGGGGGCGGGCGGCTGCGCCGGCGGGGGCGGCGGAGGGGGCGGCGGCGGGGCCCCGGCGGCGGGCGCGGCGCCGCGGGGGGCGCGAGGGCCCCCGGCCAAGTGCGGGGGCGCCTCCGACAGGAACAGGCCGCCCCCCGCGCGCCCTCGCGCCTGCTGCGCCAGCAGCTGCGTCACGTTCAGCGCCGCCGCCTGCGCACGCACACACCACACCCCCTCTTCGCACCCCCGCGCCCCACACGGGCCTTTGCACGCTGCGCTCGGAGCTTTCTCAACATTGCGAGGGCCTACAACTCGCAAGGCATGTCTAAGATGACAATGAATAAAGGCTGCAGAGCACGAAGCCGATTCTCGGCATTTCCCCTTTCCAGCTCGTTCTCACATTATTGCGTCAACATTTTAAAAAAAATAGAATAGTAGCCCAGATCGATTCAACAATAAAAAAACACTTTATTTTACACACCAGGAAAATACGTGGGCATCTGTGGTATGTCCTAAGAGTTTATTAGGGATTTTGGTGTGGCGTGTGAGACATGCCCTACGAGTTGCAGGACGTGTCACATTACATACTGCTACGAGCTACTAGCCATCATTCTCGTGGGGAGGCCTACCTCGAGGTCGGCCTTGCCGAAGGAGGCCTTGAGCGGCGAGGGCTGCGTGGCCTTCTGGATGAGGCGCTGCAGCAGCAGCGGCGCGCGCCCGTGGTGGCGCCGCGCCCCGCCCCCGCCCCCGCCGCCGCCGCCCGCGCCCTCGTCGTCCGGGTCGTCGTCCTCGTCGTCCACGTCGTCGTCCTCGTTGAGCGCCTCGAGCGAGGACGCGGAGGAGGAGGAGGCGACGGCGGCGGCGGCGTCGAGCGCCGGGTGGCGCAGCACGCGCCGCAGCGCCCCCTGGTGCGCCAGCAGCTCCCCCACCGCGCGCATCGCCGCCAGGCGCAGTTGCTGCGCGCGCAGCAGCGGCGGGCTCACCGCGCCTGCGCACCACGCCAACGTGCACAACACACAGCACCATTTTTCCAACTCTGCCCCTCAAGCCCTATGGCCACGATGGAAGATCACGCGGCATTCCCCGTCTTTCTCCGCCATGCCGCTACAAGTCGCATGGTCGCAAGCGCTGCTTGTTACGATCGCGATCATGAAACATCGGGCGGCACAACTGAGAACGTCGCGAAATACCGTGACATATTCGATAGTGAAGACGGGCCTTCAGGGGCGAAGTTAGAAAAATCGTAATATTGATTTTTTTCGTATATTGCTTTTAAATTAAAATTACCATATTCATATTTTACTCATGATTGTAGTCATCACGTTTCAGATCAATTGCTATCATCTCGTACTTTACTGTGATCCTTTGTTTGCACTTAAAAAATTAAAAACATTATTAAATTTCCTCAATTCAATAATTTGTTCCAACTTGATGAAAATGTTAATGATTTGCGTAGTGATACTTTACTTGTTGAACCAAGCTGTAGAACTATTTATTACAAGAATACGTCTATTCCTCGATTAAATACATTGTTTAGTGTTTTGATTAATTCTACTACTTTATGTTATGGTTTCAGGATTCTAGTTTTTTCGGTTAAACCTGTGCTACTTGAATACCTCTTAACTTTTACGTATATTTATTTTTAATGATATATTTCCTTATTGATACTTTTGTCAACTTTTCTTCATATGTATTTGGGCAATTTTGCCTGTTGTGCTTTAATAAATCAAATTAAATCAAATCAAAGAGAACGGCATCGAGGCGGCTCCACACGCTCGCTGTTCCGCGAGGAGCGAGCGACCGCTCGCCGAGTCCCAAGGAGTGTGGATAAGTTGCTTGCTATTTGCCGACGGCGAACGTTTTTGCTCGCTCTATTTTTTTTATACCCAGCGCGTGTCGGTGTTTTGGGCACATGAAACGAAGCGACCCACACATCAGCTGCTGGGCGAGCTGCTCGGCGAACGTCGAATGCGCAGAGCCGCCTTCACGCGAGGAACTCTTGCGCACAGTGGAGGGAGACGGCTGTTGCGGCCGCCCCAAAAATACATCACATTTCATATAAGAAAGTCTATATAGAGCCTCTAGATACAGAGAGTAGCGCAACCGCCGCCGTTTACCAGACAACCCCGTCAGGCACCAATCACAAACTGAAGGGAAATTATAACAATTGGTGATGTTATGAAGATTTTCAAGAAAATTAACGTTGGTTTGGAGTAGATTCATGGTCCTCAACATACAGAATTCGGCACGTTTGCAATTTTCCTCACGACTGGACATGGCGGGATCGGTGGAACAATGGAATTCTGTATCAAGGGACTCTAAGAAAGCCAATCGAACCACGCAACCTACACGAATTTCTCGACGATTACAATCCCTAGCTCGCACAGGCTCCCATCGGAACAGCGATGACACGTCGATGACTACAGCGCTCGAGCAGCGTCTGCCTTCTCGTGTCGCCCGAGCACTGCAACGGTCGTCGAGTGCACAGATATCTCGCGCCAACTCCACCTTTTGGTAGAATTTGCAGTGGTTACGGAATACTATACTGCGATTCTTCTAACTTTGCCCCTCAAGGCCCGCCTTCACAATGGAATATGTCACGGTATTTCGCGACGTTCTCAGTCCGCATGATATCGCATGATTGCGACCGTATCAAGCAGTGCTTGCGATCATGCGACTTCTGGCGGCACGAGAAGGACGCGAAATGCCTAGTGATATTCCCTGGTGGCCGTTGGGGCTTGAGGGGCAGAGTTAGAAAAATCGCACTACAGAGTTTGCACGAGGTTTCTGTTCACTCGACGACCGTTACAGCCCGGGCGTACACACGCGTTTTATCGGTTGTCAAATGCAGTGTCGTGCGAACCCTACAACACTAAGCTCTTTAGGTCTCGGAAAACTCGGTTTTTACGGGCTTAAACTGCATCGTTTCTGAGCAAAGAACGATGGTGAAGTTCTTTACAACTTCATGTGCAATACAGGTTGCAAGTGCGCCTGCTTTAGCTTCTACTGAATCTGCAAACTCCCGACTTAAATCTGTCCATGCGGGACTACGGGGTAATACCCTCTGTAGCAGTAACACACTAACTGGATTTCTTTCAAACGATAAAAAAGTAATCTTTCCTTAGTGTACACAAAATAGACAGGATTGCAACTTGTATCATACTAATACTTTGTCCAACTCGTAAAAAACCTTTCACCAAAAACGCGTGATATATATGAATTTGCAATTTTCCACCTTTCTGAAGTTCCAATGAAAACCAGACATACAAGTAAATGCGCATTGATTGATTCATGGTGGGTCCGGAAATCTTGCAAACTGAATTTGCCAATTTGAAATTTGGAAGTCAAATCATATTTCTCTCCTTACCTATTCACAAAAAGCATTATTTATACTGGAACGCTTTTGAGAGTTGGAGAATCTCAATCACATATTATTTGAAGTACTTCTGCCTTCAAAATAAATGTCATTAAATTATAAAATGTCCCTCTAACATAATTATAAATGTGTAATTTGTTCACACAAACCAATTGTTTTTCTACGGTCAAAATGTCCTGAGTTGGGCCTATGTTTCGCTTCTGCACATACACGTAACTTCGCTATCTGTGAACATTTTCTAAGAGTTCAGTGGGGAATATAGTTATTCAAATTAATGTTCTCTGTGTTCTTGCATCAGCCATTCATTTCCTTCATGAAGGGCACAATGAGGGAAAATAGCTAAAATCTGTATCTGATTTTTCTTTGCAAACAGTTTTTTTTGTTGGACAGGAGCAAATAGTTCTTATTGTGATGAGCCAACATAAATATAAATTATTATCAATGATTTCACCATAAAAAATATATTATTGTGAGACCCAAGCATAACTAGCCGGAAAGTCCTCATTCAGATTTTAGGAACGGTGTTGACACCTGCCTGGAAAAATCCACCTCTCTAAAATGACATTATCAAAAACATTCCATCAATTAGCAGGAGCATATACCGGGTCTTTATCGTATCTTGCAACCCAGGTCTGGAAACACCAACTCTTGTTTTGCCAATTTGGCAACGCGTGAAATACCTTCGACGCCCTTTCACTTTTAGCGAAGCCCGGTCGCGTGCCCTCAGATTTCGGGCTGAGAGAATGTGTCTAATTTTAGTTGGAAGAAAGAGAAAGCACGTATTTTGTCCTTGTTACTCTTCAACGTACTGCAGCCACTACGCTGAAAAGAGTAAACGCCTGTCTCTTCATAAATGGTGGTCACTTTGAGCATTTACTCGACTGTCAGTTTTTTGTCTTTTAAGATAATTATATTTTATTACTTTTTATTAATTATTTTCAATAATTATTAATGTAATACTTAGTTACATTTTATTAGTATTTTTAATAATTTTATCCGTTACATGCGTCTTTAGCCCATTTTAACATGCAACCCTACAGGCGTGTACCTATCTGTATGTTAAGCAATTTAACATCCTTAGCATCGGGTTTTAACATCTTTGGCAACGGGAATAAACAACCACTGATTCATCGCAAGTCAAATGTTTATTAAGAAAGAAACAAGTCGGTGTAGAAAACAAATCATATTCAAATAATTCAGAATAAAAGTAACTCATATTAGTTTTTGAGATAATTATTGTTCATTGTAATAGGTTTTAATAGTGCAGTTAAAATGTGTTTTAGGTAAATTAATTTCATTTTCCTCGCATTCCATCAAATGAAACTCTTCTTCGGTAATCATATTTACTGACGATCTGAGGTGTCGCCACTGGAAATCGACGCGCCAACTTCCTCACCGAACGTCATTTCTTTAGTTATCTTTAACTTCAGGAGAATTATTTGTATCCATCTTTTTTCAAACTACGGTATACGAATATTGTTTAAATAGATATATCGCAAGCAATACCTCACAATATCATAGTAACATGCCGCAACAACAGAACTCATATGTTTACTATCAGAGTAATATAAATTTTCGCATAAATTGTGAGATTGATCGATAAAATGCTGAACATACCATAAAATGTTACAGTGTTATTACTGCCTCGTCCAAATTAAAAATCTCGGCTCTGCTACGCTCCACCTCGATTTTTAACTTTCGGCCTCTGCGGTAATTACTCTCATAACATTTCTAGATATGTTTATTGTCTGTTACTAAAGTTTTCTTATTTGCGTAATATACAGATTCCATAATAATAATAATACATTATTATTATTATTGTTATAAAATGAAGAGCCAGGCGGTAATATTTCACGATATATCTTTTCGATTTCTCTCTGAGCTGGCTTTACTTAAATAATTATTGTTACGTTGCTGTAAATAAATCAATAACTCCCCTCCACATTAATATTACAGTTTTGTTTCTTCAGCATATTGGGTAGAATTGCTTAAAGAGACGTTTTGTTTCAACGCTCATGCCTCAGCCCACCCCACCCCACCCACTCTGTGCAGCGTGAAAAGATTACGGCATGAGAGCCGTGTACCTGCCCGCCGACACTCTTGAATGGGATCAACAAAGAAACAGGAAACTTGCTGCAGCTTATGACCTGACGGTTGCCTCCTCTGCTGTCCCGACGTGCCAGGCACGGCTGTCTTGAAAGGTGTAAAAGAGACGCGGTTGCCAAATTACCAAACCAAGAGCAAGTGATCTCAGACATGAGTTGCAAGATAAACTAAAGACCCTGTATAAACACCCTTCCGAAAACACCAAGACTGTCAGTCTAAACTTGTTCACGAGAAGGACACTACAGCAGTGCCAGAGCTATCCAGCAACAAGCAGCACCAGCAAGATGACATCAAGCAACGCTGTGCCCGCTGGAGAGTTGGAGGCTATGGTGAGCCAGCTGGCGCTGACACGAGTGCACTCGACATCCTTGTCATGAGTCCAATGCGCTCTTTCTGTCTCTGCCCTTCTCATTCCTATGCCTTCAGTAATATATGGTGATATTTTAACTTACTAATTAAACTTTTATATTTCGCAATTAGTATGATTGTATTTCTTCCCCCTCCCAGACACCCTCTCCTAAGTGGGTGGGGCCGCCAGCGCATCGCTCACCGGGCACGTGGAGGTGCGGCGGGGGCGGGTGGGCGCCGTGGGCGCCGTGGGCGGCCGGGTGCAGCGCGAGCGCCACCAGCGCCGCCCACGCGTCCAGCGCGCGCTCCGACAGCAGCGCGCGGTCCAGGCAGAAGCGGCGCGCGGCGGGCGCGGGCAGCGCCGACGCCAGCGCCACGCGGCGCGCGGCGGGCGCGGGCGGCGGCCCGTGCGGCTGCACCACCAGGCGCCCGCGCGCCGTCACCTGCGCACGGCCCACGCTCTCCATGCAATTTGCGCAAGCTTTCAAATAATACACATTGCATAGTATTCGTTGCAGTAATATCATTTAAAAACTTCTATTTCCTTTCAATTTCCATTGACAGTAGGTGCTAGGAAACTTGCAGGTGGGCTATTGGAAATAAAAATGTACATCCGTTTGTATTATTTTTTGAAATATCATTTCACTTCATTTTGAGAAGCTCATGTATTAGTAGTCATTTTCGAGGCCATTTTGAAGAAAAAAGGGTGAACTTATAATCAAAAAATATACAGAACATAAAACTGGATGTCTCCAGTTGTTCAGCAGTACAAACTCTGCTCTAGTCACATTCTCACAAAAAAATTCAGAACTTAATTTCATGCTATTACAACCGTTTGCGGTGAGGAGGAGGGCCGTACCTGGGCAACAGTGGCAGGGCCTGCACCATCAGGCAACAACACAGTGCCTCCGAGGCGTGGCCGCGGGTCTGCTCCCCCCACCACACACAGAGCTGCCATTGCCGCTGCCTCGTGCACGAGGACAGGGGGCTCGTTCAGCTGCACACACCAACAGACGACGTTTAAGAAACATTACCGAGAGGCCTAAGAATCATCCTATCCTAAGATGTAAGATTCTTACAATATTTCACTATTTTAAAAATTAGCTAGGGAAATTAGTAGTTTGTCTGTGTATTAATTTAACATTACTTTTACTCTCAATTTTTTCAGTATTCAAGGTACATATTCAACATATGTCACTCTGATAGTTAAATTTATCATTAGATTGAGTCAAAGGGTTGCCATTTCAGTTTCAGATGAGATAATGAAAAGAATTGGAATGCTTTTTAACTCTTCTCTTTTCAAAAAGTCTTTAATGTTCATGGCAAAAAGTAGTTTTAACACTGCGAAGTACTTCTAAGATTAGAATAAAATTAGAATGTAGTCGACATTTCATGGTCACGTGGTGACACCAGTGCCGTAACCTAGAGAACAGTGAATCAAAAGTTTTGGCATTTCCACATTGTCATCACCTAAAATTAGGGAACAAATGTTACAAACAAACTTGTTATAAGTTTCTCAACATTCCTTACTTCTGTTTGCCTAGTTAGTGTTGGGAGCACATGATAAATTAAGTGGCAACACTGCCCTCCCACATCGAAATGTCAACAATATTCTAATTTTATTTGTACTGTAGGTGGTAACTTTAAAAAAACATTAACTTCTCCTGCTCTTTCTTTATGTTACTAATAGGATTCATCAAAACAATAAGCAAATTGGAACAAAAGAGCATATATTCAAGGTTCACACAATTCCCCTTACCTGACTAGACTTTAACATAATCTTGTATATATACTTACTTGTAAGCGGAAAAGTGGGCCATCAGCCAAAAACTCGCCAGCCGCAGCCAACTTATTAGCTAAGATTGTGTTAAGAGCATGATTCCAAGAGGGAAGAGTATGAAGAGCTCGTAGCAAAGCCACCGCCTCCTCTGCCACTGTGCCAGCTGGGGAGGCTGTCAGAGACACTCTTGCGCTACCAGGAGCTTCTCCTCTCACAACGGCTTTTCCCAAGCCAGCTGGACCAGTATCTGCAACATGAACTTGAAGTTATCTACTATTCAAAACATCTTAACCAAACCATCACATAAATTTCACAATTTTGGGGGTATTAATGTTGCTAACAAACAAGTATGTATTGAGATATTGTAATAATACAAAATAATTTACATCTCATGAGATGTAATACATCTAAAATACACTTTTTCTCCACTCATATAAAGCAAATCTATGCTACGCTAAGCATATGTATATTAGCCTAGTATTAAGACATTTGGAAAACTTGATGACACAAGACAAACTAACTAGTGGTGCTGCAGCTGCACATACTTTCTCAACTTATAGTAAGGGGTACATAATATTATCATACCAGTAGAAACTGCTCAAATTTCCAATCAGCAAAAATATTAGGATGGGATGGAAACCTAAGTTCCTCAAGCACCCTCTCCTCTGACTGAGCCATGGAATATGCTTTGAAGAGCAGACCACTATTTCACAAAATTATATGTAAAAAAATCATTGAAACATTTGAATTTTGTCACAATTTTGTCAATAAATTTGGACAATAATCATCTGCAGATACAATCGTGTTGCTTGCATGAGTACATCTGGGGTACTAGAAAAGACCAGAGCAAGAAAGATTCCTGAATTTTTTAAATAACAGATGTTCAAAAGAGAAATCATATTGGAAAGAAATTGGCTTTATTATTCATATGCAGGGCTGTCTCACTGACAAATGTAGACAAACTGCTGGGCTCACTAAGATCACAAATAACATTTGGGAGGATAAAATCACCAAATAACATCCAATCACTATTGGGGTAAATCAAATCTAGTGGCTCTAAAGTAATGGGATGATGTAACCTCTTCAGATGCTTGAGGTGGAAAATAGATTACCCCAACAATTACATTAATATCAGTATCATGAATGCAGACAAATAAGTGAACACTGACAAGACTCTGATATGGGTTTTGAAACGTGATCAGAATGCCACCACCTCTACAGAAATTACAGTTTTGGGTGTTTCTGTCACTTTAACAAAAAATAAAATTTCACATCAACAACAATTTCCATCTCAAGATCAGAGATACTACAAACAATATCTGTTACACATTTTAGACCACTTGTTGAAACTAAATTTGAACAAATGGTTGTTTTAAACTAAATTTCCAAGTGAAAGTTCATCGAGATTATAAAATAATAATACTATTAACCTCCTGGATATTTCTGACTAGATATTTCTGTCATTTTTACAGCATTTTTGACTGATATCATTGATTCTCTACAGATTTCCTGAGAAACCTCTTCGATTTCTAGGCTCAGAAATTGTAATGGCAGTTGTTGTGAGCATGTTATCTAAGATTCATGTGATCCCTATCCTCAGCGCTATTGCCAGTTTGGCGAGTGTGGAGATTATGAAAGACAGAGATTTCCTGGTTAAAAACAGTCCCAACCAAAAGTTTGTATGCTGAGTTCACTGAACAAAAGGAAGAAGCCTTGATTACATCAGTAATATGTCAAACAGCTTAAGTTATTCATCTGAACTGGTTTTGATAAAATTTTTTATGTCATTTTTCTTTCCCTTTGGGATATTTTAAAAACATTTTAAGAGCATTTCATTGATCATTTTTGATGACGTTTTAGGTTATCAAAATCTGACCCCTAATTATGAGAATCTGTGATTATGATTCATGTTGAAATGGAAACATCACATTCTTTTCACTCACAAAGAAATATCTTCCCCCTTCATTTACACAGTTATCACACACCTCAAATATTTAGTAACACATTTCCATGAAATTTACTACAAAAATAAAACCCATAATTATTCAGGGGACATTCAAAAATTACATTTTCCACCAACAACCACATCGATCATTCAGAATTAAGTTGATATTAATGAAATTTGTTGACATAATTCTCAAGAACCATGAGAAGGCTCTAGGTGATGCAGGCCAGTATCACATCCAGGCTGCTAGGTTTTAAAATTTGTCCCTTGTCAGTGGCCACAGTCTATGTTCTGAGATACCTCAGCCAGCACCAGCCGAGTGAGAGGAACCAGCAGCCACAGCCCTACTGCCAGTGGACGAACCTCGCAGTGACACGGAAAAAAGGAAAATAGAAAGGTAAGTTCTATTGCCTTTAAATTTTAATTACTGACTGGACTGAATTATTTATGTGGTTGGTAATAAATGTTCCATCTAATTAGCATTCCAATAATTATCAATAATACTTATATGTTTGGTGTAGCAGGCCACCCTTCAATATGGATAGAAAAAACATAAAACAGAATGTAGTAAAAGTACCTCTGGGCCCTGGAGGAGGGGGAGGTGCAGGTGGCGGAGGGTCTCCAGGACACAGGAGGACCATGTTGCCAAGCAACTGGAAGAGACGTTCCAGAAGCGCCAAGCGTTCTGTAGGTGCTACATCCCAAGCCGGTAAGACGGCCTGGAGAAGACGTAATGAAAGAACCTACACAGAACACACATACCATTACAGTTTAGTATTTAAAACCATTAAATACTTCTACATTTCTCGCCTTAACCTGTTAGATGCACCTGCAAGGATTAGTTCCCCATCCAGAAATAGAACATTTGTGGGGTTTAGTGCCAATTTGTGGTCTTATTTATTATACAAATTTTTCATCTTTCCTTGGCGCACTGAGCACATACAATTTTTGGTGTCAAGATCAATGACAGAAGTTGCATTTGGAACAACTGGAATTGTATATTCATGCTTAAATGTGCATATAAGAATATAATAATCGTATAATAGTGCCCGAATATTTGAATTTACAAAACCAGCCAGTTTTAAATGACTACTCCACTTCCATTATTACATCTCGAACTGATTAGCAGGAATGTTCTTCATTTCATAAGAATATGGAGTGGTAATCAAATCAATCGCGGAGAAGAAATGAAACATATCTTTATTCAAAATTTATAATTTATTTTTTACTTTAACAACAGTGGCAGCCAGTGGGTTGCAAATTAGGAGAGGCTGCATGTATCCGTATGTTTGAACTATCACATACATTTTGCCTCTTCGAAATATTTATTGAATGCGGAAAACTATAGCATGTAGTGTACAACCAATTTGCACACATCAGGATTTTAATCCTTATCTGAGATAACTTTTACGTTGATAATGGAAGATATAATTGCACTCACATAAAAATAAGAGATTTTGTAAAAAATATTTCCAGCAAACAAATCAGTAATTTATGAAATCAGATTAAAGGATCGGTAATTTTAACTTAGTTAATAGATGCAGAATCTGCTGAACCAATGCAGTCCCCACCCAACTACTAGTACCCCACTCTTCCTCAATCTTCCACTGCCACGTAAGCACCAGCTGCAGATGAACTCGTGATGGTCCACGATATGACCCATTCCAAAAATATTTATTTTTCACTTAAGCAGCCATATAAAACTAATTTAATCCTCAAAATTGCACTGGTGGTATGCACAAATTAAATGTGTCGATTTAATACTTTCTGCAACTTTTCCCAAGGTTGTTTTCTCTGGGGAGAACACCAACCTAGAGCCCTTAAGGAGCATCCGTCACCGAATTTGAGATTTATTTTATTTTGAGAAGTATTCGATGTTGCAAGTCAACATTACACAAGATGCAACTTTTCAGTATTATGCCCAGAAAAGAAGCTGCTTACTCAGTGGTTCTTAATATGACCAGATTTGTGGAAAACCTAACTGAGATTTCCAATAATTTTTACAAACTGCATTTCCAAAAATGGGTACATCTTTCCCAGTGGTTTCAGCTGAGAAATACATTTTTCCATGTAAGAAATTGATGTGATATGAGAGAGAGAGAGAGAGAAAGAAAGAGAAAGAGAGAATGCAAAAGAGAAAAAGAGAGAAATGAGAAAGATGTAAACAAGAAAGAAAGAGAGAGAAAGAAAAAAAGAGGGAGATAGGGTGATTTAATCAAGCCATTCCAGTACTCACTTGCTTATGTAATGACACAACAAGAGTGTTGTCCTGGCCTGCTGCAAGAGCCATGAGCATATCAACCCAAGGGGGAGAACTGAGGGCTCGGCACATGGCTGGAGATGCAGATGCTGCACGAATGAACCCCAGAGAAGCCCATTCGGCATGCAATGCATGGGCCAGGGCTTGAGCCTGAGTCCCTGTGCTGTCGCAGCGACGAGTTCCAAGCTATAATCAAATATCAAAATTATACACGAGATAGAAATGAAAAAATTATTTTATCTAATTGACAAGACAATTAAATAAACAAGAAATATCTGATCTCATGTAAACTGAAGATCCTGATTGATCTTCACAGACAGCACTGGTCAGAGCAAGAGCTATCAGCCACCTCACTTTTCATCTCATCTCTTTTAGGCACAAAATCACAGTTAAACTGTCCACTACCAAGGCAGCTACAAATGCTGTAATATTGCTTTGGTTACAGTATTAACCCGAATATTAGTCAACACTCAATATAAGACAACCACAACATAATTCTGAACAGGCCTCCTGAGAGTTTTAAAATTTTTTAACTAATTCTTACAACTATGTCAAAATAAAACTGCAAATTGTCTTATTAACAAGAAAACTGCCTTGTTGCTGAGAATATAAAGATTTATTGCCGAACTATCATTTTCTTGTTCCTTAAAATCATTATAATCATGGTCTTTGTCACTACCCTCATCATCTTCACCAATGTTTCTTCCTTTTCGGTCCTCCTTCCACGCTGCGACATCTGACTTTTTCTTTCCAACTGGAAAGTTTTGGGCTGTTCTTAGTCTTTCATCAGACACCATTGAAGAGCATTCACTTCTGTGTCACCAGATTTTCTCTGAGCCACACTTGTTGAAGTCCTCTATTTCTTTAGGAGTTTAAAATGCAGATTCACTCTCGCCAGGCATCAAACCGAAATTCCACATGGGCTCATCAAATCCCCTTCTTATAACAAAAACTTGGCACTCATTTTCATGATGTTTCATTTGATACAATGCCATTTGTTTGAGATACCCTTTCCCAGCCCATTCAAAAATATTGGTCCGAATTGCCCAGCAAATTCACAGTGGATGCCAAGAATATGACTGGGAATAAACTTGCATATTGTAGATACACATAATATTTTTACCATCATTGCAGTTTATTGTTATGTCAACTTTTACGAGTTTTGTGACATGGAATGACAAGGTGAAATCTTAAATCTTAACCAACTAGACTTAATCTGTGAATACAAGATGACGCATGCATTAGTATGTTAATACTGTTATTTTGTGAGAATGAAATTATATTCAGAACATGTTCTATCCTATGAACAAGGTGTTTAATTATATAAAATCTCACTCATTATTAAGTTACATGGCAATGAAAATTCAAAAACTTGTTTATTTAAAAAAAGAATAGCTACTTAAGTTATTAATGTGATTTTTGGATGAAAAAATGAATTACAAAGAAACACAAATATCTAAATCATTTTCAAGCTTAGCCTGAAGCAAGTTGGTGTTTTAATACATTCAAGGGTGATGATTAATTTTCATTATGTTATGTAAATAAAAAAATTTAGAATCAGTATAAAATCAGAATTGTCTGTAATAAGAACTCTCCTGAAACTTTTTTCATGGGGATACATAATAAATGAAACTTACTGATTTCATTGTTCAAAGTCAAAGGAATGATAAAAGAAACAAAAACAAATAAAAAATTACTTACGTAGACAAGTTCCCTAAGGAGAGATGAGAGAATTCGCAAAGCTGATGGTTGCATTCGATCTGCTTCTAAACCACAACATAACGTCAATGTTCGCAACAGAGTCAAAGTGGCTCGTTTCAACAATTGTGTTGGGTGGGCATCCTTGCCAGAAAACAAAACTCCACGCCCTTGAGAACTGCCAACTCGGCCTAAAATCAGAAAAGTATACATGTTTGAATAATTTTGTTCCATTGATGTGGCTACCCAATGTTGCAATGGCTGGTGTGGCCGTTTGAAGCCCTCTTATCTAAACCAGAGGGCACGATGTCATGCACCTACCATCTACCCCCCAGTGCGCAGCTGATTGTGAAAACGAAATCATTGGCTTAGCGAATGGTGTGCAAAATACTCACCGAGTGTTTTTTATGACGAGTGTAAATTGAAGTTAACATATTCAAGTAACATTTAGATTTACATATTGTATTTATTTATGTATGTTACCTCCTTTAAAGCATCAACAGTGAAGGAATTTAAGTACAAAAATCTAAAAAATGTTGACATCAGTATCCCATCTAAATAACAGAATAGGAAACTCACGAATCTTGGCTTGCTCTTCGGCCGAGTCAGAATCAGAGTCAGAGTCAGCAGGAGTTGGAGGTTCAGCAAGTTTCAAATCATATTTTCCTTCCTTGCCCATTCGATAGGAATTTGTTGATCCATTGTCCCACTGAACACGGACCCAACCATCTTCTCCAAGTTCACCAATAACTCTTCCTTCTCCAGGAGGAGGGCCATCCTACAAGTAATAGGACACAAAATTACAACACTACACTAGTTTTTTGTTTCAGTTTTAAGGAGTACACATACACTGATTAAAATTTATAATGTCTAAAGAGCACCTCGTGTTTTAAGGTGTTTCTCATTTGGTTCAATATTTTTGAAGGAATGTGAACAATAAATTCCATGATACCCAAATAGTATTAACTGTTTACTGGTGAAGTACCTTCGAAGTAAGGTCCAATCTGTACGACTGCAGAAGTTGAGTTGGATTATTTTTATGGTTTCATTTCATGTTATTATATATATATAATTTTGTATATTTTACAACCTGTTAAATGAATAAATAAATATTGACTTAACAACTTTTTTTCACTTTATCAGTGTAATAAACAAGAATATGAAAGTGTTTGTAATTAACGTGTAAAATGAAAATACTACAATTAATTTTTAGTATTTCTGGTTTCTATGTGTTTCATCCTTTTTATTCATGAATATTTATCTAATAACGTGTAAAATGGATTTCAAACATTATTCAATGCATTAAAAAACCTTCATTTAAATACAACGAAGTGTTGTGAGATGAAAATTATTCATTATTAAAAAATTTGCATTGCATCATTCAATTTTCATGAAGCCTCTTGTGTAACAATTTGTGCCTCTTTTTGCCATAGAAATACCCAACTCTTGTCATAACTGTTGTGGTATTCATTTCACTTTCTTCTTTTTCCTCCTCTGCTGCTACTTCTAATATTTCTACTTCACTTTACTTCATCTTCTTGTTCTTCATATATTTTCTCTTCAGTTTTCATATAGTGTTCACTTCCAAAGACAAAATAACCCATACGCCAAAATCACTGTAAATACCACTAGCGATTTCCATCACCAACTATCGACTGTATCACCAAAAGTAGGATCCTCCAGATACAAGTTTTGAGATCACCCGCATGTTCACACACATATGCTGTGGCAAGAAAAGTTTTGTTACAGGTGATGTGTTGTCTTGAAGACCACTCCGAAACTTCAACAACCCTCAAAGCTGAACGGCTGTAACTGGATACACTGCCCTGTGACGTGAGGGTTGTTTAGAAACAGATAAGAAGGTGCTATTAACAAAAACTTCCTGCAATGCCAGAAAGAGGACTGTGTTTATTTTTCCTTCACATTTTCTCAAGTTAAGGGTTAAGAAAATTTTAAAGCCTCAGCATAATTATCATAGGTAATACTGCAAATGCATTGGACGTTTTTTATTAATTCTTGGGTCGTGAAGTGACAAGGAAATTTATCAAAACATTTCTAATGCACGAGTGGTATTTACTAAAGACTACTTCATGAATGAAATTATACTGAACAGTTGCAGAATGCATCAAATATTAATTATATTAATGTTTCATTCAACTTTCTTTATTATTATGTTGTTATTTTAACCACCTGCACTCCAATATGACAGACACAGAAACGTACGGTAGGCCAGTAAAGAGACGTAAGAATAACCGGATAAAGAAAAGACAAATATTTTGAGATACAATGCTCTCATTGAGGCATACTAAATATATTGTGAAACATGATGTTAATTTCAATAGTCATTATAAATTGAGAATAATACAGTAGAAAACATAAGGTAAATATTTCACAGACATAAACAAAAAATAACCTGGTCACCCCACTTCCAGTCCACTCCTCGTACAACACGAGTGCCAATCTTCATGAGTGCAGCAAGCTCAGGACCTGTATAAGCAACAGCAGGAGCAGAGTGACGCTGCAAGGAGTCTTCATACACAGCATATGTCTCTGGATCACAGTCTTCTGAGGGAGGTCCCAAAACATCAGGCCAGCAACCTTCTGCACAAAAACAGTAAGGTAATACTTTAACATTAAGATAATACACTTAAAAAAACAACAAAAACACACACACACACACATTAACTTTACACTTGCATAAATCACGAAATTCTCCTAGAGAAATTGGCTAAACTTGGTATTGGTGATCCTATGTTATCCTGGTTGCACACCTCAAGGGCAGGGAACAATGTCCTAGTTTGTGAGTTTCTCATTTATTTCATCCATCATTCATTCCTCATGGATTACATCTATGGGTCTCACAGTTCACTGTATTCATAAACAACTTGCTATGTGTTATAAATCACAGTAAGGTAAAGCTGTTTGCTGATCGTGCCAAAATTTATTTGAGGAGTCAAAACTTGGACAACGCTGATAAGCTACTTGTCCTTTCATCCCTGTGGGACTTGTGCGTGAACAATGAATGTGGCTGAATGTTGACAAAAGCTACTTAGGAAGCTATATAGGAAATTGATTTTGTCGATATACCTACACCATTGACAACGAAATACTAAAAATTGTAGTTGTTATATTCTTTTGTCAAATATTAGCTTACTGCATCAAAATTCTTGAGGGAATATCCAGTGTATGTTTTAAATAAATAATAAACATTAATTCCATTATATGCACATTCTATACAATCATTTTATCTTATATATTATTTCTCAAAGGGCTGTTTGGTCTTTTCAATAAATTGGGCGACATACGAAACCGATCTGTATAAAGAAGCAATGGATTGAAAAATCTTGTTTCTTTTCACCTGCACATGGGACATTCATATTGAAAAAGGGTGTTTAAAATACCTAAATATTAAAAAAAGTAGTAGTTCGGGATCTGTAATATCTGATTGCCGCGCGATCTATCGGAAGAAAATTACACTCGGACGGTGGCGGGAAATGCAATCTCAAGCATTTTTGTTTGTTTCAATTTAGTGTAGGTTGTGTAAGCACGTGAACGTGATTTTCTACATTGAATAGAAATCTTGAAATATGAGAGATTAGTGATCTTAGTGAGGTTAGGTCGTTTATAATGCTGGAATACAAAAAAAGAATTTATTTAAGCAGAAAACAGTTTGGTTATTTGACTAACCGTGCGATTTAATCGCATGGGTTCTCACTAGTTATCACTATTTCATGAAATTAAACAGTTTAGACTAATAAATTAACCGAACTTCACTTTCCCTTAACTTATGATAAATTTTTCTTTTGGAGCTTCAAAACATTTGATTCTTTTAGAAAAAATACAATAAATTTGAAAAAGGCAAAATAAATTATAAAGTTGGGTTTATGTATTTGAAAATAAATTTTATTACACTTTTGAAGTTTAATTAAGTAATTTATTTTATGCCATACGATGATTTTTTTCATTCATAGCATTTCAGTTATTCATAAGTTAATAATATGAACAGGATTCAGATTTACTTACAATTACTCTGGAATTTCAAAAATTGAAAACTTTCAGTTTTTGAATCTGTTCTACAACTTTCATAATGAAGCTAGATATTTCTTTCATAATGCAATCTCTTCCTCTACATGACATCTTTAAATAGTTTCATTTAAACTTTTTAAAATACTATCAATTTTCACCTAATTATGAGTAACATGTTAGATATTTACCAACATTAAAAGTTCACTATAGCAATAGAAATGGGAATAGTAGTTCCGACACCCCGTTAAACAGAGTTGGGAAAAGCCTCTTGGCTTTTCATCCATAGCGCTTGGGATTTGAATCCCCATCTGGATACATATTATTTTTTCTTTAAATTTATTGTTATATATGATAAATCAATCATTGGAAGAAAGCCATTTTCAATTAAAGTTTTGAATTTTCAAAAAATTAAAAATACATGTTTTTTGAAGCATTTGTGCTTTGCCAGTTTTTCAAGTGATGGGTGAAATGTTTCTAGGATCGCAGTAATATGTCACCATTATCAATAATATGAACTTTGTTTGCTGTTGTAAAACCTTTTGTCTTCTAGAAGCTCAGAAGGGACACTGCTGCACATTCGCAAAAAAATCCACAAATATTCATCAAAAGGAAGCATGTAAATCAGGACTAAACGACAACTACACATCCAGTGGAGTTGACATTTTGCATCACAGACACCCTCTGTGATGGGTATGTGTCATGTGTCTTACAAGGGCCACAACTAAGACTGTCAATATGGGTGCAAATACAGATTCTGTGGAATGACGTGCAGTTGGACGTTTCATATAAGCAATAAAAATGTGAATCCCAGGAACTTTCATTGCTGAATGCTAATCCATTAGGGCAAAGCCATGGCCCCAATGTAATGTTGGAGTGAGAGAAACAGGTTTTCAAAATTTTTCGGATGGAAAAAATGTGCTACTGATATAAACTGATGCTCAAGTGGGTATATACCTAGTTGACGGGCCAAAGTCTGCAACAGCGCTAAAAGACCGGATCCGATGAGCAGAGACAATTCTCCACCACGATGACTTCCAGTTAGGAGGCCCAGGAGAGCTAAGAGGAAGCGGGCCCATGGCAACCGTCGGAGCCAACTGTAGGTCCCTTGATTAAGTGAACCTTTGCCACTGCGAGAACGAGGGCCTGCTGTTTTAGCACGGCTCCCCACTCCTCCACTTCCAAGACTGCCACATCCAGAACTATGGCCTGGGGCTGGCTCAGCAGAAAGAAGGCTACTGCGCAATGCAGCTACTGCCCATGATGCAATCTTTGCATGTGCAAGGACTACTTCTAATTTGCGCTGTGGGTTTGCAAGTTGAATATCATCTAGACAATAACCAGAATCCTCCCTGGAAAATTAATAAAAAGTTCAAGAATTCACAAGTACATTTGTTCATGTATCGCAAAACTACATCTAAAAGTACTATTGTATCATACACAGGTGTCCCACTAACTATGGGCCACCTCATAACTTCTAAATGGTACCCGATATTGAAATGCAGTTTTCACTCAACAATGTGGAATCATGGGGCAAGTAATACTCCATACAGAAAAGGCATGATCTGAAGGAAGACTATCCAAACCAATGGATATGGCAGGCTTATGTGATACATTAGCATGCATAATCTCTAGATCCCACAACTAAGAATATTTTCTGTGCAGAAAAATAAATTAAGTTGTTTGAGAGAGCCCCTGACTCTAGAAGACCTGAGATGATGAACTCTGACAACACATAGTGAATGAGAAATACTTTAATCAATAGGAGGAGTGTGACTTAATGTGTGCTTTTCTCCTACATTTTTGTAAATTTACTTTGACAGTACAGTCAAGAGCATGTCAAGATTTGCATTGCTTTATCCTTTGGTACATTGATGTGTTAAATAGGAAATTTATGAACAGTAAATAAAATAGAAAATTTCTACCTATCTATTATTTGATGAATATTGCAAGATATTATTGTGAAAAATCTTCAAGCCCTACATTCCCTTCCCATGTTTTAAAATGCTGACTTGTTTCTGCCATGATACACTGATCTCTATTCTTGTAACTTTGTTTAGTAGCTTCATTATTATTGTTTTCCTTATGCTAAACAAATTTTTTATATCATTCTTTGCAGTGATCCATGCTATGGAATTTCAATAGAAGAAAAATTTGATTCAGAAGAAGCAATGGTAAAAATCTCTCATTCTGATTGTTAATATTGGTGTCCCTTCCTATCATTCTGTCCTTTGTGTCAAGGCCATGAATTACTGCAATTAAACCTCTACCCCTCACTGCCACCCCAGTCCCCAACAGTCTCAGCACTTCAAAGACCACCTTTCTTGAAGGCCAGAGCTTCTAAAAGTAAATATTGTCTGTTTAATTTCAAATTGTTTGTAAGAAAGTATAATTTATACTGAAATTACTGTCAAAACATTAACATATTATACAAAATAGTATTGCTCTTTTGATGATCAATATACTGCTAGCAAAACAAAACAAAACAAAACAAACAAACAAAAAGAAGAAGAAGAAGAAGAAGAAGAAGAAAGAAAGAAAAAGATAACCAAGTTTCTTGAACTCTAAACATTATACAGACAATTTCTCTACGGTGTATTTCACCCCCATGATTCCGCATAGTTGAGAGAAAACTGCATTTCCATATCATGAACCGTTTAGAAGTTATGGGGCGGTCTATATTTGATGAGCCTGCCTTAATAAGTTGATTCCTCAAGCATTTGCTACATTCCTACAATATCACTCACCTCACAACTTGTTTCCTGTGTGTGAGACCAAGCCAACCTGACAGCAAAGCATAGCGCACTGATGGTAGCAGCTGTTCTCGGCGTAAAAGTTCATACATCATTTCACAGCCCTGCACACGGATACGAGCACGCTGAACCTGAAAGGAAATATCAATATTTCAGGATGAATTAGCAGTAAGGCTGCACAGAATTATTATCATTTACGTCAGCTTAATTTTCAGAATGCAAAATTCATATTGTCTTACATCAATTGAAAAGACCTCAAATTTAAACATTCAACTGTCTCATATTCTTTAACAACCTTTATTGCCTTTCGAGTATTTTATGTATAAATGAATATTCTCCCAAACAAAAAACACATTTTAAAGAACAGGTCAATCATGAAAGTCATTCTTCAATTACAACGATGTACAGTTAATGTCAATGTTTTAATATAACTTTATGTTTTATAACTTAAAGTGATGTGCTGTTGATATCAATGACTTTTATATCATTTTATATTCGATTAATTTATTTATATCTTTTATATTTAATTAGATCCTGATGGTGAGGACCAATGACCCTTGAAACATTGATTGACAATGTACAAAAGAGTAATAAATTACTTCAGTTTTTAATAAAGATTGTTATGTTCCGAATGTCTGTCTAAGAAGTTAATAAGGTCTAATTAATAGAAGTTACCTCAAAATACACACCTGGCAATACATGGCCTTACGAAGCGTTTCCACATCAGTTCCCTCCTCTTGAGTCACAAAGTCCACAATCGATCGTGTAATTTTTAAGGTTCGAGGGGACTGCAGCGTTTGAGAGGAACTGGATCCTCCAGTCTGTGCTTGCTTCTCTCTTTCCCGAGGTTCTCTTTGTTCCTTGTCCTTTTCAGCTGAAGGGGGAGGAGGGGGAGCGCAAGACGGAGGTTCGTCTCCATCACTTCCCTCTCGGTCTTCTCCTTCACTCCACGTGTCCACATCAGCAGCTTCCTTCTCATGGCCCTCCATTTCCTTGGAATCCACATCAGGAAAAGCAGGCACTGATGGAGCAGATGGTGAAGGAGGCACAGGAGTAAAAGCAGGTATCTCTGTCTCAAGAACATCACTTTCTTGTTTCTCCAAATGGTCTAATTCAAGTTCTAGTCCTTTATTCTTTGCCTCTGCATCTTGACTCTGTAATCCAATTTTTTAAATTAATGTTCTGATATTACAAGCTAATTTAATGGCTTTGTGTGAAGGTTCAAGTTTGTACAAAGAAACTAGCACCAGAACAAATGAAATTGTGTTCTGCATGCACAAGTCTTTATTCTCCGATTAAGGTGAAAACATGATAGTATAAAAAATCAATTAACACAAAACTTCAAGCAGTTAGCTTCATTTCTACATAAGCAGTGTGATTGGTGATTTAGAAATGGCTCAGCATCTTTCAATCAACCATTACATTACTTCTATCACACATTAAAATGAAAATCTCTCTTCCTTGCAAAAAGCTCAGAAACAAATTGAAGGATTATAAAACAAAAGATTAAAAAAAATCTCTTACATTTTCTCTTCCCTTCATTTATTATCATTCATGAAAGATACCAGCAAAATCAGTACTACTTCCCAAACTTAAAACTGTAAGAAGCAGCCATACCTGTATACTAGCATTAAGAATATCCTCTGGTTTTGATCGCTGAGGTGCTAGTTGTTGCTGAGAACTACTAGAAAAGCTATGTCGACCAGCTCGTAGTTCAGTCATCAAGCGCTGAGCTGTACGCCGCCATCGAGGTGCAGCATGCAAGTGGCCTCGAAGTGCACGTAATGCTCGAACTTCTGTACCAGATGCTGCACGAACTTCATGTAGTAAAAAACGACACTTGTCAAGGGCAGGAGCACACACCTAAAAATTATATGCAAAGTTGAAGGACAAAAGGAAAAGGTTGAGTATTAAGAGCTTCAATAAAATAATAGTGATACAATGACACAAACATTATCATAATTTAAAATACTTCCAGCATATTGGTTGACTAAAAATGTTAGTTATAAAAACGTAAAAATTATTTATTTTATAAAATTTATTTCGTACATCTTATGAACGAAATTCAATTACGCAAAATTGATATGTAATGTACAGAAACTAAAGCTACTTTTATTATCAAGTTATTTGTTATGATTAACAGATCTCTTACAAAAATTATTATGGGCTAATATCATTAATGAACTGACTGATTAATTACGAGCTATAATGACTGATTTTCACAATAATGGTATAATAAAAATTCAAGTATTCTTGAGTTACAAAAAAATAGTGTTAACTACAAGACAGAATTAGACCGACCTCCTTATACGACCGGCTCTGTTCCTGACGAGCTCTCACCACTCCCCATTTCATCTGATGCACTGTTCGCACAGCTTCTGCAAGAGCCCTTGGTAATCTTGCATGACCTGTTTCAAGTTCTGTGAAAAATAAATGGAATTATGAGTCTTTGCCATTCATATTGCATGAAATATGTTTGCATGGATTGAAATATCCCCAGTGCTTGAAGTCATCTTAAGCACAACCTTCTGGACACTATTGAAGAGAAATCAAAAAGAAACTTCTGTGCCTTAAGAAAGCGTTTCTGACCAAAATGACAAAAGAAACACTTGTTCATTAGAGGAGAAAACAAAGGTGTATTTTTTGCCACATGAAAAGTCTTACCATGTATGTATACTCTTAATTAGACTGTGCAAGGCATTTCAAGAGGAAAAATAAACCATCATTGGGAATGGGGGAAACACACCATTCTCCTCATATATATGAAAAAATGTTTCCTGACATTTTCAACAAAAGTTTCCTGACATTTTCATTGACAACAAAAGTTTCTTGACAATGTGTCATCCACCGGGTTAGGTTTGTAGTGACTCAAAGAGCCAAGGGTATTTCTTTCTATTGTCAAAGAATAAATTACTTATTTTTGGACACAAACTAAGAAAAAATGCAAATTTGTGAACACATGGGATTGGGATGCAAGTTATGACAGCCTTAAATGGCGCACGCCCAATTTTAGGTGACAGAGCCTAGCCTGGCAGCCAGCCGACAAAACTACAGTGCCCGTGGTGCTTGCCAATAACACTAATGACCTCCTGGGTCTACAACAATGCTTTCAGTCTTAAAAATGAGCCTTAAGTTCCAATGGCATATAGTCTGCTACAAAATCAAAACTATCAACGCTCCTGAGGTATGGATCTAATGAGTAAATATTAGTAATACTGACAAGCACGGTGGAACAATGATTGTATGAGAAACATGATAAAACTTTCCAAGGTCTCTTCTCCCCCAAAATTCCTGAGCCCCAGCAGTGCATGGTAAATGAACTAGAAGTAATTTTGCCACCATTCCCTCATTTGATGTTGTTCCACATGATTTGTTGACAATGAAAAAGAAACTGGTTTCTTTAGGTTTCTTTGTGATGGAAAGCATAACTTCCAGAAACCCCAGATATTATCCGAAACAGGTAATGTTACTTGAGGGATCCCTCAAGGCTGTGAGATTTATTTATTATGCATATTCCATATTTTACAGGCAATAGATCATTTGTTATTTATCTTAGTAATTTTTTTACCATGAAATATATCATCTACAATTCGATTCTTCACTGACGACAGTAAATTATAACTGGATATTGTGGAACAGTATGGTATGACTTAATGAGAGGCCAATTCAAACTAAATATATAATTGGGAAAATGCTAACACAATTTGGTAGAAAACTTCTATTATTAAATTTATTTAAATTATTCAAACATGTCAAATTGGAATATGAGAAAATGAACTATGTAGTGAGTAAAGCTAGGAGATTTTAGCATTTCATCAAGGGAAAACTTCAAAATTGCAAAATTGCAAAATCAAGAGAAATCAATATTTCACTTGTTAGACTGGAATGACATTTGTAACTAATCAATGGAATCAATAGAGAATAGTATTTAAAAAGTTTAGATGCAGTTGGATTCAGAGCAGCAAATTTCACACGTAGAAGGAATCATACACAATGGGAAGCATTACAACATATAACAGGAAGGGATGAAATCAAAATTACTAATACTATGCAGATATTGCAGAATAAATGTATAAGGAGCATTCAAAAACAAACAAGCCAGAAGCTTTGGAACAAAAAACAGTACCTACTGTGTCACAGTAGGACAATTACCCCAACAGTCAGGGCCAGGTGCTTCTGACCTAAAGGTACTGGTTTTTGTTCCTAGCCCTCCAGCTCATTTCTTCTTGACTGCTCCTTATTAATAAACTTCTATGATATGTACAGGGGTTGAAAATGATGTATGCAGGATAGGTATTTATTTGGCATGTTCAATTGTAATAAGGTATTCACCTTGATCTGCAACAGTCACAATCTGAGCTCCTAAACCTAGGTGTTTTCCAAGAACAGCCAAGAGCAATCGGCCTACTTCTTCTACAGGATGGTCTGCCGGAAAGTCACCAGGAGGTAGAAGATGATGATGTTTGCTGTGATGATCCACAGCACTTAAGAAAGCACGTACAAATGGATCCTGGAAATTATTTGAAGCCGTATAACACTATACAGTTTAATTAAGTTACAGTTTAATTTTGTTAAACATGTTAATTATGTTATTTAAATCTAGTGATTCTTAATAAAAGAAATAGTAAAATGTCATTCTTTCAGCCCTCTTACCGAAAGACGTCCATCAGCAAGAGCATGAAGCAGAGGAGTGGCACGGTCCAGAGGCAGACCTAGAGCAGGACGAGGAGGTCCTGTGCGCAAGGGCTCAGTGGGGGTGGTCCCTGCAGTGGAACTTGTACTGCGCGCCTCTCCTTTCTCTTCCTCAAAGGGGTTGGGAGGAGTAAGCACTTGCAGTCCACCCTATGGAACGCAAACACACTTCAGAAAAAGGAATATAAAATATTATTTTATCTCATATTCCTAATTTATAATTTTATAAACTCATATGATATTCATAATTATGTTACATTCTTTAGATCCTTCAGGTCTGAGCACAGGTATTGCCTCCTGCAGTGTTTTCTGTATTTTATACCGAATACTAAATAGTATTTATTACAACTTGAATAAATTGAATTGAATTAAATAATTTATATTAATAACAGGAAGATTACAACACACATATCAAAAGAATTATTGTTAAAGATTTTCAATTAAATTGCAGAATCCCCAATACAACACAGAAATTTTTTTCAAAAAAAAAAAAAGAAACACCACAATTAATATTCCTGATATGTCTCAACACCATCAAAAAGATCCTACAATATAGTTCAAACCAATATACTTTGATTTTACGGCACATGGTAATTAACCATTTCAACAGTTTAAGTGCTTCAAATAACTTCAAGCATTCAGAATTCACACAGTCAGAATTAGACAATTTAGTTCAAGATTTTAACCAGTCAAAGAACTTGAAGGAACAAAGCTGTTGCCTAAAAGAACCGTGAAACTATTTATGTCAGAGCCTCTAATTGCTGTTTTTTGGGTCCTTGGGACAGTAGTGCAATGGTAAAGCTTTAAGAAACCAATCACAACCCCCAGTGAGAAAATCAAGTGCTCAGAAAAAAAAAAACTCTCACAAACCCTCGGTTTTCAGTTAAAACATTTTACTATCTCCACTGCATATCAAATTAGGATTAATGAAAAACTTATAAAGGCAATGGACAAAGAAGGAGAAGGCTTCCAATACTTATACATGAAATTTCATGCACTGATTGATACAAAAAAAGTAAAAGAAGAGATTTTCATTGGCCTTCAGATCCACAAGTTAATGAAAGAACAAAATTTTGCAGAATTGTTGGGCGATTGTGAAAAAGCAAATAATGTGGAAACAGATGCAAATCTAATTGTTTTGGAAGGGCTCTCAGACTGCTGTTCACAAAACTTCTTGTTGGCTAAACAGTGATGAATAGCAACACCTGCATATTACGTAATCCAACATTGTTTCATTTTCTTTATGCGTACTGTAATATACCAAATGTGGGAGGGCATTCGATATTGAATAATTTTAGGCTTTAAAGCTAATTTAAATTAGAATTAGGCACCTTAGTAACACATTGCTAGGGAGAACACCGATGTTTAACATGTCACGATATTTGGTAAACAGGCACCTTAGTAACAGAGGTAAACAATTTCATGGGCCCGTGGACATAGTGTAGAATCATTTGAAAGATGCGTGTGTAAGAGTGGAAATTTCGCCCAAGAGTGCACCTTGGTTAAAGGAGTGAATACATAATAAGAATACGTTGATAGGGAATGTAAAACAGAATTTTGTATAACAATGAATATGAGTTTTCCTGGACTGAAGAACGAAAAAAATAGTTAAAGCTCAGATTTCATAGCGAGAGGATCATTTCTGAATTAGGGGGTGCATGTTCAAGTTCAGACTTGGTTTATTTTTTGTGATTGAAAGTAGAGACTTGTAAAAAATTCCAGATACAGTTCGGGACTTTAACTTTTTTCTTCCGCGAGTGAAAGTAGAACATAGAAACATTTTGGTGAAACCGTGCATTGACTTGGAGTATTTTCTTACTGATAGGGAGGAACTTTCAAGAAAATTGTCAACTTTAATTAGTTTTCACCAGTGACGAAGGTGAAGCACCAGGCTAAATGAACTTGTAATTATTTTGCCGAACAAGTGCTGGTGGTGATACGGGAGGCTAGTACATTATGTGAATGGGAGTGACTTCGTGGCGTGCCGGAAGATACACGATAGAAGGCATCAAGACTGGAGCAGGTAACCGGTTGGTCGAAGGTGATGGTGTGGAGATACGCGGCGTCCAAGCAAAGCATCCAACGATACAATGGGAAGAGAGCTCAGGTTAATGTTCATACGAACAATTAAATTATTTTTCATGGTCATGACCAAAGTTAATAATTTTCAAAGAATGTTGTTTCAAATCAAAAGAAATCTTTAATTATAATAAATTTAAACTGGTCTAGTGTTAAAGAAAGTACAAAAAACAAACTTGGTTATTATTGTGTAATCTGGTACATCATTAAAAAAAAAAACACACTTTCAGGTTTTGTCATTTTCCGTATGGAAGCGAGTCTCCAGGGGGCAGATTGTGGTTGAACGATGAGGTAGGCCGAATTGTGCCCCTTGCGTATTTGAACCCATGATAGAAGCCCAACATGTCAATAATAGAGATATATCTTGGATTTGATAAAACTGTTTCAATAGTTTTTAATAATTAATTTGAGACACACAAAACCGCTTCAATACGGCCTCCCCTGCATCAACTGTGATAAACTGGGCTCTGACATTTGTATTAGCATTATTAAACATCCACGTCATGTAACATAAATATTGAATTTCACCTACATGTACAATCTTAGACTTGAAAGATGTATAATCCTGTACTTGAGTATATCACTGGTTTTTACCTTATTAGTGAACTGTAGAGCAGTTTTTACGCAGAGTTGATTTCTAAGGCAGTTAACACAAGTTCAATGAGTGATTATTTTTCTTTCACTGCTGTTACACTTGAGGAAATGAAGTTTTCCACAAAAAGAAACATTCTTGGGGCTCTGCTATTGTTTTACACAAAGATCCTAATGTAAGCTCACAGTGCCATTGGAAAAGCAAAGAAATTACTAATTTGGACAAGAGCCATTACCAGAAGCAAATTATTATATCCACATAATTCATAAATGAATGTCACCCACAATGTGAACGTAAACTATGTGAATTTTTCTCAGTGATGATCTTTCCTTGGCAAGCAAGAACTTACTTTGTAGTCATTGAAGCAAATGAAACCCCAAGGCTTTGTCTTTGGAATACAATCACCTGTAAGAACGGTGCATGCAGCCACGCTCGAGCTTCCTCTTCAGCTGGCTGAGTAGCACTACTTTGCGCCAGGCGATGCGCATGAAGACCCAGAAGTAATGCTAGAGTTCTTTGGACATCGAGTAGTGGTAGCCCCGATGCCGGAGCTCCAGCAGCCAACCCACTGGGATCATGACGTGGGGAGTCCACAACAGCAGCTTCTGCAGGATCCAAATAGTGTCCGACCAAGAAAGCTGCCATTGTGTCCTTAGCACTTTGAGAATGACCAGCAGCCTCAAAAGCCTGGGTTGCATCACGCCCTGCAAATCTCTGCAAAGTACTTGATCCACAAGGTGCCTGAGCCCTAAAAAAAACATATATCCAAAGTACATCATTAAATCAGTGCTCTTTTATTCTGCTCATACACAAGAAAAGGATTCAGTTGCTTTTTTATTACAATTCTAAAAATTCTTGTAATTCATTATTTCACTTTAATTTTGTGATTTTGCTTTGTTGATGATAAATGTTTTAGCTCCTGAACTTAATACCCGAATCGATACTGTACAGCCCTTGTCTTTTACTTCTCCATAATTTACCATTTTTCCATTGTTTACAGACTTTCCCAATCTCCTCAGTTCCATAATTTTGCAATGTAAAATTATTCATTTTGAAATTTTGAAACTAAAATTTTTTGTCATTAATGAGGACGTGCGATAATGGGATCCATCAAGGAATTGGAGCTCCTAAAAAAACTTCAATTGAAGCATTGCTTGAAAAGGCAATAACTTGTCAACTATAAGTTTGGCGAAATTACTCATTTTCCAACAACGTGCGTCGACTCATGTATACAATGTCAGCGAGGTGAGCTGACCTTAAGCGCTGCAGCATGGCGTTTACCAAGTTCTAATTGCACTGTTTTTGCAAAAAATACTTTTCGAATATTAACAATATTTATATCATTGCATTTCATTTTTAAAGAACTATAGAATGCTGGAGAAAAGAAATGTATACTTCCATTTAAAAAACCAAGTTGTGTCAATATCTCAAAAATGATATACTGTACTACAAGAAAACGAAATATGTTATTTGCCCCATCATCTGCAACAATATGGCGCAAATGCGCGACTTTTGATACCTTAAACCATTTTCAAGATATTTGCTGTGGCCAACTTAGGTGGTCCTGTATAACCAATATTGGTTCCAGGTGTTCGTTACAAGACGTTCCAGCAACGAACCCCCTTCTGATTGAAAGGAAAGTTGTGTTGCATCACAGGAGGATTATCAAATATTTATATTATCTACCTATGAAAATAATTTTCCATCATTTACACTTTCCTGCAATTTACACAATGCTTTCAGTCCCATAAAAAATGAAAAATGAAACTCACCTGAAGTCTTGGACATCATAGACTTTGCGATTAACAACAATCCAAAGTCCTCCATCACGGTTGTGATTTTCTAAATCTGCTTTTCTGATTAATGGCAATTCTTCAGGTGCTTTTGGAACACCACTTTCCTGTTGAGGAGCTGCACAGAAACTCCTTTAAATTATTATTAACTTAAACGAAGAAAACAATGCTACATTTTTGTTAAATTCATGGAGTATCTTATTGATGGATAAATGATCCTATTTTTTATGTACTTTTTATATCATTTTGATTATGTATTTTCCAGTTATTTTAAATATTTTTTGTAATTTTTGTATTTTCATAGACAAATTGTCCAATATTAAATAAATAAATAATAATACTTTCTCACACACTTTAATTGCAGCTGAACTACATTTGTTTCTATGATCTATTCTACAACAGACAATTAATTAGAGAAGCATCGTCCAATTAACAAGCATTCTTACCAATGATGCCAGGCCAGGAAAGATCCTGTGCGTCTTCTCGTTCAATCCCAGGAGCCAACCTATTAAAACAATCCAGTGCATCTAGCAGAGGAGCAAAAAGGGTAAGCCAATCCTCTCCCAAGAGCAAAAGAGGCAGCTCTAACTGAAGTAGAACCATACACACCAACAGTTCAGGAAGTAACACATCTGTAAAGAAAGCAACAAAAAACACGCTGAGTAGGTTAATTTGTAAACACAATATCATAAAATGTTGCTCAGATGTTACCTCATGTTCAATAAAGCAAGATTCACACATCCAGTAATTGTTTCCTCAGAAATATGTTTGAGAAACTTTAGTGAGATGAGACAAATGTCTTGTGCTACAAAGGGAACTGCAAATCCTACTGTTAATGACAAATAATTACTCACCAATTACATCAGCTCTCAAAGCTGCAGCAATAAGTGGGTATAACTTTGGCTGTACAGCTGCTAGTCCTACTGCTTGTGGAAGAATGTCTGTGGCATGACTCACTAACAGGCAAATATACTTTGTTAAGAGTGCTTCAGCTCCAGCAACTTCCAAATCTGAAACAGTTGAGAACACATCTTACAAATTTGGCAATGCCTCTTACACAGACTTCATATTTAACACTGTCAATGAATGGATGTCTCTGAAAGCATACAGCATCCAACAATTCAAATAAAAAATAAACAATGTAACCACTTGCTATCAAATTTACGTCCTCCACTGCCTCCATATTCATACACACGTGGTGCAATAATATTGCTTCACAAACACCATTTAACTAAAATAATTTTAATAAAAATGAAAATAATGAAAGCTTTAACTTTCACGTTTCTGCAAAAATTAATAAATGTGAACATTAATCTCAGTTGCTTTTTCTCTTTCTTTTCTTTATCCCATCCCCATACAGCCTGTTCTATTTAAATTAAAAAAGCTGTAGTAATTTTCGCCATCTTATCCAGATACATCATTTACTTCTTTCTTCTAAATCAAGTGTATTCCTCTCCAAAAAAATGCTAAGCCAGTAAGAGAGTGGAGATGCTTGGACTCTGCAAGCAAGTGGTTATTGCAATTTTACATACCTTACATCCTTATTAAAATATCTTAGTGTGATTTTCTGGTATAATTTTGGGCATAGAAACTGTATCCTTCAACTTACAATAATTAAAACATAGTTCATAGTTCCTGGACTTCCTAGTGCCCATACAGTAAAGAGCTGATTGGCACTTTCAAACCAATAGTTCAAATATAGTTCTCTATGCTTTGATTGTCATAAATTGAAGGATACAGCAATGTCCAGTATTGTTTTAAAACATGTAAGGAATTGCTCATCATTTGTAATTACTTTAAAATTGTTATTTTTACTAATAGTTAACAAACACTGCAAACACATCAGCCTCTTTTTGTGTAAATAAAAAAGAAAATCAAATGTCACAAAAAGGATCCTACCCTGCTGCGGTTGCTGTTGAGGCTGTTTGGCCTCCTGAGCACGTGTATACAAGTGCGCTACAAGGAGCCGCTGGAAACGAAGGAGTAAACTGAGACTTGGAGAGCGCTCTGTTCGTTCACGTCCCTCACGTCGACTTCCCAAGGGCCCAACACTAGAGCTGGAACCAGACTGCAGCGTTGTAAGTTGCGCTTGGGTCACTGCTGCAGCATTTCTGGGAAATACAGAAGACACTTTGCAATAGAAGAATATAAAATTAATACCATTATTCTGGAACAATGATTTTTCTACATCTTGTCAAACTAATGTGTAAGAAATATGAGAAACAAGTGCAAATGTAGGTGTTGTAAAATTGACACAAGTGAATTTCACTACACAAAAGAACAAATAATTTGTAGGCATGAGAAAATGAAGTATTCGTTCAAAACTAAGTTACCAACATTTTTGAGGAATACTACAAATTAGAAATACCACATTACATATTATGTACTTAAAGATGATTTGTAATCCTTTGAGTTTCCTTGTAATAAACTTGAATTGAAATATTCAAGCGTGTAACATTGTGTCATCTCATTACTTCAATAGTTCTTATAATATCAATACATTAGGGTTAAGATATGGATATACTATAAGGACAAATACTGCTGGGACAAATTAAACAAAGTCACAAAAGAAAATGAATGAACTGACCAGCAAAGAGTAAAAAAGATGAGAACAAAGAAACGATGAATGACACCTTGGTTTTCATTTTCTACATAAAAATAATTTCTCTTTTCAACATTGCAAAACTATAGATTGTAGCCTTGGGAAAAATATAATTTTGTTTTTTTTATCATGAATATGCTGTTGCTTATAAGAAACATCTTAAATGTTACAAAAAAAAATATCATGGAAAAGTTAGAATCAGTGCATTACAATAAAAAAATCACAAACATTGAAAACTACAGTTCTAAATTACATTTCAGGTTTCTCAAAGCAAAATGCAATAGTCTAGTTAATGTTTTTTTTTGTTATTATATTTTTCATCAAACAAAAATCATCCAAAGGGCATTTCATCTAATCATGTAAATCTAATCATGTTGAGTTTTCATTCCTTGATGGAAATGTAAAACTTTGAATGCCCATTTCATCTTTTTTAGGTTTTATACTATAATAATTAAATCTTTTTCCCATCCATAATAAGTTCTGGAAGATGAATTTTTATGAATCTGAAATAAAGTTTTGAATGGACAACATGAAAGGTCTTCAGATATTGAAAATTAAATAAATGTTTCTGATCCACAAGAGCTTGTGTTATTCAGTAAATCAACAAAAAAAAAACCAACAACACAGAATACAAATTATTTAAATAATTGAAACATCAAATTATGGAGACAATGGTAGTCACTGTACCTTAACAGTAATTTCACAAGATGTAATAGAGGCACAGCTGAACTCCCTTGACCGTTCTTTTCATGCAAAGAGGCATCCTTGGCTCGTTTACTTTCTGCTTGTTCTGAATTGCGAGTTGTGTTTTGAGAACCACTGCCAGATCCTCCTTCTGCTGTAGGCAAACAACTTGTAATGGCAAAAGATACATAGGAAGGATCAAATTCAAAGAATTTGTAGCACAACAAAAGGAATGCAAATGCAATGGTATCTGAACTCTGAGAACGAGGTGATGAAGTCACATGCACCAGGTCTTGGTCATTTCACTGTTTGAAAGGGAGACTGCACATGCTTAGTGGTGTTGCTCTTTGAAGCAAATGGGCTGGGGAGGGGGGGGTCAAAGCGATCGGCCCTGGAATAGACTAGGCACAGGAACAGGGGGACATGGAGGACTGGGGAGAAGGTCCCAGCCTGTCCATCCCATTTAGAGTGAAATGCTTGGTACGATGGCACACCATCCAAAACAGTTCTTTTACTACAGAAAGGAAGTTTCAAAGGCACTGACCAAGAAGGAGCGCCCAGAACTGTGGAGATAGAGAGTCAAAGTGATTTTATATCTTCCTTTTGAGAAAAAGATTTTTTTAAGACTGCTGCATCTGACGCAGGTTGGTGGAAAAAACTCCAATTTTACAGCGCAACTGCAACACATTCCATTGACCACAGGGGAGAAAGGGTGCACCCAACATGCCGTTACGGAGATCAACTTTTACCACCCAAACTGCAACAGCAGACTTTTAAGCAAAATTGATAGCGCATCATTGTTGCTACCCACCCCCCCTCAATGTCCTCTTAAGATCAGTCTGAGCAATCAGAGACAGGAAGGCATGTAGGCATGTGAAAGTTGTGACAGTTGAGAGATTATATTTGAAAGTTCTTCATCCAATACTGCTTGCCCAAGCAGGATGTAAATGTTGCAAACTGAGAGAGAGGGGGGAAGGTTAACACGCACACACACAATTTGGAGACCGTGGACTGTGATTTCTGGACTAAAGATGGTGATGGACTAAACAAGATGACATTGCCAAGGGCATGGGAACCATCTTATCAAATCTTCGATTCTAAAACTGTAAAAACCTCTGAGGAATATACTATATCTATGTACAAGATGTGTTTCCTGTAGACACTCAATAGAGGGGAATAGTGGGTTAGAATTAATCGGAAGTCTTGGATGGTCCTTGGTAAGTCCTGGTCCACATTTGTTTATTTAAATTCTGTGTTAGTGAAAAATATTTAAAGAAAGGAAAGAGGTAAATAATCAGATTTATGGATAGAGGAGCCATAATTTATAAGAAATTCATGTATTGGTGTAAATGTGAGTGCACTTGCTTACTTTAAATAAATTGAACAAAATTTCAGTTTTTTTAAGTAGAACAGAATTTCTAACCCTGAGCTACCCCAACTCTTTGAGAGCCCAGTCTCAAGCCATGGTGATAAGAAAATGGGCAAGTCATTGAAATTCAGCTGCCACCTGGACTACCACACAATGGGGTCAATCCATTTTAAGTGGTCCAGCACTGGTCGCTCGACCATCTCGAAAAAAAAATCATATTTTGTACATAAATATCCTCATGTTTTGGCTGTTCAAAACCATTTTTAACTTTTTTTTATTGTACCTGGTTTACAAATGGCGGCCATTTTTGTTTCGCGCCGTGCGCCATTTTTCGCGTTCGCAGACATTTACTCTTTCTTAATTTACTCAGCTCTAAGCGGTTCTAGCATTCTAGAATAAAAAGCATTCGATTCAGCATACTCTGGCCTGCAAATAGAAATATTATTTACCTATTTTGTATGTTTGTATTTGGGAAATATTTGCAACCAAATCTATGGAACGCGAATGAACAAAATTCGATTTCAGAGAGTAATTTTTCAAAGAAGGAATAGAATCTAAGCCTTAATTTTTTCTGTGCTTTTACACACAACAGTATAGTTACTTTTTGTAAAATATCATTGGTATACAACGCACCCCTTGAAAATTACATCCTCTTGAAAATTGGAATTTTGGATTTTTTCCCAATTTTGAACTGTTATATCTCTGTTGGGGGACCAGATAAAAATCTGAAAATTGCACACATGCTAGACCGCTATCATACCAAACGTCAATAAAAATTACAACTTTTAGATTTAACTCTAAGTATTTTTTAAAAAATTGCAAACTTACGAAAAAAAAGGGCTTCATTTTCCCATTGAGGATACTTTGTGCCAAGTAGTAATCACATTATTTTGAAGCTATTTTAAACTAAAATCTACATTGATTTAAAATAATTAATTATACTTAATAATTAATGTACCTAAAAGTGGCCAAATATATAATTTTCAATATTACGTATACTTTACTCTTTCACAAACTTACAATTTGACATCTACGTCTGTAATTGAAGAATTGTTATCTTGATTTTGGAAGCTGAACCACTTAAAAACCAAAATTGTTTATAAAATACAATCATTTCCCTGGTATAAGGTTGTCCGAAAAAAAATAATTTTTTGATATTTGTGCGAGCCAAAGTTATTTCTCTCAAAGCTTTTGATAAAAACTTTTTTATGATTTTTGTACGGATTTGAAAGAAACTGGCCAAGGAGATCAAATTTTTGTGCGTATTTTATCTCTTGTTACTTACAGAGATATTTGATATCACAGTTATTCCTTAATGAAAACAACATTCTCCTCTACAACAAAGTCTTCAATTAACGCAATGTCCTTAGGAAAAATATCAAAGTTTTACGGCCAACTTCATTAGTAATATCACCTGTACAGCAATCACACTCCAGTTTCAGAAAAGGTCGCACAATTGTGCACAAAGGCACAGATTAACACATTTTGGCGTAAAGGGAAGACAACCCTCAAGCCACAAACTCATAGAAACCTATTCAAAAGCCTGTGTGATCTAGAAAGTGTGTTAAATCCTTGGCCCACCGTGTTGGTTCTGTCAGATTCACGAATGTTGTCGATATTCTAAGAAATACTCAGAGGTGCGGAGTCTAGTTTGGCAGTAGCTCCGACTCTACTTTTCAAAACTGCACTGGTCTAATATCCGCTGATTCTCATGCATTTTCTGTTAATTCAGTCACGTTATTTGCACTAAGAAATACGGTGTGACCGTCCGTATTTCTGTAGAAACATTCAGATAATAGTAAGCAGAATGGCAAATTTAAACGCGAAAACATAACCAAAACGCTGAATTGATTTATTTGTTGTATTTTATAAACAATTTTGGTTTTAAGTGTTTCAGCTTCCAAAATCAAGATAACAATTCTTCAATTACGGACGTAGATGTCAAATTGTAAGTTTGTGAAAGAGTAAAGTATACGTAATATTGAAAACTATATATTTGGCCACTTTTAGGTACATTAATTATTAAGTATAATTAATTATTTTAAATCAATGTAGATTTTAGTTTAAAATAGCTTCAAAATAATGTGATTACAACTTGGCACAAAGTATCCTCAATGGGAAAATGAAGCTCTTTTTTTCGTAAGTTTGCAATTTTTTTAAAAATACTTCGAGTTAAATCTAAAAGTTGTAATTTTTATTGACGTTTGGTATGATAGCGGTCTAGCATGTGTGCAATTTCAGATTTTTATCTGGTCCCCCAACAGAGATATAACAGTTCAAAATTGGGAAAAAATCCAAAATTCCAATTTTCAAGAGGATGTAATTTTCAAGGGGTGCGTTGTATACCAATGATATTTTACAAAAAGTAACTATACTGTTGTGTGTAAAAGCACAGAAAAAATTAAGGCTTAGATTCTATTCCTTCTTTGAAAAATTACTCTCTGAAAATCGAATTTTGTTCATTCGCGTTCCATAGATTTGGTTGCAAATATTTCCCAAATACAAACATACAAAATAGGTAAATAATATTTCTATTTGCAGGCCAGAGTATGCTGAATCAAATGCTTTTTATTCTAGAATGCTAGAACCACTTAGAGCTGAGTAAATTAAGAAAGAGTAAATGTCTGCGAACGCGAAAAATGGCGCACGGCGCGAAACAAAAATGGCCGCCATTTGTAAACCAGGTACAATAAAAAAAAGTTAAAAATGGTTTTGAACAGCCAAAACATGAGGATATTTATGTACAAAATATGATTTTTTTTCGAGATGGTCGAGCGACCAATTTATTAAATTCTGGACCACTTAAAATGGATTGACCCAATGGCAAAAACATGACACCCATATCAATTACCCAACATCTGTTTAGCTTCAGGAGCAAAGGGCTGTCGACAGTGGCTGGAGCAGATGGCAGGACCAGCAGCGGCAGTGAGCGAAGCCTTCTTGGTGAGGGGCGGGGAAGGGGATGTTGAGGGGCAGAAACAATTCAGCGGACAGCTCAGTTTCACATAAGACAACATTACGAACTGTGTTGTCATGGAAGAGGAAGCAAGATGCTCTAGTAATAATAGTCCGATAATTTTTAAAAATAAATGGCAAGAACTATTTTTTCTCAAAATCTAGAAATAACATAAAATGTTTGGTTTGTCATAAAAATTTTAATCATGTGAAAAAGTGTAATCTATAGTCATTACATAATGAATTATGCAGCTAAGCACAATAAATACACCAATGAATGTATAATTAGAAAATAGATTTCACGAAATTTCTGATATGGAAACCGATTTCAAAGTATTTGCTTTACCAGTTTCAATGTTCAGTTGACAGCATAAATCCGATTTACAGTTGGAAATATTAGATCTTCAAAATTACACAGATTTGAAAAACAAATTCCAGCACAAGGAAGATGTACTTCATTTTTACAAAAACATTCCCCAGAGACAGTTTCGTAATTTCCACAAGCATGCTGCCCAAATTTTAAGTATGTTTGTGTCTGTATATGTTTTTGAGCAATTTTTTCTAGAATGAAAATTTATACATTGAGACTGAAAACTTCTCTCACAGATCACAACTTGAAAAATGTCTTGAGGTTAAGTTGCACTCAATCATTTGGGCCAAATATTGAACGCATTGTGCAAGAAAAAAGATTTTTAAAATGTAGAAATAATTACTATGTAAGATCTCTTAAGTGTAATACTAAGTATTTTTGGTAGTTTCATGGCATTATAACTCTTGGATAAAAATATTTACATGATTTTTGACAATTCAACATTCAGTAATTATTACTGCTGGAAACTTTCTCAAAAGTATTTGTTGAAATTCTTTCCTTACCCAAATTATTTGGTTAATTATTGTTATCTTATGTTAGTGGAGGTGGCAATAACTATTTGCAGACAATGGTAATGAGTGTTTTGGTATTTGCGCTTGTAGTCGGAGTACAGTTGACTACGGACAAAATCACGACAGTGTGGAGTGCTAAGCACCGCCATTGAATTTCTCATACCCATCATTTAATACTTGAATATCTCATAGTGGTAACGCTGGGCCCCACCTGCCCGCTGAAAGCAGGGAGCAGTTGGCCTTGGCTCTACGGAGCAAAAAACGTGGTGAGGCCGGTTTAGCTATTTGACATCTGACATGAATTGATTGAACACTCACGATAGGATTAGAGGAAAAATTGTAATTGAAGGTACATCACAATACACCAAAGGAAAACTCATGCATTTGCCTCTGTTGATGAAGTAATCACTGATCAATGATTTAAATCATTTCCACCCTAATAATGTTTCTTTGAGTGCACCATGAATACGTAGAACAGGAATAGCAAGACTGTAACTGACATTTCATTGAAAATAAAAAATAAAAATATAAATATCTAGAATCACCTTTGAAAGCAGCTCTCAGGGCACTCTCAAGTCCACCATCGGCCATTAGGCTGCTCACTAACAAATCAGTCATAAAACGATGCCCTGAACTTAAAGACGACGGATCTGATCCTGTAATCAAATTTGCTATTAGAAACACTAATAAATATCTACAGTTCCACAACTGAAAGTTGTAAATGCACAACAGATGAAAATAAGCATTTAAGAAATTGTTCTCTGAAAAGACGTTTTATTTATAATTGTGACAACTTTAAATGCATGTTATAGCATGTAGAAAGAGTAAAAAGATTTACAGGAGCAAGAGAGAACAGTTAAAGTAGAATGATCAAGATAGAAACATTTCATGAGGGGCATTCAATAATTAACTAGACAAATTGGTCTGGAGAAATAAATGATTATTTTCGCAAAACAGAACTTCTCCTACTTTTCATTATGACCCCCACCAGTATTTATGCACTTGTCACAGCAGGTTACCTGCTTTTTTTATACCCGCTGCAAAGAACTTTTTATCTTGGTGTTTGAACCGATTTTCCACCAATTCTTTGACATCCTCGTCATCCTGGAACTTCTTCCGAAGTAATGACTCCTTCAGTGGACCAAGCAAATGGAAATGTGATGGTGCTAAATCGGTATTGTAAGGGGAATGAGATAGTACATCCCAACCCATTTTGTCGATGGTTTCATGTGTTTGACGAGTGGTTTGAGGACATGCATTGTTTTTCTGGAAAATCACACATTTCCTCAGAGATTCACGACGACTCTCTTTCATGGCTGACTTCACCGTGATCAAAAGCATATCTGAGTAGTATTGGCTGTGTGTTGTTTGCTGTTCTTTGAGATAATCACAAAAAACACAACTACAGGGTCCCAAAACACTATCAATAGAACTTTTCCTTTTGATGTCGCCAGACGATGTTTGTCAGTCCCTGAGTCTTGACCACTTTTGAACTTTGTAAAAATTCCCACAAATTCCACATTTCATACAACTTTCATCAAACACTTCAGTCATTCTTAAGTATATATTAGCTGATTTTTCACTTCCAACAAGAAAAAGAAGAATCACAGAACATTGTTCAACCAATGTGGAATTTTCCAGTGGACTCACCATCTTTCAACTTAATTTGGAAGTAACTAACACAACAATGATGATCATTCACATGGTCAGTGATGCCAACGTAAAGTCTTAAAATTACCAAACTTGTCTTATTACATGTTTTCTCTCCAGACCAATTTGTCTCTTTAATTATTGAATGATCCTTGTGTTTGCTTTAGTGCATGAAAGACTCGTGTTATTTTGAAAAATCTGCTCACCAGAACCTGGGAGCAAAGCTGATAGCGTACGGGCACGCTCGTCAGCAGTAGGTAGCAAAACACTCCAGCCTGTCTGAAGAGTGGCTTGTGCAGCCCTTTGCACAGAACCAAGCACACCAGGAGCACTTGCCAGCTCCACAACACGTTGCTTGAGAGCAGCCAAAAGAGGAGAGCCAGCAGCTAGCCCCACAGTGCGTGACTCCAAGCTATGAGCTGTAAGTGCGTGCAGCTGCAAGCGTAGAAGATGCAGAGCTGCCACAGCTACACATTCTCTCTCCTGTGGTGGAGGCCAGTCCGCACTTCCCCCTCCCATACCCTCAGCCACGTGGCCCAACAGTTCTTCAAGTAAAGAGAAAGTTCGTTCACATACATCCACCACAAAAGGCACACGCAGAGCCACACTCCAGCTGCTACTGCTGCTCCAAGCAAAGCTCTGGAAAGAGAGGCAAACTTAACTTATAAATGAATTGCAACCCTAAAAAACAAGCTGTGGTCATTTATGATTGACATTTTTCATTTTCTCCCACAAACTCAATTATATATCTATTCTTTGACAATATTTTGATAAGAAAATTCTTCAATATTTACAACCATTAATATTTTTAATAAAATATGAAAATGTTGTGGAAATGTCTTAATTTCAAGACTGATGATTCAAAGCACAGGCCAACTTTGTTGCCCACTTCTTCCCACCATCCACATGAGCTTGATATTAATCAGCAGGGAAACCTTAACAGCATATTTGTTTCTCGGCTGTGGCAGCACATTTTGCAGAGCTCAAGACAAAGCAGAAGTAGACATGTTTTTAGAATGCAACATATTGAAAAAATTTACAAACAATGAGCATTGCTGACAAGATGAGAACTTTGGTAATCGTTTTAGTATTTCTCCGCAATTTCTTGAATTTTACAAGAAAAGTTTAGTTATACAATGCTTGAAGAAGTTTCTAACATGAACAGTTTCATATATGTATTGGGTATTTAAATTGTTGTATCTTTTTTAAAATAAAAATAATAAATTAAAGGTTTCTATTGCGTAAATTGAAATTTCAACAAATTTATTCTGGTGTCAATCACGACTACTGAAAGACAATGACATATATTCACATATATAGTTTTTATTAATTTTCTACAGTAATAAAAGTCATTCAATATATTAATTGAAAATAATAAAAGTAACTATAAATCAAGAAATAAAAATTAAGCAACAAAATTGAAAAATATTTTATTTTCAGACAGGGTTTCAATGATTTAAATTAAATAATTCACAAAACAATCATTGATTTAAATCAAAAATATAATTTATTGTAAATTTTACAAAGAATGATTAAAAATATTAAGGCGATAAAGAAAAGTATTACAAATTATAACATTCAAGTATTTATTTACTAATAAACAACGAACTATAATAGCATCTAAGAATTATTTAATTGTTTATGAAGGAACACCAATTTTGTTGCCTGTTCTTTTCCAAGGTGATTTCTACTTTTTGATTGGACAAGTCCGAACGTGGAAAAAATTTTTTCTGTACTACCTGTAGATGCTGATGCTAATAAATGTTATTTTACAATATTTATTTCTTTTTCTGTATTCTTTTTCTTTTTTCTTTTCATGCCTTGCACACTTTTCCACCATTCTATGAATGTGAGTTCTTTCACAACTGTTGGATCTTATAGTGTTCCAGTAAACGAAGCTGTTCAGAATTTAAATTTTAAAATTGTTGTTTTAACCTCTACACCAACGTCATCACAGTTAGATTTTCAATATTCAAAAGTTTGTTTCTTTTATTCTTTCTTTAAGACACAAGTGTGTTCAAGAGAATATTTCAAATTTAACAAAGAGCTTACAAAATGACTGTACCATCATAAGAGTAATAAAAATCTTAAATTGCAAACAATTTAAAATGCCAAACAAATAATTTTCTAAACTTTTCCATATGAGCACTACATTGCCAATTGTATAGGAGTTTCCTTGAACTCTGTCTAGGCAATCGAAATTGGTTTCAAAATTAGCTACCAACTCTTCTGCACTTTTAATCATCACATTTGAGACTAACTTTTTATGTCACAATACATTTTAATGATTTTACTGATCCATGTTTTCTGAGATATTGTATGAAAGTTCTAGTAAAACCCTCAATATTCCAGAACTAAGTCAATGTGGAATAGTCCCTTTTTCTACTGAGCCCTTCAATTTTTGCTCTCCCCTTTTCAAATATCTAAAAAAAAGTACCTAATTTGAATATTTAAATTTAGATTGGATTTAACCTTCCAGCGAGTGCGCTGTCGTCAATTTTACGAGAATAGTAGATTTTTTTGTTTTGCTGTCAACTCATTGTTGTCAAAGACTTCTGCGTTCTTGGTATTCCTTGCAGGTATCTTTAGTGATGCATTCCTGCTGCCACTGTTTAGTTTGCACGCTATGTTCAGTTTTTGTAACACTCTATTCGGGATAAGAGCATAGTGACATCAACTTTACGCTGTGCGCCTGCTGTTGTGCTAAAATATTGTATAATAATTTGGCCTAATCAAAATTTTCTGTAAAATGTCCAGATAAAGAATTCATGTGAACGAAAATCAGAATATTCTTCAAGAGCTGTCTGATTGGAGGGAGTTCATGAACTGGATAGTGACAGTGACAGTAAATTAATGTTGAAAATATAGACGAGCATCAGAACGGTACTGGATCGGAACAAGATCTTTTTGATACTAAATATGAATGCTTATCAAGGGATATGTTTTTTGGAAGTAAATATCATTCTTAGATATTATAATGCGACATAAAATTCCATTGTACTACAATTTCTTTGATTTTTTCAAGAGTCGTTGAATGTCGTAAAATTTATGACATGCGCCTGCTGGTTTGAACATTTTATGCGCGCCCGCTGGAAGGTTAAATTTAAAAAATCTGATTTCAATAAAAAACATTAGATTTTTTAAAATCTTTTTTAAATAATCATGATTTTTAGTAACCCTGTTTTCAGCATATTATCAGCATAATTAAAAAACATTAAATCAGCTGGACTCTCCCTCTTCACCTCCTAGAAAAATTTTAGTTGCACCACTGATTTGGTTTAATGAATTTCTTGGTTGATGTATTGATCTACTAATTGATAAGTTTTGCACTATCGTATTTCAATGCATCATAAACTCTAATCATCCAAATAATATATAAATACTTCGAAAAGAAGAAACAAAAAATCAAATCAAAGATACCTGAGCAGGTCCACATCCAACTCCAATGATAACTTTGCCATGAAGAGACGCAAGAGGCTGAGGTTCCAGGACAGCGGCACTGCTGCCTTCTCCGACTTGGGCATAATCATTTCGACCCCAACCCAGAACCTCTCCTTCATCAGTCAATGCTAGGACATGCACTGACCCCACAGCCAACTGGACTACACGCCGCCCTACAAGCAAGACACTAAAATGAACTATAGTAACAAACAATGATATATAACATTATTACCATATGACTTGGTTGAGATTGAAAGATTTTTTTCTCTGAGACTGATAAGTCTAGACATAACACAATGGAGGTCATGCAACAAACAAACAATCATTTGGATCATATTTACTTTTTTCTATCATCTGAAATTCAGTGCTACCTTCATGAGTTGGGCAATAAGAATGGGCAGTGAGGATAGGCAGGGAGGATGGAACGTCAGGAAGGGTAGTAAGATGAATAGTTGGGATAGCCAAAGAAGACAAAGAGTGGAACAGGTAGTAAGGATAAACAGCCATACAAATTGGCTGACTGTAAGTAATGTGAATGAGTTGTGAGGACAGACGCTGATTTGTTTTTGTCATTATTTTGCATGAAGGTCTAAGTTAATATAATAACGTAACTTGTTTATTTGAAAGAGTCCTTTCTTTGGACTTCTTTATGAAGTGTTATAATGAAGTTATAATTTTACTAGTGCTACAATAAATGCATTAGAGCACTGGTTTTATAATAAACCTTCTGATAGCATCTACATGATGGAGATTATAAACCAATATTATACAACTGTAGATAAAAATATTTTACAGCCACGTTTGGCAACTTTCTTCAAGCATGTAATCAATGCAAAGAATATTATCACAAGGTTGTAAGTTACAATACTACTTTACTGAAAAGTATGATGCATATTTGATGCTACAATGAAAAATATGATTTAATCAGTATTACATTGAGAAAGCCAAAAATAAAGCTTTAAGAAATAAAACATTCAGTATAAATAGAGACTCTTCCCCATTGGGCAAGTTCGGATGCCTACACAAAATTATAGATAAAGTTACACTTAAATGACTTCCATGGTCATATAATCTTTATAAAGACAAAGTGAATTATGTTCCAAAAACTTCACAAAAATGCATTTCAAATTATTATTAACCAATTATGGAATTGTATTTAGGTTTTACCTTGTAGGCCTTCCACTAACTTGGGGAATCGTACATGTTCTTCAGAGGCATGCCCCAAGCGAAATGCATCACCTTTTCCCCAAGAGTAAACAGATCCATTGCGAGTAAGTGCTAGGCTGAATTGGGCACCACAGTACACACGCACCACATCCACACCTGACAGTTTGTCCACTTGTTTTGGTTGCTTGGAGCCATCACTTCCCCCTCGACCTACAAACAAAGCATTTGCACACATCATATGATTACATTGTTTGTATTTCACAAACTACATAAGAGAAATGTTCTCACCAAGTTTCCCATAATCCCCATCTCCCCAGGAAAACACAAGTCCAGCATCAGTCACAGCAAGCGTCTGTGCATCCCCACTTCCACAAGCCACATCCACCACACGATGCCCTGTGACATATGACAGTTTTAGAAACATATCGGAAGTAGGCCCTAATATGCCTTTCAAGTACTATTTTACCTTTTAGACCAGCAACTACTGTTGGAACAGAGTGATCTTCGCTGCTACCATGACCCAAGCGACCGTAATTCCCTCGCCCCCAAGTATACAATTCACCACAGGCAGACACTGCTGCACTAAAAAATCAAAACAAATACAAGATACTGCTCTCTCTGCCTGTGTCTTACAAATGACATTCAGGGTGCACGATTGTAAAGCCAATACAGAATTGCAACAATTACTTCTGTTTTTAAAATGTCATTGACCAAAGAAACTGCACCATTCAATATATTTGCTGCAAACATCCACATTTCTCATACAATGCGCCAGGAAAGCCTCTCTGCACCATGCCATGTCAGGGCCCTATATACAAAATTGCATTGATGTCGGTAGAGACCACATCACTGGGAAACAAGTGAAGGGATCCAGCAGCTATTATGATTGTGGCAAGTACACAATTTACATTTTCTTTTGTTTCAAGCTGCAGCTCATGCTGCCAACATAATGTCTGTTGCAAGCACTTGCACCAGCAAGGTGTCATTGTGGAGAGGCTTTCCTGGTGCACTACACATCTTGTACAGTGCCTCATGTTTTACAAGATCCTCAATATTTATACATCACTAGAAAAAAGTACCTGTAAGTACTTCCACAAGCAATGCGCACGATGTTGCGACCAACAAGTCCTTGAACTAGGGTAGGTTCATCCCGCGAATTGTTATCGCCATGACCCAAGCGACCGCCATCACCAGTACCCCATGAATAAACATCACCATCACGTGTAAGAGCCAAGAAATGTTTTCCATCTGGATGAGCTGCTAATTGAATGACTTCTTTTTCTCCAAATCCATCTACTTGTTGAGGGCACTGCAAATAACATTAAACTAATTAATACATGTCATGAGAGTAGGTTTATTTAACAGGATTTCCAAATTACAGTAAATTATGTAATTTTGAAATATTTTACAAACATTAGCAATTAAAAGTAATAAGTTCTAGATAAACATACTTGAGTAAATGAAAAAGAATTTCATATCAGAGTTAGCTAGTTAATCCACTAATGATCTTAACATTGATGTTTGACCATATTAATCTTGATATTTAAAAATGCAATGTAATTTGAATGATAATATGGAAAAGTAAATTACTCCATTTTTTAAACTGATTAAATGATTCAATGTTTCTGTTGTTAAATGAAATGTATGATTCTAACCTGAGTCTCAGAACTGTAGTAAAGTACATAAACACGGCCACCAGAGCCAAGCACCAGGAGGCAGCGCTCAGCGCAGACCACTTGAACGACTCCCAACTCACTGACAGTCTCGCAGCACTGGGGGGTGGCCCCTGCCTCTGTGCCCGCTCCAGAGCCCCACGCCACCCAGCCCCACGCCAGAACCTCTTGGTAGTGGCCTGCCGTCTGTACAATAACATTACATATTTATTTCATTACAACTTTATTAACATTTTGTCCATAGATAGTATTCACAATATAAATACAAACATCATTCAAGATTAACTGTAAAACTATTTTGAAGAATTTTCCTGGCATTTTTCACGAGTTATTCTTTTCATGGATGATCACAAGTTCCTTTACTTTTCAGACAAGTAAGCTCTACTCTGAATTACAAATAATTTTAATAGCATTGAATCCAAATGCTATATGAATTCTCTAATTAGCTGATGTTGCTATATTTCAACCAAACAAGAGTGAGTGGAAGAAAGCTAACCTAGCGGTGAGAACATCCTTCTGAGTCTCTCACAATGAAAGACTTCACTCTGGTTCTGGAGAAGGTAGAGCATGCAACAAAGACAAAAACTTGGAAAAACGATTTTAGCACTTGTGGCCTTGTTCCATGAAGCCTTGGGAGAAATTGATTTCACTGATATCTGGGACGAATGAATAATGACATAACACCAAGTGTTGATTAAGAAAGTATTGTTAAATGCACAATAAGCAGAATAGATCAGTGACATTTGAAAAATTCTGCAATATTGGTGAGAGTTTCCAAATGCAAGAATATTCAGTTGTGGAAGAAAAATAACACAGAATGGAACTCTTCAGTAGAGGATTCAGAAACGGGTGGCCTGGACGTGGATCTGATCTGTCTGAAGATGTGCAACAACCATCGATACAGCTTAATTCAGTGCCACCTAGTCATAGTCACGGTCTCCACTATTGTTCTCAGAAGATGTAGATGGAGACATTCCAATATCTCAACATTTGGTGGCCAAGAAGGATAAACATTCACAATGTACACTTTGGGTTATATGTGATACCAGACCCTGAGAAACCTTTCATCAGGAAAAGGCAGATACAAAAGAAAATGAAGAAAGGGCAATGAAAGGGAAAAAGTCTCTGACATAACAGAAAGACGGAAGAAGAAAAAATGGACAGGCAGTTTTGCTAGTTGAGCGTGAGAGCACAAACCCGTAAATATTATTCCAACTAAATCTGTAAGAAAAGTGTTATTTGGAAATAACTTTGAAGGAATTGACAAGCAGAATGATAAACATAAAACATACTATCCACGGAAACTAGTAATCAGGCTAACTAACCCCAGGGAAACTAACATTGTGAATTCTGCACAAAGACTTGCATATTTATCCTTTCAAGATTCAAGTTCAGTCATAGGAAGTGAAAGAAATAAAGATGCCCAAAATGCTTACAAGGCATCTACAAGATGGACACCAGCAGTAATATGACTTCTGATGTTTTCCAGAAATCATATTGCCACAAATGTTTTCTTCAGAAATCTGCAGAAATATTTTCTTCAGCACTCTGCTTCCAGTGTGAAAACCCATTGAAGAACTTAGGTATATTCTGCCAATTATGCTAAAAGTTATCCCTTAATTCATGTCTTTTCTTAGAAGATGCTAGATGAAAGCAATTCTGAGGAAGAAAAATATACTTTTCTGTCTAAAATATGTTTTGTTTGACTGCTTCACAAGGGCTAGTTCAACCCCTGAGAAGTGTCCTCGATCCTAATTCCTTCCCAATTCTGGCCGCTGGAGCACATACTGGAAGCGCGTGTGCGGAGATGCTACCTGGCAGTTCTCTTGGCTGCGACAAGACGTGACATATGACATAGTAATGGACGATTACTCCCATGCGCATTATTAACAAGGGATTACTCCAAGCACAAAGCGCTCAACAAGGGCAACAAATGTATTATAAAAAAAAAAAAAAAAAAAGGTTACAGTTGACACCCGACTTGCTTTAATCCATTACCTTTGATGTAAAAGCGCTTTAATTTGTTGCATTTGACCCTTAACATATCTACTTAATCCGTTACGTAACCTTTTCTGTACTCAACCTAAGTCCTTATATTAATAAATAACTAGTGGTGCTACATCGCATACTTTCTCACTTTATTTTTTAATTAGCAATCTTTGAAAATTCAGTTTTCGAGAAAATGCATTTATGTATTTCATTAATTTCAAACCCAAATTACGCTAAAACTGCTTGTTCATTAAAAAAAAATTGTACTTGACCTTTTTTTAAAAGTTCAGTTTTTGGAAGTGATTTGGTTTCAGGATAAAATCTCTATTCCCACTTCTGTAAATTTAAAATGTTAACCTTTATGCAATTTTTGAAAATGCAGAGAGATCGCTGAAAATAGGACTTGTGGCATATTTTTCACAGTCCTTTGCTACATTCAAGGGGGAAATTAAAAGTAAAAATCTGGCACGGTTTTTACGAAAAATTTGTTTCAAACAATTTTCAAATTACCGATATTTCGCGCAAAAGTAGGCAAAAACTATTCATACTTTCGAAAAATTGTGAATGGCCTTGTATCAAGATTTGTCTTTAAGGAGCATATTTCACTTAGGAAAAAATCTCTATCTTCAATACTGTACTTGTAGGAAGACGCTCACACAAATTGCACTCTTGCAGTTTTTGAAAACCAGGGAACTTTAAAATTGGTAACAAAGAAATAAACTCATTACAAAATAATTTTTATGAGGAACAATGATTAAATTTATATACTTTTGTAGGTAAATCACTACGAGAGGTCAACGCTATTAAGAACATGGGGAGTGGTTTGTTGAGTGAATACTTGGTTATATGTAATGCAAATATTTTTATTACCATTTAATATTCCGTTTTAAAATTGGTATATTGATCTAGATAATAGGAATTTATTATACATGATGATAAAGAGAGAATGAATTTGCTCACAAGAATGGTACAATAAACTCTAATTAACCAATTAACTAATCAAGGAGACCAAAATTTGGCTAGTTTGTTAATCATGGTGTTATTTATAAAGGAAGTTTTCTAAATTAGGACAGATAACATAAAACATCAATTTAAGTAATTTCATTTATTATCATTAAATTATACATTAATTTTATGAACAATTAATTAAATTTTCTCTAGAAAAACATAGTAATTTTAGCTCATGGTTTTTGAGCTCTTAAATTATTTGAAACAGCACACTCAAGTTCATGGTTCACTTTCATGGTTTTATTGCAATTGTCCAACAACGTAACGACTCTAAGCATTAATGCATTAAGTGCATTATTTACTTGCGTTTGGGTGTTTTTGTTGACATTCATCATCCTCTTCTCTCTTCTAATATTTCTCGGCACAGTTTATAGGAAATATTTCTCATAGGAAATAAAATAAAATTTTGCTAAAATGTCTCGAAAATTATGTAACACTTGGAAATGCATAGTTGTCCTTGATATGTCTGTGACGTAGCTGCAGGGCGACATGCGGTGCTCCCCTCCGGCCGTTGGGACCTCCGTGACAGCCCGGCGTAGCGCTCGCCCGCCTGCCCTTTTCAGTCTGTGTGTGTGCGCCAATGGCACAAACACTCCCCACCCCCACACACCTAGGGCCAGCTCTTCATTGCGAAAATGGGAAATACCTGGCTGTATCAGCCAAACATTATTGCTGAAAATAAATACACATGGCCACCTGTATCGAACCCTGCAGGCAGCTGCAAACCTGCTCCTTATATCAACATTGTAAGAGAGGACGCACTGAAGGAATTTTCCACTCTGGAACCTTCTCGAGCCATACGGAATTGGCTGGAGAAACTTTAAAGCGCAATAGATGTAGGCCAATCACAACGCAATATTTCCAGTGCAGAAAGAACAAGGGATTTCGGAAACTTCGAGGGAAGAGTACAGAGGGTAGAAAATAACTTGAGCTGAGGCCAGACTGTTCTCTATGTTGCTTTGCTGGATGCCAGTCACATCCGAGCGAATTTGTTCTTGTACTTTAGATCGAGTTGCCGAGCGCACAAGTCATGTTCGGGCATTCTCATACTTAAGATTTGGTCATGAGTTGCATTATTTTGCATCCTAGTGAAGTCATTGTGAGTTTGGAACACAGGGCACGCAAATTTTCTGCCGTAGTTCTCAGAACTAATTTCATTAGAATAAGGTTTCAAAAATTGTCACAATCTGCTGCATTCGTTAAAAGACTGATTGACGATGAGTACACGCATAACTGACAAGTGAGCTGATCCACAGACGAGCACGGCGCTGCCTGCGGAGAGCATCCCCCACAAGGGACTTTTAAAGGTCTATTATTAATCGCGCAACTTTTCTTGAACGATGACCTTGCTTCTCCCTCTGGCACAAGAAACAATTGATGCCAAAGGTCGCAATGAGTACTGATGACAACATTAAAAACACCTCTTCACTGGCGTAAAATAGAATTATTTTATGTTGAAGACGAGAACTTCTGTCCAGGATTTTCTCCAAAAAATCTAAAGAAATGACCAAAGCTGGTGAAGATTCATCATAGGAGAAACCTCCAACACCTGAGAAAGTTAGAACACAAATTACTGAGAGTTATAAGGCATGACTGATTTTCCAGAGATTGGCATTGCTTCATAAAATCTAGCGGCCGATTTCATAACTAATCACTCCACTCGCATTTCTTCAATCCATCATTCAAGAAAAGTTGTGTGAGTAATACCCATGGCCTTGCACAGTCTGTGAGTTGTCAGAGAGACTGACTGCCCCAATGTCGGCAGCCGAGGGTTGATGGCTCATCAATCTCCAGAAGTCGCACCAGCGAGGACCGTTGTGCAAGATCACACAGAAGTTGTACAAAAATCCAAGCAGAGGTTTAACACTTTGGCTCTTCAAGCTACAGTAAAATCTGTCTAAACCGGAAACGATTGGGACAAAAAAAATTTCCGGTTTAGGGAGATTTCCGTTTTAGGCAGGATTGTCCATTTATGACACTTTTTATGTTGATATTTCCATCCTGAAGTAGTAACATGACTTTATTACAACTATAAAACATATACTAACGTAAAACTCACTTATGGAAGAAATCACCAATAAATGAATATTAAACATAATTATTTCTGACAATTAGGTAAAAAATATTTCACGACTTGTTTATTTAAATAATGTTACTTTTTTCAACATTAACCTAGAGTTTTGCGTTTTGGGTTTCTCTTTCACTAATACCTTTTCAGTTGTTTTCCCAAGATGAAAAATTTTAATATGTAGAGTTTTATGTTTTTTTCAATCATTGTCAAACTGGTTATGAAACTCATAAAAACACATCACCTCGCTGGCTAGTGGCTGCACCCGAACTTCTTGCAGACTTTCAGCGCACAGTGCATCACAGCCCAGAGTACTACAAAGCGATTTTTCTAGCTCTGCCTCTCAAGCCCCTATGGCCACGATGGAGTATCACACGGCATTTCGCGTCTTTCCCGATCTGCCGCTAGAAGTCGTATGATCGCAAGCGCTGCTTGATACAGTCGCGATCATGCGATATCTAGCGGCACGACTGAGAACGACGCGAAATACCGTGACATATTTCATCGTGAAGACGGGCCTTGAGAGGCAAAGATAGAAAAATCGCGGTAAAGGTCTATATGACACCCTCGCATGGCCTTGAGCAAGGGGTTAAGTCTGGTCAAGGGGTTACGATTGCCAACGCGAGACACGGAGACGCGTAAATTGAAGCCATACTCTTACACCTACCCACGCTTAGAGAGACGGGTGAGAGGGAATTCCCCGACGGCCTACGCCGTGAGAGACAGATGACCTCAAGATCGAATTCTACGATAAGAGGGAGACCATTTTCTTAACTGCGTGGCCACGTGTAAAACACATAACATGGACAGAGATATTAAAACAGACTTGCAGATGCATTCATTCTGATAGAATATATCCCATCTCTCTGCGAACTGCATTAAATTAACAGAAATTCCGTTTTATGAAGGTTTTTTTTGCCTTGCAGGGCATGAAAAACCGTTCCGTTTCCGCGTTGGACAGATTCCGTTTTATGCCGTGTAAAAATGCCATTTAACTTCACGGGCCGGAGAAATTTTCCGGTTAAGGCAGGTTTCCGGCTTGTACAGGTTCCGGTTTAAACAGATTTTACTGTATTATTAAACACAAAAGACTATTGATTGCTCCTGAATTGTCAGGAAACTTAAAGGGTTCATGTATAAATGGTGTGGTTGTGCTTTGGCGTATTTTGTAATTTAATTCACAAGCTAATTCTAATTTTAAAATTTTAATTGAGGTAGTGAGCTTACCAAACTTTCCATTTTCTGTAATATTACCAGTAATAACATTAAATTTTGTTCAACAGTTTAGCAAAATAAGTGTTTTCTTTCATAGCAACACTTATCCTTCCAACAAATGAAACAAGGTATTCCAAACGTTGCTTGAGCGTAGCTGGCAAACCCCAAAACAATGACACAAACGTGACAATATGCATCTGTTCTCATTTCCGATACAAAGAAGGGCTTCATATTCTCCTAGTACCTTAACATTGTTGTCAACACAAACAAAGTCATTAAACTGAATGTCCTGAACATTCATGTGCATTCCAAGCTCCCTCCATTTATCTTCTGTTTCTTGTTGTTCTTGTCCATTTGTTTCATTAATTATTGCAATATCTTCATGGGACAAAAAGTCAGCTTTCCTTAAGTCATCATGTATTGCATTTGGTGTAATTCTATCCCAAGCCACACACATTCTCTGCAACGTTTATAAAATATCCCATTTGGACAAGTTTGTGTTTCTTTCCATTGGTCTCAATAGATATTGCACCAGCTGTCGTCCCTAATTGTGTTTCATGAGGGAAATGATACCTTGATCTGTAACTTGCTGATATAATAAGGAGGGAAAAATATCTTGATGTTGTGAAGATCAGTTGCGTTGTGACCCTTGAAGATACCAAGGAACAGCACTATCTTCTGGTTTCTTGCCCTCGATCTTGCATCCAGAATTTCGAGCCATTCTCTAAACAGGGATGCTTTTGAGTTGTTTTTGTAAGTAAAAGGAAGTTGTCTTACATTCTTGAAACATCTTGATTTCATGTACTATTTTCCTATTACAACTGGCTTAAGGTTTTTTGAGCCATTACTATTACAGCAGAGAAGCATTGTAAAACTTTGGTGGATTCTAAGGCTTCCACGGCTGGAGTCATTTGGTACTTTACTTGGCTGTGCCGGATGAGCCACAACGCAGTCGGCCACGCTGACGTTTCAATCATCATGTTGTGGCCTTGTTCTCTTTAGAAGTATAGCTCAGAAAAGGTCACATGATGGCAAAAAGGTCAGCTCAACTGATTATGACGTGGCTCATCCCAGATTGTATTCTTTGCTACTCCCTTGGCATTTTTCACCTTTTAATGATAATGTCTGGTGAGGCAGAAAATTGAAGAACAACTCTGTTTCATCAACATTAAAAATGTCTTTTGTATTGTGCCCATCTGTTAAAACTTTTAGCTCTGAGGGCACTCTGCTTCAATATCAGGATTAAGGCCACCTTCTTTTCTGGCCGCTTTCAGCGATAATACTGTACCACTCCTTCACTTTTTCTAACCATCCTTCAGATGACTTACAATTATTAATATTTAATTTTGTAGCCTCTAACCTTGTATTTTCTTGTACTATTGGCCCACTTACAGGTATGGATGCTCTTCTTGCTTGCATTAGCCACTCAAAAATATTTTTTTCGAATCGCATATTCATGCACCAGCATCTATGAGTGTGATTTTCTGGAATTCACAGTTCCACTCTATACGCATTTACTGAGACAAAATTGTGGACAGACTGGAATTGGCAATTCCATAACTAGAGGTTATATCAGCTTAGCAGAGTTGACTGCTTTTATAATATCAAGCTTCTGACTGAATTTGAGCTGCTTGTGACATCTTACTTTTTCCGTGGCTTCTGCTTAAGTACCATCACACATGACCACACAACATGAATACAGAAAACGATTACCCAATATGTGTATGCACATTGTACACTAGTTCAATGTAACAATTACAGACAGATGCAAATTTCAAAACTGTGAGATGACCTCGTCCTCACACAAGCTCTCAAGACTCAAAAAAAAAGTGATTTGTCATGTTTTCTCCACAGGCAATTACATCATTATTGCCCCACTGCTGACCTGGATTTCCAAACATTCAATTTCATTCACAGACATGTGATGCAAAACAGACATGATTGATAACATAATGTTCACTAATTAAAAGTTAAAATTTGTTTCATAGAGAGAAAAATACATAGAACTTACTGGGGTAAAAGTAGGCCCAACAACTCCATTTGTTATTCAGAGATTCCCGTTAATAAGAGAGTTTGTTATTAAAGAGTTTATTATATTTCCTCACAAGTGACGAGAGAAGTAAGTCAGGTATCTTTTTTAGAATATAAAGTATCTTCATAGTCTTGTGCAATATTTGATTTCATTTCCATTTTTAGTAAAATAAAAAATTAAGTTAGGTTAGATCACAATAACTAGTTAGCTGTGGAGCCACCAGTAATGCATGTGCCACGATTCTTAGGTAAGAAAAAGTAGCAGCATATAATTGGCCATTAACCCTTTGACTTCTGTGAGTGTGCCTGTATGTCCAACAGGATCCATCCCCTGTATGCTAACACGCTTGCACATCCAGGACTTGCAGTGCTCCCAGTGTTATGGATGTATACAAGCATTCTCACTGCTATATGCTTTCTTGTATTTCAAGAAGATTACTTATTTTGCTTCTATGACTGGGGTGACATCTGGGATTGTCCAAAGGTTTGAAGATTTCTTTCATGGCAAATACATGGAATTAGGGTCATTTTTCTCGGGTCTGGACTGTTCCCCGGCACTGTCGGCACCGCATAACTGCGGAAAGTCCATAGCACAGTGGGCAGCATGCCTGGCCAATTACTCAGCATTGCGGACATGCCAGCATGTACAGCAATTAGCAGACAAAGGGTTAAGAAGCATTGTTAACCTGATAAATAAAATAATAAATCAAATGTATTCCTTGATAAAGCATGTTCATAATTTTCCAACAATGTTTTTACTTTTCAGGAGGGGGTCTCAAATTTCAATTTTGTATGGATCCTGAAATTGGGCTCTGACACCAGAAGAAAAAATTAATTATTTTTGGGACGGTAAATTTTTAAAAACAATCCACAAAGACAATTGTAAAGCACCAAAATTATTTTTAACAGCAAGTCATGGTACAAATGCACCTCTCTTGCAGATAACATGAACTAGCAGAAACATTGCTACCACTTTGTAACATCAATGCCCACCTTAGTGAAAGTGGGTGGAGGGCTGTACGGTGCAGCCAGACGATCCAAATGTGAAGTAATAACTACAGCGGCCTGCTTTAAATCAATGGCAGCACAGTCATCTTCTGGGAGCTGTAGATAACGAAGGAAGACTTCTGTTGGAGATACATGGATACCAGATGCATCTTCCCAAGTGCCACCACAACCTAAAGCAGCTTTTGCACAGGGCACACGCTCAAATCTTCTTAATAGAGGAACCAAAGGAGCACTCCAGCCTGATGAAACAACTCTGAAATACACAATTCAAAGATCAACAGAATTTATAATGAAAGTTCGAATAAAATTAGAAGGTAATTGACCACTGGGTGTGGAGGCGGCAGCATTGAGGCATAGAGTAAAGATGTATCCTTAGTCTATGATTGAGGTGTGCTGTGTGCTGCACATAACATGCAATACGATTAGCCAACATTTAAGTGCAAGTTAAAAGTCTATTAAGTGATCTAAGTTTGTATGAAATAAAAGAATTTTTTATTGAATTAAAGACAAAATGTGTATGAACTTATTAAATGTTCCTTTCAAAGTACAATGGGCATGAAAGGTGAAGATGAATGAAATGGAAGGACTCTTGTACAAATTTCTTCTATGCATTTAAGGTTTGTATGGACAGTAATGTCAATAATTTTTGCTAACACAACTGTACGACCCAACCCACTCCGCTAGCACGGAAATGGTGGTCGGGGTCTTCGGGAACAAAACCATCTTTAAGCCAGTTGCTTGTGAGCTGCTGCAGGATTAGGACAGCATTTTCCGTGAGAGTCATTTTCATGACACGTCAGAGTTTGAAATGCAACACTCTGTCAAGCAACGCATAGTGATCAAGTTTTGTCTTAAACTCGGCAAGACTGCTTCTGAGACTATTCCAATGCAGAAGACCAGAACTTTAGGAATGATTGTCTGTCGGATAGGCACGTTTATCGATGGCACAAAGCCTTTACAGAAGGTTGAGAAGACATCAACAATGAAGGACGAAAAGGCAAAGTACCAAGAGGCACATGCGAACATCCCCTCACCCCAAAAAGGCCAGGAAGTCAAAATCAAAAATCAAGTCAACGCTGATTGTGTTTTTCGATATTTGAGGGATTGTCCTTCACGAATCCGTATCACCAGGCACAACAGTGAAGAGCAAATTTTACGTCCAGGTGCTTGACAGGTTGAAACTTCGGGTCCAATGTGTCTGACCCAACATTGCCACGGACAGGAAGCTGCATTACAACAATGCACCCCAGCGTTGTTCTAAGTGACTACCTGGTCAAGACAGGAGTCACAACAATCCCAAAATATTCCTGCAGACTGGATGCCCCCACCAGACCTTTTTATTCTCAAGACTGAAAACTTCAATGAAAGGGAAGCACTTCTGGTCGGTCGAGAACATTAAGGCGGCTACAACGTGCACCTTGAAGGACAACCAGGAAAAGGACTTTCGTGCAGCCTTTGACACATGGAAATAGCACTAGTAGTGGTATATTGATGCAGGAGGGATGTACAGTACTTTGAAGAGTATCAAGAGATTGTACCGATGCGATCAATAAATTCTTTTTTCTGAAGTCATTGACATTACTTTCCACACAAACCCTGTGTTGTTAATTTGTTACACCTATTATGACAAAACAAACAGAAATCAGATGTTTTTACTGCATAGCGAGTGATAAAAGCCAAGAACGAGCAGTGTGTTCACTCTACTCTCAGTATGTCTGATTTGGGTAGGGCTGCGATCCTTTGTGGACAAAAGAGTTTGACCCTAAACTGAAATTCTCAACCCATTTTGATAGGGTTATCTCGAAAGCTTATCGTTTAGTTGGATACATTAAATAAATGACAACTGAGTTGTTCAATTATAGGGTCTTGCCAAACTCTGACTGTAATTAAGCAACATTAAATATGTGCATCCCCAGTATGGTCACCTATTTATGATAAAAATGTTCAAACACTGGAAAGTATTCAACACAAATTTCTAACTTTTAAGCCCAGTTCATGGTACAGCTTTCATGCTGAGTCTCATACACTTTCTGTACAGAAACTTCCAGATCCCAAATTAGAAGTATAAAAGTTGTGCATGTACAGTCTGTACGTTTTCTGTATGAATCGCCACAAGACACCAATAGGGGGTCTACCAGAAAACAACTGAATTGCACTGTCCGAGTACTTTCAGTGGCATTTTCTGTGAGTGTGTATGTTGTGACTGTGATTTTTGTTGACCATGAGGTTTTACCATATTAATTGACCATGAGGACCATAGAGAAGAAAAATAGGAAGGAATAGGAAATGAGGTCATTTATGACAATAACACTTTACACAATCACAACTTGGAACACCTAACCACAAAATCAAAATGGCCAATTACTGTCACGTCAGACAAACAAAACCATTAGTGAACATTTGTTACTACAGATGCTCAAGTCAAACTATAAGCTTTCTACATGAAAAATTACTAACATACTTAAATGTTTTCATGCAGAAACCGTGCAGTCCAGAATGGAAGTTTCCTGGATGTCCAATCTGCATGAAAACTGTACTGTGTATACCAGCCATTATATAATTTACTAGATAATGGGATTGATCGTACATATCTGCATGCAAAATTATAATAGAAAGTTCAAGCAAATCTTCAAATTAAGGAGTAAATATATTTTACAACACCCTTTGCAAATATAAATCAATTCTACAATGCTTCATTATAGAGACTGAAAATTTGTGAATGATTTAAACATTGGCATGTACTCTACTAAGAATTGCATTAAATTAGCAAAAACCTCTCTGTTAAATTATTTTGCATAAAGTGTTTTTCATTGATTGTTCTCTAAATTTGATTTTACACTGAAATTCTACATCAAGTCTGACTTCTTATTACAACTAGTTTATTCACCAAAATTATCAAAGCAAGTTTACCGATTATCGAGTTGATACTTTGCACCATCCCAAAGCCGAAGCAAAAGCAGAACAGCATCCAAGAGACCAGACAGAGCACCTCGCTGAACAGCGAGTTCCAGCAATAAACACAGGGCAGTGTGGCGATCAGCAGGAGGCACTTCACCCCACCCTGCACTGCTTCGTGAAGTTCCTCCTGTGTTACCATCGCTAAAAACACCAAAGAATAAAGTTGAATAAAATGCAATTGACGATTTCACTTTCCTACACTCAAAATGTTTTAAAATGCTTTACTGCTATGTCTGAGTGATGACTGGTTGACTGAAATCTAAAATATAACTTCAACTATAGAAGCCTTCAACTTCACATGAATAGTTCTTATGAAGTCATTACCAAAGTGTTTTTTAAATTTTTTGTGAAATATTCTTTCAATTAAGGGCTATCAATAATAGTAACATTCATTATAAAGGAATAAAAAATTATACACTAACTTGTTAGGCTATCATTTAGTATACACAACTGATCCTGATTGTCCTTAATTAAAAGAAAATCTAACAATAACAATAAAATTAATAATAATAATAATAATAATAATAATAATAATATAATTGTTTTTAAATTTATTGTTTTAGGTGAAACTTTCACAGACTTCCAAAAACAGTGAATATTTCAAAGAATTCTTTGCTAAGAAACTAATCTAGGCATAAAATGTAACTTACCCCAGAACAACTTGGCGCAAAAATTTGGCTGATCTTTCCACTACTTCCAACCACACAGGAGAAACTGCTGATTCATCAAACAATGTAGCTTCTGGTAACGAGCGTAATGCCTCAAGAGATTCCGAAAGCAGTTCAGAACATAAATCAGCATCTTCACCTGCATATGTAATTAAATCATTAAACTTGGTGTTTTTTAGTGCTAAGACAATTAATAAGCTAAAAAGATTCCATTCAAAGTAGCTTATTAGATGAAATAGCATGGAAGAACCAAGGGTAAGAAGTTTGGAATGATGACTGGAGACAGAACAAGAGGTTCTTCAGTAAATAAATAATAAATGAATAAATAAATACATAAATCAGTAAATAATAATAATAATAATAATAATAATTTCTAAAAAGACATTTTTTCTACATTTTACAAGTTTCTATCACAGGCAGCTAGCCGTGAAGCGTGTTCTATGCAGCAACGCCAACACACACATTAAGTCAGAAGAATGTCAGTCGAATAAGCATTATAATATGCTCCAATATCAGAATTAGATACATAATAAACAATATAACATGACCAAATAGAAATCTGACTGACCTCTTTTATACAACTTAAAAACAAAACCTCTTTTATACAACTTAAAAACCATGAAAGTCTTATTTAATTCAAAGCAACCTGATTTAACTAAAAAAGATCTGGTTAAAAGAACACTTTTGCTTGGCTTTTATTTTTAAAAAACTGTTTTCTTTCAACTCTTTTTCCATTTCTAGATAATGCTTACATCATGCATCTTTTTACAGGCATTAACTGGCAACAATTCAACGTTGGGATAAAGGGATGTCCTGTTCGACCAGCTAGTTTTGGAATTGCAGTGGAAGCAGCAATGTCAGTTCTGTACAGCAAAGTGGAAAAATAGCACTGTTGAGATATGGTGCTCTTTTGAAGAGTTCATCTGAAAGATTGAACTTGCTTGAAATGTTGACTAGATAGTATGTTGCACAATTCATAGGGGATCTTTTGCCACCCAAGTCAATCAATGGGGACAATGGAGAGGAAATGACCATTTTATACAAGTCGTCAGGTATGATTCACTGCAGAGCAGTTACAAGTGAAGGGCTGCTTAGGGTTAAGTCATTGGATGTGCTATTGTTCAGAGCTAAGGCAAAATGCATTGGTGGCCACATTGAGAATATCCATGTTCATGGTATCTATGACCAATTCCAAAATACTGCTCCTCTGACAAGTTCAGAAAGAGCCTCAAAGAAGGCAATGGGTGTTTACATCCCTAATAACTCACAAGAGCCCCCCCACACCCACACCTCCTCCCACAGACCCCCCAATCCTCATCCCCCCACCCCCACACACACCACAACCACTCACCCACAAACACACAGTCTGAAGTTTGGAAGAGAGAGACCTCTGCAGACAGCAGTGAACCATGAACCAACTATGACATGAACCCAGAGGTCGTCATCAACATTGACCCTATACAGGGTGAAGCCACAAAAGGATAGGAAGTGGGGTGGATTGAGGTGTATTTCCTGAAAACAGATGATGAATATAACAGACAATAACATGCCAAGATCATTCCATCAGGAGATAATAGTGATCATCTCACATACTCCTATGTCCCCTAGCAGTTTTTATACTTACTTTTGAATCACTCTACATAGTTTAGGGAGTGGACATGCAGAATGTCAGTCACCCCAGCACTGTTTTAAAGCCCACTGTACTTTCAGATATATTTTTAATATTTTGAGCTTTTCATTTACATTTGAGGAAAGCTTTATGCACAAAGTTGACTGCTTATCGTTCAACTGCTTGCTGCCCTTTCCCAGAAATGTTGTTGCAAAGGAAATGTGATGCAGTGTGGGGTCATTGAGTCACCCTGCACTGTTTTCATTATTATTCACTTATTTCATTATTTCAGTATTATTGACAGTTTTCTTTTTTACTACAGGAAGACTGAGTCACTCCTCATTCCTCAATTCCTTCACAAAACATAATTCACCAACTACCACATTAAACCGAGATACCCTTCATCCTCCACCATCATGACAGTAAATATGCTCTAGGTACTATGAGAACCTTTGTTCAATAAGGACTATCTCTGGCATCTTTCCTCTTGTCACAAAAGTGCATCTTTGGATGTGTTAATTCAAAGACAGTTTGAGGCTTAATAGAATTTTTTTATTACTTGTTATTATCTTGGAAATAAATTCTTATTCTAAATTATTTCCCTCTGAAAATTCTTTCTCAACATAAATTTTGAATTTTGATACAAAATTTCAACAGCAAGTCTTCTGGCAAGTCATCATTATCTAATGACACAATGAACAAAGTTGCTTCTTTATAGATTCTAGACGATATTACTGTGTTGGATTCTTTATTATATTGGCAAATTTTATTGCATCCTACTCAAATAATGAAATTAACAATTGTATACAGAAATTGTAACCAAATCTATTACACATGCCAACTCACCAGAGCGCCAAGCACGTCGTAAAAATGCAAATGAAAAGTTCAGAGCAGCTCTTGATCCAACACGAGCAAGACTAATTGTTGCCTTTTCACCAGCTTTTGTGCTGCAAAACAAAACAACAACATTAGTTCATCAAAAATCAATGTTAATACAAATTTACAAAGCATTAAACATTTCTATACAAAAGCATTCATTTAGTGTCAAATCATACTGACATTAGATGTTTTTCACAATTAGTACTTCCCAACAAAAGTGTCTCTAATTTTCCTAATAAAGCTCTTGCTTCATTATCACTTATATGGTAAATAATCTGAAACATAATGCAGTGAGAACATATGAACTTAACAAGATCCATAAAGAAGGTTACCTCAAGCACCCAGCTGTTTCTAGACAGGTTCCCTGATATATCCAACATCCAAATGCTTAAAATAAAAATTATTGAAAACAGTTTTATTAGACCCTAAATATGAATATTTTTTATAAAATTCTTCTATCAATTGGACGATGTTATGCATCAACTGGCTATGCAACATCATACAAGTTTTAAGATAATCACGTTCAAAGGTTTTATTACATTTTCAGCTTTAAAAACTGTAATTTAATTATTTCATTCACTGAAGCACCAAACTACACAAACATGAGTGGAATATCTGGTGCTTACCTGCATAAAGTGAAATTAAGAACAGCAGATTTGAAGATCTAGGTTTATAGCCGATTGTTGCGAAACATAAAATTCGTGATGTGACCAATGGCGTTTACATTTTTCATTAATTATACGGCTAGGTTTACAGATTTGGTGCCAAAATTTTGCGTATACTTAGAACATGGTCCAATGTAACTGATGGCATCCATATCTCATTTTTTAAAAAATGGTGCTTAGCCAGTTGATGCATAACATTGTCCAATTATACTGATAGAAGAATTGAAATAGATTTACATTCCGAATAAATATATTTTAATACTCTTGTAAGTTGTGGCAATGTTTCCATCTACACCACACTATTTAATTTTACAAAAATTAGAATCCGTATTGAATGAAAACAATCTAGAAGTTAGTATATTAGAAGTAGTACTAGTCAACTTTACTAGGTATTTGTTAAATAATATTACTTTTAATTTCAACAATAAGACATACCAACTGTTGAAAGGCACCCCGAATGGGGTACCTTAGTAGTTTGTTTTCTGACAACAGAGATTATCAGACAATACAATGGTAGAAAAAATAGATTTATCAATTGATGTGTGGATAATAACTCGCTTATTGTGAAAAAAGAAGAGGGAGAATACATTTTGACTTTGTTTAATGGTGATGGCAATAAAAATTTATAGTAGAGATAAAAAAACAAGACCACAAATCACACAAATTAAAGGAAAATTTGACCTTAGTGTCCCAGATTTTTTTTATGAAGAGTAAGTAAAAATATGAAACCCACATTTTTCATTTTCTTGCTAAAAAATAGTGATGTTTTATGACTGTGAGATTTGACGTGGCATTATTTTTACCTTGTGGATAGAACAATAAAATTGGCAAACTGAACATTTCATGAAAAGAACCTGAGAAAGGTTTTTAGCTTGTTACTACAAAATAATTTTCCTACCTTCTTTGCTAAGAAGTATATGAGTATATATTTAATTTAATGACTCAGGGTGCAAAAGATAAAGAAATTATAAAAGCTTGTGGATTGTATAGGACAACAAACTAAATTTAAAATGGGATATATGGTCAGTTACAAGAAGCATATTGTTAAAAACATTAATGATAAATTGGAAATTCTAGATCAAGATAGCATTGTGTACAAATATTCTGTATTTACACAGTTTTAATTAGCCTTTTTTAGAATTATTTACTATTTTTAATGCATTAAAACTATTTAGATCTCCTTCTCTTGGGTAAAAATTAACATTTAAATAATTTTCAGTTTTAGTATTCCTGATAATTTTCTACCAGTAACAAACCTCTATTTTCTTATGTAGACTGGTATGTCACCTAGGTAAGCATAATATATTCTGTGTTTTAAGAGCTCAAAACCTCACTTTTCTTGCACTTATTTGCCCAATAAAAAACAAATCATCATGTGATAGATCTTGCTTGAGTGCTGAGTTCAAATTCCAGCTGCTGTCTAAATACTGGTGTGATACAGCGCAAGTTGATAACCCTGACTTCCAACATAGACATTCTACCACACCAGATGTTCTTCCAGGAAGGTAAGGTAAGAAAGGATCTGCTATTTCAAAGAATTAAATGTGAGGTCACTTTTGAATCTGCTGTGTCATTACTAGGAATGAAACTGAAATGGAGTAATTAGCCATGATATCAAACCAGTGACCATGGTTTATTGTTACATGATACCGGCTTTTATTTTTAAAACACATTTGCTTTTCGTGATGTGCTTTGAATTGGAATGAATGATTTTCATGTATTATCTATTATTAATTTAATATTATACGTTAAACATACAGTAAGTACATATAATAATAGCATACAATAATATTATACAATAAAAATATAATAATATTAGTATATGTGCATATATCACATAATATTGTAGTCAGAGGTAAGACTTGTGTCTTTTATTGTATTTTTCTTGTTTTGACTGTTTGTATTCAACTTGTAATTTAAAGAAATTATAATTTCAATTTGAGCATAATGCTATTGTACACTGTACATCATTTTAATTTCTATTTCTTAAATCTTACATTTGTTTTTCTTTACAGTTGTATTTTTGTCATATTTGTCCGTCCATCATATGACTTCTCCTTTGCCATAAACAGAAGCGGTTTTACTGAGAATAATGGTCAGATGATTGGACCAAACAACAACTTAAATAAGCAATATATTCTATATGAACCTTCTTAGTGCCTAATATTGAAATGAATATTGATTCAGAAAAATGAAATAAAGCAAAACCACAGACTGATATTTTTTTAACTAAAGGACTACCAACCTCCGTAAACTGCCAGGAGTCGTAGGAGCTGCACCCACTGCCGATGAAGCTGTTGGCGTGCCTGCAGCAACAGATGCCCCAGGAACTCCAATGGGAGCTGCAGCAGCAGGACACGTTATGTTGCTTGACGGGGAGCATGAAGTGTCTGTTGTAAGAGCATGGCGACCCAGAGCTGTGAAATATCGCTGGGCTACTGTCAAACGTTGACGAAGTCTATGTGCTGACAAAGTAGTAGCTGCTGCTTCATGACAAAGAAGTCGCTGTTCGTGAGCAAGAGCTTGTATGCAATGAATAAGTTGCTCCGCACCTATGAAAAAAAAATAATTGGACAATAAAAAACAATATGTAAAGTATTTATTGAATTATCTTTATAAATACATTAAGTCATAACATTAAAGTCACAGCATTGTTCACTCTATGAACCAGTCATTTTTTCATTCACATACTGCATGTAATATTCCTGATCAAGCCACAAAATGGCTAACATTTTTAGAATGCTCCAACCATCTTCAAATAATTTTTTCTAAGAATCAAAGAAGATTCCATAACAAAAGTAATTTACTTCATTTATAAGAATTCATTCAAATCTATATTTGAGAAATTCTTTGAAACCTTGAAAATTCTCACAAAAGAACCTAGTTATTATTCAAGTCGGCCTATGATGCTCCTGTCTTAAAAATTTCTTGATGTGGATTCGTTCTAGCCTGAGGCACTCAAAATGACTTTGTTCATCAGTGGAGTTGTGACGGCGTTGCATTGAGGAAGAGACTTCCCTGGCAAGAGTACCACTTAATGGCAGCTAGCCATAACGCAGTTCTTGTTAGATATAACCCACGCAAGTGCAAAAATATCAGTCATGCAGTTTGTCCGCATTACAAGAGCTACTGAGCTCAAAACACCATGAAAGTGGAAAGTTTGTCAGCTGCACTGCTTTATTGCATTTAACATCTATCCTCCTCCTTTACAGAATGGGGACTTTGTCTTCCACCCCCTGTCAATTGTCAGGGTATTACAATTAGCAATTAGCAGATACAGAAGAATAGCGTTTCGTTCTTTTTGGACTCATCAGCTAAGCAATTCAGCCTGTGATGTTAATGATATGTTGTTATAGAAGTCACCAAACAAGCTGTCTGTCTGGCCAATACTATTAATGACCCAAGTGATGGGGATGCATAAATTGTTTCAAATTTGTTAAATGGTAGCTGACCCATCACTGGTTACCATAAACACAGAAATGCAAAAAAATGAGAACATCTAAAGAAGTTTCAACTATAGTGAAGCTATTGAAATTAATTTTCCATAGCAGATTCCCAACCATTTAATTAAATTATGGATGTCCCAAATCATGGGATTTGATCAGAGTGCAAATTACAACACAAAACCACATCATTTTTTTCATCAACAGGGTTAATAATTTAGGAATATACAACAACTCTGTTAATATCCAAGTCTAACACACAACCATAATTAATACACAGAAACTGACATATGAGACTGACATCCTTTACGCTACCCAGAAATGTAGTTTAATAAAAAAAAAAATTGGAGTCAAAAAAATTGGGATTTTTGAGAACATTTTGAATATGTTGAGGCTTCCTGTAAATTACGCCCAAAAATCAAAATATCCATTTCAAACTCACAGGGCCTCCCCCATTTAGACTGATAAGATATTTTCTGTTGCTGATTTTCACTGCATGATTACAATAAATCTTTACTACATTTGTGGCAAGGCAAGAAAGGGAAAAAAAAAAAATTAAAAATTTCTCACATTGTGTATGTCATGATTAGAACAACTAGGCACTTGTGAGACTGTTGGAGCGTTTAATTCCCATAAATGAGATGCAATAATATTTCACAATTACAAGGGGGAATACCTTTGTATATCTCTAGAAAATTTATTTTTCAGATTTAAGAGTTGAGAAACTTATTCCTGCGAACAGTTATTATTGAATTACACAGAGAAACTCATGTTTTATTTGCTCACTTTGGAAGAAAAAAGAAAATTCAAGGAAAGAGAACTTAAAATTCAGGCAAAATGTTTTAAAAAGAATAACTAATTTCATAAAAGTAAGGTGATGGGGTTCAATATCTTAAAATTAACAGCAATTCCACTTCCAAGAAGTTTATTTATTGAGTTTGAGTTTGATCAAGTAAAATTCGATGTTATTGAGTTGGTATCAAATAAAGTTAGAATAGGCACAAAATTTAATGCAATACAATGGAATGGAATAACAATTGCATTAAATCTTAATTGGCTTAATTATACTTACTTGGCTGAGGGCCCCATATCCAACTGTCCAGCTGTGGTTGTGACATCGGAGGTGATACAGTTTTAGCTTCGTTGCGAGCTGCCTCTTCCCTATCAAGTCTTTGACAAGGAGCACAGTTGCACCCAGTTTGTGGACCACAGATACCATCGCAACAGGCACACATAAGAACGCGAAGACCACAATAATAACGACCAGTCTCTCCTACAATAAATACAAATTACACTCTTTATTACAGATAATTTTCTTTCATTAATCAAAGAAAGCAAGTATGTTAGCAATTCCAATGCAAGTACTAGTACAATTTACCGAACAAACATTGAAAATTCTTTGTATGTATTCTATGTTAATACTATTTCAATTGTACCGAAAGTATCACAAAATGAGGAAATGCAAGTGTAAGATGGCACTATCTATTGCTGTCTACTTAGTATACATTTCAGCAGCAAAAGTTCCATGAAAGTGAAAGGGAGAATCAAAGCAACCTTTGAAGAGATGAAGATGCTGTAATAAACTGTTAACAATATTACCCCCACTGAGAGGAATTACTGTATAAATTAAAAGATCAATTAAATGTTTAAACACAATGCTCCTATTTTATACATCAAAATATTAAATTTCCAAGTTTATTTATTACGGAGAAGCAAACCAATGGTCTTCCTACTCTCTTCATTAATTTCAATTTTATTATTATCCTTTCAACTAGTGATGACAGAATTGTATTTTAATGACTTTCATATAATCATGTTATCATAAGACCATCTGCTTTCATAATATTGAAGTTTTCTTAAATAATATCATCTTCATACATGCATAGGACATAATTTTGATTAAAGCTGCTGCTTCCACTGCACATCTAGCAGGAAGACTTCCGCAGAGCATCCTATCACTTCAAAATTCCAAGACAAGGTCTCTGACCTAGAGCAGGGATTCCCAACACTTTCATCTCATCGATCCCTTTTAAACAAATTGTTTGTTTCATCAACTCCCTTACATTTTTTCTACAATAAACAGCATTCATAATCATGACAAAGAATTGCACATAAGTGCTTTACACATAATTTCATACACCAATATTTTCATTAAGATATCAAATTTTCAATAATCAAAGACACTTTCGCTTTTAAGTAGCTGCATTTCCAATCTTCATTACTTGATGACGAGACTTGACAAAGAAAGTAAAGGAGGATTACCCCACAAAAGCGCTAAATGATCAAAAAGGGTTTAAGAGATGATTGCGTTAATAACGCACCAAATTAAAAAAAATCCAATGGTTTCAAAACGTTGAGTGTATTTTTAAGAACTGGCCATTACATTTCTGCATTATGTAATGCAGAGAGTACTTCTTGCATGGCAGAGTATCATCATGAATGCACAGTTTTAAATTCTTCAGTTTTCGTTACTTCCTAGCCCCTGAGGATGAATGATGGATATGAAAGATGAGGAGTGGATTTGAAATTTATTATTTTTTGTTGCTTTATATCAGAAAACAAATAAGTTAATTTATTTTTTTTTAAGTCAATGGGATCTTTATTATCCTGATCATGTAGCAGTTTGTATTTGGCTATTGACCTCCAAATGACCCCTTATTATTAATGCCCTGGAGGACTACCCCACTGGACCCCACTGGAAATTCCTGGTCAAGAGCCACATCTAAAAGATATGCACACCACATTTGTGTTGATGGCATGTCAAAGTTCTTTTTGTGCTTTGACTTCCTGTATCCTGCAACAATTATAAAATCATTACATTTGTGTCAAGTCTTCTTTCCTTTTTTTCTTCTTTACTAAACTTTCACATCCACTTAGGTTCTGAGACTGATATTATTTAATAAACAATGTTTATACAAAAGCAGTGGGGAAACTCGCAGTGGTGATTTCTCACAAAAAATGTGCCCTTTGTAACTTTATTTCACAGATACTTCTAATTGTTCCATTTAAATAATAAATTTTTTTATCTCTTTCTGATCAATATCCCACATTAAATTGGTGTGACACCTAAAAATTTTGTTTTACTTACTTGCTCTGTTGTTTTATTTATTAACTGGATCTAGAAACCTTATTAAAGGCCATAACTGTATTTCTTTAAAAGACCTGGTAGTATTAGTAATTATGAAACTTGTATTTTATAAGCATTTAATATATTTTTCATAAATTCACTTTTCAAGCTATTGCTACCCATTGCCATGCAATTAATTTTGAGGGTGATAACCAATTCATGGTAATAAACAAGATCCGAGTTCGTAATTATATTTTCATTACTTTCATTTTGTTGTTAACCCACTCATTGTAATTCTTGAGCAAGTCATTCCTTTTATTACACTGATTTCTGTTGACTCATTTTTTGTTATTTTAATGCCTTACGTTCAAGAAAAATGTCTACGCTGCATCTCTACTAAGTATCTTATATCACATCATCTTGTTCTCTCTTCTGTTCCAGGTTGAGTAGCTTCAAGTGTCTGTATCCAACCTGATATTCACACTGCTGTAGCCCTATCATCAGACCGTTTTTGTACTAGTCGCAGATCTTTTTCAAGTTGATTGTGGAATATCACAGAGATTTCAAATAATTTTGTACCATCTGCATAGCCTTTCCAAACCAATATAAACTGCTCTTCAAAGTCAACGTTGGACAAAACATATAACAGGGTACCCATAACTGTCCCCTGTGGCACTCTGATAGTAACTCATCTTGGCAAGGATAAAAGGTCACCCTCTCATACCTGAAAAGTTCTGTTTTTATGGAATTCTCTAATCCAAGCTAAAAGGCTAACAAAATAGTAACCCATACCCCCAGCTCTTTGTCAACCCCTACTAGCAAAAGAACTCAAAAAAAAAGTGCATAGTGAAACTACATTTACATCCAGAAGCAAAACAAGGGGTCATCTCAGCATTTGCTCAATGGATCAGGGAAGCTGGAAGAAAGATTGAAGAACCTGATTAAGAGAGAGTTCACTGACCTAGAAGCCCAGAATTACTTATTATTCATTAAATATTATTGTTAAAATTGAATTGTTACTGAATTGTTACATCAAACACATTCATATTTCTTAAATATGCCAATGCTTGACACTGGCTGGAAACAAATAATAAAGAAAGAAATGAGATTTGTAGGAATATATGTACATCAAATCAAATTGAATTTTGCAAATTTTAACGTCATCCAAAATGTCAAGTTGTTAACTTTTAGAATGCAAAATACTTTGACAAAGAGTAATGAATTGCATAATTTAAACATTACAATAAATAAATCATGAGTAAAACTGATTACAAGAATTATCATTCATAAAATGTTTAACATCTATGTTAAATTAATATGTAATTCACTTATAGACACAAAAAATAGTTACAATTGCATTCCTCTTATATGTAGTAATTTATTCATGAACATAGTCTTGGCACAGTATTTACCCTCATAGAAAGAGAGAACCTTACCTTTGCGTGCAGTAATTCCCACTGAATTAAGTAATCCATCACTAAACGATCCTGTAATTTCTCCATCTTTAACCATTTCATTCCAGAGATGTGACAATCCATCTGGATTTAGAGCTTGCTGAAGATCAGTTTTTAACCATTTACTATCCAACCGGCTCTGTGTCCGGACCACTATGTCTAATTGTCGTGTCATTTTTTTTCTTTTTCTTTAAGACATTCCTTCACATTAATTTAAATCTACAAGAAAATGAAAAATGGAATAGAACAGAATATTTATTTTGTCCAACTGGTCCTAACATAAGATAGGAGGCAAATCATTTTAGTACATTACAATAATAAGAATAATAATAATAATAATAATAATAATAATAATAATAATAATAATAATAATAATAATAATATACAATAGAAACATACTTATAACAAGTCCCTATATAAATATGTACAATACAAGCAATTTTGTTTACTTTAGAGTAATCTCACACTAAACATTGCACAAACAACTAATACTTGTATATAACAATTTCACAACTAAACAAAACAAAATAATGTATACATACTCCATTCTACTGCACATTTTTACACTAAATAACCTTACACTATAGAAATTCTTCAAGAAGTTGTCATTAGATAAGAAGGAATGTAGCCCCCTTGTAAATGCACCTGGCTCAAGTAAATCTTTTAAGATGCTGAGCAAGTGATTGTAAAAACAAAGTCCAGTCTAGAAGATGTTATTTTTACCTCAGTGAGTGTTGACAGGCATTACAAACACATTTTTTTTTATTTTTTGAATTACAAGAATGAACATGGGACTTCTTTGTATATAGATGTGAATTATATTTTTATAAACTTTACTCTTTTATAAATAAATATATCATGGTAATGGTAGTAGAGAGTACCTTTTTAAAATGAAGTCTACAACTAGTGTTTCTACTAACATGCATTGTTATTTTAATTAATCATTTTCGAAGTTTAAAAATTGATATGACATGAGAAGAGTTACCCCAGAACATTATTTCATATAATAAGGTGGAGTTAAAGTAGGCAAAATACAATATACAAGCTGATTCAATTTGCAAAACTCTCCAGATGTGCCACAGAGCAAAAAATACTTCACTCAACTGCTTTATTGTTCTTGAAAACGTTTCTTTTTCAACATGTTGTCTAGCCACACCACTTAAAATTTTGTTTGGTATGTCTAAGTGAGGTCTTTGTTTTGAATCTTTACAGCTGGATATTCTAAATTAATTATAGGATTGTTGAAATGAAAGTGCATTAGTTTTGTGTGTTGCAAGGTATTATTCATTAAAAATAAAACATTTCGAAAAAGGAATTACTTTAAAAAAATTCACTTGAAGGCTAAGATGAAGGTAAGGATTTAACACATTTTGAAATTTGTACATGATATTTTAAAACTGAAATGCGGTAAGCCGGGAGGCTTAAATGTATTGAAGTAAACTTCACTTACCGGGGAATTTTTGATAGAAAAAAATTACTCTCACACACTCCATGGAAAGAAACGTTGACTTTCATCATAACACTTCGAATTGTACATAAGACCAACGTAAATAAAGATAAATTACGCGAACTGTCACTAGCTTACTCCTCGGCACCGTTCGATGAATACCCATTACAAGAATACACCACCCACTGCCGCCACCCCACCTCCACCACCCTCACCACACACACAGACGAGGCTATTGTCCAATATAGAGTGACTTGTGACAAGAAGTCTGACGGACTTCGTGATTGTGACATATCATCACCTGGCCCAAATTTGGACACGGTTATCCAGAGGCTTCAGTATGACTTTAAAACTTTTTTACATTGAAGCTTCCGATTGGGGATCTGCGTCACAGCCGATAATCTGTCATATGCGGTTATATGTCATTCTATTTGAATTGGACAATAGATTCCACTCAGCGTTCGGCAATACTAGCGCTATTCTGGTGCTTTTAGGAACTATTACGAGCAGACCCTACACTCCAGTCGCAGTTCTATCCACTTGGTTCTGTCAGTTTCGCCCGTTCAGCCCGTTGATTGGGCTACATTACCAATGTTATGACTTTGACGTAGCGCGCGGTTTTCAACTTTCTGAATTCTTTTCCAATGTCGTAAAGTGGGTAAATACAGTGCTTGATACAAATGCTTTGATTCCTCAAAAAATAAAAAACTACAAAGTTAATTTTCATTGAGTGAAAATATTCTTGAATGACGTAAAATACCGTGGTTTCAGTTTTTCAAATCAAATGCTGGTAAGAAATGACCAAGAATAGCAATTTCAGTGTTGTTCAAATCATTGATTTACGAAAACGAACGTCTGTATTATTCCTTGAATCTTGAACAATTAGTAAACTTATGAAAGGTAAAAGGGTTTGAATTTCTCACAGTTTCTTTGGCTATAAAATAATTTAATAATTCATATTTGAGTTGTAATGACAAAGTAATCAGCATTTTACATACATTCACCACCACCCCAATTGCACAAGCCACAATAATTCGAATAATATTGTGTTTGCTGTGGGAACTCAGCAGATCATGCCACAAAAATTACAACGTAAATTACTATTTGTTATAAACCAAAACTGAATTAGTAATGATGCCACAGAAATTATGTATTTTCTATCCTCATTATCTCTGTTCTGCATTCAAAACTCTGGGTTAGGTGGTTACAGATTAGTAATTCACATTAATAAATTGAAACTGTCCATTGAATGATATATCATTCAGTGGACATGCATCATAGCACGCGCTTAGCTCCTTAGCAACCAACTACCTAAAGAACGCATTAAGAGCGTGTCTATAACAACGGCCGTAAAAAGGCTCGAGTCCATTATAGTTATTTATGTATCAAGGGCGTTAAGTAGATGTTTTTGCCCCGAGGGCGACTTCCAAACCCGAGGGCCTCTAGCCCGAGGGGTTGGAAGTCGCCTGAGGGGCAAAAACATCTAGTAACGCCCGTGATGCATACAAAACTTTATGGTTTACTAGTTCGTTGCTGAATAAAACAACAATTCGAAACATTTTATAATATTTCTTGCGTCTAAAGTGAAAAGACGCATTGTAACAGTCATTTGTCAATATGACGTCAGATAAACAAAACAGAGTGTATATCTAATTTCTATTGCATAATCGTTATTGGACTGATTTGTTCGTACAAAATGAAAGAATATTGTGAAGTTCCTGTGGAAATTCTCGCAAAAGCTAACAAAATTATGGACAGTGGTTTCCATTAAAATCTTGAGAAATATATAAAACTCTTTATGGTGTATTTGAGATTTACCAGCGTGAATAACAGTGTAAATTGCGCTGATGAAACGGTACTTTTAGGTTATTAGCGCCTATTGTCAAACGTTATTTAGAATATGTCAAAACACCAAAAAATAACATTTCGAGGATGTTAGCCGATGTGCCTTATATATCTTATTACTATTACGAGTACCGCCACTAAAGAAGAATATAATTATGTCACTAAAAAAGATGGTACGTAACAGTGAAATGCGAGTGAATGATGGCAATTATAAGTTCACGGAAACATTTCAAAATTTCAATTTTCATATCAAATAAGCAAAATAAGGTTTATAACAATTTATTTTATTTAAGCATTATGCCATTTATTTATTGTATTTGCTTGCATCTTAACTTTACAAAATCGAATTCATAACTAAGTTCTGTGTGTTGTGTTGGTATAAGAGCGGGCCATAAAGTATTCAAAAGGCCCTAGGGCATAAAGAAGCGAAAAGGCCCGCAAGGGTATTAAGTATACCGTTACGTGTTTTGTTTCAGGTCTGTAAACACACAGCAATGAACTAGTAAACCATAAAACATATTTTAGCGGACTCTAGGGTTTAGATTTTACCAGTGCTCGTAAGTCTTTAGATAAATATGTCCCTTTTATTCCCTTGTCCTGTTTGTCCCATTTCGTCCCCCTTGCCCCATTAGTCCCTTTGTTCCCTTGGCTTATTTTGTTCCCTTGTCCCATTTGTCCCCCATATTCTTCAGTAGCTTAAAATTTCCATTAAAAATTTCCATTCATTCCATTCTTTATATTTACAATATCAATAATATTATTATATGCTTTGGATTTTCGTTAGCACGTTCCCGGTTATCATGTTTTCCCGCTTAGTACGTTCATATTTTCAAGTCTCGGTCCCAATTCCACATAATTATTAGTTTACACGTTTAGCAATCCCGTTTAGTACCTTCAACGTGTATATAGGTAACTTGCTTCGCGAGATTATCCAGTGCACCAGCGCCGTCTTAAATTTGAGTTCTTTTCAGGGTACTTTTGAGTACTACTACTTTCATTTTCAGTCTGATTCCAGAGAACCGTGTTTTGCTGCACCTTCCGCGCCATTTTTTTCTGTTAGGCTTGTGTGACACTAGCGTTGCGTTGACGCGCGTCACCTAACGCTGATGACGTCAGCTGTGTCGATGCCTGCGCACATGAGTCACGTAACGCGCGTCGTAGATTAACACTGAATCTTATGCAAACGGCACATAAGAGGTCGTGGCGACGTGCGTTATGCCCAGCTCAAGCAAGACGCTCAAGCTAAAACGAAAGTTAAGACAACGCGCGTTTTGTAACGCGTGACGCCAGCCAGACATCAGCTTAGGTGACACAGGCATATATGCATTACTTCGAGTGCTAATACAAAAATCAAAACAGAGTTTTTCTTTAATGAAATTTGTTTCTCAAAGATAGATCTTGAAAGAAGGTCAAGAACAATTTTCCGAAAATATCAGTAATTTTGCTGCGAAATGCAGGCAATTTTGAAATTAAATTAATAAATAATTATTAATTTTAAATAATTATTTTTTCAAAAACGGCTACAATTTTTTTTAAATTTTCTCCTCGTATGTACGAAAGGAACGTTAAAAATTGTGCTAATATCAATTCTAGCTCTCTGAATTTCCAAATTTTGTAAAAAGTTCACTTTGAATAAAATACAATATTGAAGATAAAACTTTTTGTTTCAATTAAAAGGGGTTCTAAAAAACCAGTTCTTTGGAAAAGATAAATAAGAATCTTTTAAAAGAGTATTTTTCCATAATTTGTTCTGTCGGTTAATGCAATTTATAAAAAAATATTTTCTCAAAAACACGGTCCAAATATTTTTTTAAAATACATAATATGTAAAATATATTTTTGTAAAATGTGTGCTGTTGTAGCTCCACTATTTTTCTCTAATTTCTTTTCCTGGATAGAAGGAAGGACGCTTAGAAAACTTGGTGCAGGTTTTATTTTCGGAGAGATCTCTGAATTTTCGTAAATTGCAAAAAAATTAACATGGCACAACTACAATATTGATGCTAGAGATTTTTTACACGAAATGCGGTCTTCAAAATAAAACGTTTAAGTATAATCATGTATATTTAAAAAATATAAACACGTAATTTTTTGCAATTTTTGGAATATGTAAATTCGATTTTCCCACGATACTTTTACTGGAAAATTTCGAAAGTTATCAAGAAGCAATAAAACAGTGGGAACACCTTGACCCGGCAGGTTGATATTCGGGTTGAAATAACTTATCATTGTTGGGCGGGGTTCCTGGGTACACGGAACGGAGTTTTGGATTGTCAAATGTGCGTTAATTTACTTTGAATGGCCTAAATTTTCGCGCCTAATGGCTATGACACGAATGGTAGTATAATAAGTGACGGCCGAGGTGTGTAAATATGAACAAAAATTGCAGTATTATAGTTACTTAGCCGTTAACGATGCGAGAATGTACGTGCTATTGCAGCACCACTGGTTTAATCTATTGCCACACATTGACGCGAGCCCCCTCTGACGACAAGGCCTGTTCGAGGTCGCACACCCAAGACACCCTCCGTCACACACTTTCACCTCGCGACCCCTAGACGTTTTAGTTGTCCGGCGCACCAATCACCTACTCCTTGACACCCGTTCCGCAGCATGCAGCTGCGCGCCATGGAACATTTTCGGCTTCAAAACTGCTATAACATCCCTATTCACCAGTGGTGGTAGCGTGACTCGCACGTTTGGGGGATGCTCAACAATATCACATAAAATGTCACTATCAACTACGTCATCTAATAGGCGAACGTAACACAAGGCAGATACACTGGAACTACTTCCACGATCTCGATTGCTTACGACGGTGTAGGCGCTTCCCACAAAATCCTCACAGCACTCAGGACTGCCGATATCTTGAAAGCAAATTATACAATGGCTCAGCTTTAATTTTTATATAAGAATGACAATGAGATCACTAGTTAATTTATTCATTGCGGACTAAAATAATATGTAATCTATTTAAGGAATATTTCAATTTCTTGGATATTAATTAAGAACAGAAGACAGGCACTATTTCTACAGTTTGTGCCCATGATCAAGCGGGGACTCCCGAGTGAGAGAGAGAGAGAGAATATTTACTGCATGCCTGAAGTATGCTGCGCTCTCGCGCACAAGGGAGTAACTTGCTTAAATTAGCCTCTTTCCGCAGTGTATGTTAGCGTAAAGCAGTCGGGCTTCTCTGGCTCAGGGAAGAGGGGAGTGGGGAACCTCGCCATCTGCGCATGCGTCATTGCTCGTCGCAATCTCGCGGCAGACGCTAGAAGCATTTTTAGCTTCCAAGCAATCACAGGCCAGCTTCAACAACCCGCCGAATTAAATCATAGGAAATCAATTTACACTTAATACAAAACATGTTTCGCTCAACAGACCACTTGTAAGATTATCAATACAGTACTTAGGGTTTTTATTAATATTATATACGGGAATGCTCAGCATCTAATCCCTGACGCTACGCCACTGCTATTCACCAACTACATCTTCAGGCTTCCGAATGTTCTATAACATCCCAAGTGTGCGGGAAGTTTAGCAAAGGGTCTTGTAATAAAAATTGATAAATACATATTTAAATTATTTATTAAGATTTTTCACATTTTCAGTTTACAAATGTTTAAACACGATACTTGGTCGCCTTCTTCTTTATTTTTCTCCATTTCTTCCACTGTGTCGACAAGTGGTTTTCCTCTTGTCTCAGGTAGAATAAGCACAACCACCGCAATCGCAATATTAGCACAACCACACAATCCCCCAGGTAATCCGGGATTAATTTCTCCCTGGAAAATAAAACATTTTAAATTAACAAAATATGAAGGGGACAGTTACTGGCCATAGACCTTTTTAATGATTTATAAGTTTTGTATTTTTAATTAATTTTTACTTCTTCGTGTCCTGCTTACGCAGAATAGAGAAAGTATTGTGATGCTACGGGAAAAGCGGCGATTTTATTTATTTATTTACGTCAAAAACAGTTAAAAACTGCGTATGACGAGCTATGGGGAGAAGTGAATTTTGTGCACGTTTTCATAATTCTGTGGTCTCTATCCTAAACCATATTCTAGTCGAATTTTGAATACAGAAAAGTTTTTTTCGAGTTTTGTTGACAAAATATTCGCTCCTATATAATAAAATATATTTTCAAAGGTAAATTAGCTATAAATTTCTGCCCTGAACCCTCATGTTCTTCATGAAAGAATAATACTTTTTGCCGCGATAATATGAAAAACGATAATTTGAATAACTATATTTCCCACTGAAATTCAGAAGACGTGCACAAATAATGAAGTTACATTTATGTCCAGAAGCAAAACAAGGGACCATCTCAGCATTTGCTCAAGGATCAGGGAAACTGGACGAAAAAACCTGATCGAGATGGGGGCCATCAACCCAGAAACTGTGGTACAATACTTGTTACAGGTTCTTTAGAATTATACAGTCCAAATGATAAATAATTACATTAACTATCATTGTTAAAATTAATTCTACTTTCCTTTTTGATGCTCGGTATAGTCTCGAATTGTATAGAAACAGTTATGCAGCAGAAAAGATTTTACTTGGGATTTAAACTTTTCTATGGAATTTAATCGTTTAATGTCTTCTGGCAAAGTGTTGTAGAGTAATGTACATGAATTGTATGTGAATTTTTTGTAGTGAGCTGTTGATACTGCCACCTGGTGAATATGATTACTACGTCGTGTGTTATACTTATAGACATCGGCGTTTGCTGAAAATATATTCCCGTCCTTAAGTAAGTCATTTTTGACAAAAACTACTGATTCGTAAATCAGGAGACAAGGTAATGGTAAAATTCCTAGATTAATAAAGAGTGACTTACAAGAATCACGTGGGTTGGATTTGCTTATTATTCGTACAATTCTTTTTTGTAATCTGAAAGTCTGTGAACTATAAGATGTGTTTCCCCAAAATATTATGCCATATCTCAGGCGGGAGTGAACATTGGCAAAATATACACAACGAGCTGTATGAAGGCTGACGGAATTTGAAAGAATTCTGAACGCGTAGCATAATGAGCTTAATTTTGTGTTCAATTCATTTAAGTGGGCATTCCATTTGAGGTTTGACTGAATTGATAGACCTAAAAATTTTGTTACATTAACATCAGTCAATGGCACACCGTTCATTTTCAATGGAGTACAGAATTTTTGATTTGATATGGAAAACTGCATTGAAACTGTTTTATTTTCATTTACTTTTAATTTGTTATTACGGAACCAATTTGAAACGTCTGATATTGTACTATTTACGGTTTCTTTGTTGCAAAGAATATTTGTATCATCCGCAAAGAGAACTGTTCTTCCGTTTCGAATCGCTAAGGGCATGTCATTTACGTATAATAGGAAGAGAATAGGGCCTAAAATCGATCCTTGCGGGACTCCACGTACAATTGGCAAAGAACCGGAAAGGTGTGTACATAAAGTTCCATCATTCCAGTAAGGTATTTCTACTCTCTGAGATCGTTGTTTAAGGTACGAACATAGCCAATCTAGAGCAATACCACGGATTCCATACGAAGGTAATTTTGAAAGTAAAATGTTATGATCAATGACGTCAAAAGCTTTTGAAAGATCTAAAAATATTCCAATAGTTGCTTCGTTTTGATCCAATGATGAGGCAACATCCTTAAGAAAAGAAAAAATGGCTGTTTCCGTAGATTTTGATTTCCGGAATCCATGTTGGCAATTTGAAAACGCGTCGTGTTTATTCAGAAAGGTTTCCATTCGCACATAAAAAAGTGTCTCTAATATTTTTGAAAAACTGACAAAAGAGAAATTGGCCGATAATTTGAACTTCATTTTTGTTGCCTTTTTGAAGAGCGGCTTAATCTTAGCTGTTTTAAAAATATCTGGAAAAATTCCGGTGCATAAGGATGCATTAAATATGTGAGTTAACGGGTGTATAATGGCTGGCGCGCACGTCTTTAACAAACAATCCGGAAATTCATCTAAACCGGCCGAATATTTATTTTTTAATTTACCGATTATTTTGAGAATTTCATAGGAAGAGGTTTCGGAAACGAACATAGTGTCTAAGACTTTTAGGGAAACGTCAGATGTTGAATTTTGTGGCTGAAAACCCTTAGTGAGATCGACAGCAATTCTCGAAAAGTATTGGTTAAAGAGACTAGCCACTGTTGCCGGATCGTTCACATCTCTATCGTTATCTTTTAAAACAACATTCTCTATAAGGTTTCTAGTTGGTTTGGTCGCATTTTTTACTATATCCCACATTGATTTTGTTTTGTTATTTGAGTTCAAAATATCCTGATCGTGTTTCATGATTTTAGCCTGCCTTATGACTTTTCTTAACAATGATTTGTATTTTTTAAAGTACAGGAGGAAATCTTGAGATACGTTATGATGCTTAGAAATGAAAGATAGAATTCGTTTGTTTTTACATGATGTTCTAATCCCTTGTGTTATCCAAGAATTGTTTTTGCGTGAAATATTTAATTTTCTTTTCTGAAGAGGAAAGCAAGTGTTAAAATGAAATGAAAGCGTTGAAAAAAAGAATAATATTTATCGTTTGTATCAATAGTATTATAAACTGCGTCCCATGACTCCTGCAGCAAGTAATCAATGAATAATTTTATTTTACTTTTAGAAAACACTCTACTCATACGTGTATTATTTATTGTGTCATTGTTCGCATTTCGTATAATGGTAAGAATTTGTGCATCGTGGTCACTGTATCCTAAATCTTTTGTTTCAATTTCATGTCGAGTAGTGGTTTTGTTAATTATAATTTGATCGATTGCCTTCTTTGAATTTACTGTGATCCGTGTAGGTACTTTTATTGTAATATCTAAATTGAAGGAATTAATTAAGTTAAGAAACTGCTCTTTCTCGCAAGATTCGACCAGAAAATCAATGTTAAAATCTCCACATACAACAATGGATTCAAAAGAGCGATTGATGACTTTGATAAGTGTTATCTCTAGTTTTTCTAAGAACAAAATGTAATCTGCAGCTCTCTTTGTTGGAGGCCTGTAGATGCAAAGCAATATCATTTTTAGCACAGGAAGATGTACAACAGAAATTTCAAAAACATTTTCAACGGCATACTCATTGAATTCCGTCAAGGAGATAGAATCAATATTATTTTTAACGTAAATACAAGAACCTCCATATGCCGGACTTTTATGAGATTCTCTTTTTCTACAATAATAGCCTGCGAGGTAAAAGTTTGGAATTTGGAAAATGCTAAGTTCATTAGGAGATAACCAATGTTCTGTAAAGCAAAGAACATCCATTTGATTTAAATCGCTCTGTAGAGCTGCCTCGATAAACTCAGTTTTATTTGAAAGGGATTGAACATTATGGTGCAATAACTTTATTTTTTGCAAGTACCTACACGAATGTTTTTCTGCTGCATCTGACTGTAGTTGCTATATATTTACTCCATTTTTACCTCGAGTGCGTGGTCGAAGGTTGTAATGTGTCCCAGCAGTCACAGGTTGTGAGGAAATAGAGGCGTCATTGGTAGTGGGAATGGAAGAAACGGGAGTAGGTTCACAGGAGGGGGTAAGAGGGTTCAGAATAAGGGTGGGGGGTGGGGAACGTAAGGAAGGTGGAAGGGATGGATTTTTGGCAGGAGGCTGCGTAGGACTGGAGTTGATGATGTATTGTGCAAGCTTTTCACCGACTGCATGTTTTCCAGCAAGGTTCATGTGGAGACCGTGCCGGGTGAAGTGTTTTACTGAGAGGAAATTCATTTCAAAAAGTGTTACATCTGTTTCTCTCAGTTGCAGTTTTAGTTGTTGGTTTGCGTGCTTAATCTCGCTGCAGAGTGTTGGCCTGTTGTACCAGAAGGGCAGAGTCGAGACTACAATGTTAGTATTTTGGGCGGCACATTGTAATTTGTTTACATGTTGCTCAGGTGTAAAGTTACCGCCCAAATTAATGTCATTCTGCCCTCCGATAATAAAGACTGTGTCCTGATTGGTCATTGTCTTCGTGTGAGTGTCCAACTCTGCAGTCACGTCTGCAAACCTCCCGTTAGGTTTAAAAATAGACGAGACTGAGTAGTTGGGGGGTAACTTCCTACTGAGAATGGAGGAAAGATGGCGACCATGGCTGTCAGCTAAAATAAGTACCTGTTTTTTAGGCTCAGTAGGAATGGCTTTGTTTTCAAGTGGGCTAGGATGCGAAGCTTTACGTGTTTTGGTTTTGACACGCTTCCTAGCCTGTTTGCGTTGGTTTGTGCATGTATTTGTCGATGGAAGGGAAGGGTTGTGAGGATCAGGAAGGCGAGGAAAATCTGTTTCATAATCTAAAACACTAAATCTGTTTTGAATTGCGACTGGATGTGGTGTCTGTGTCTTATGTGCAGTCACGGGTGCACGGTTGGGGAAATTCGCAGTGTTGCCTACTTGTGCCCAACCGTCATTGTAGAGAACGACCTCTTCCAGCCTTCGGATATGTTTATCTAATTTTTCGACAGAACTCTTGTTGCCGTGCCTTGGTAACAGAAAAGCGGATAAATCTTGTTCCTGTATTTAGTAACTTACTTCCTCTAAAACGTTGTGTATTTAGAATCCATAATTTGTGAGTTTTTAATACCGAAAAATCGATTGACGGCAAAATGTCAGTTTGTCTGTGATCAACGCTACCTCCTAAACCAGGTATATCAAGGTCCCGGGCAAGGTGACAAGCTTACGAGAGCTTGCGGGCACTCCGTCCAGAGAAATTGGTGCGAGATTTAAAGTTAAAAGTTGTACAACGCTAAGGAATAGCAGTACCAACGCCATCTACACTTGTGTAGATGGTGTGTGTGTAGATGGCGTTGGCAGTACCAATCTCCGATATACCGCGTTTACCGGCCGTATACCTACTAATGCGAAGTGTATAAGAAATGTTTCATGAGTTTGGTAATCCCCTAAAAAGTTATTGAGATTTTAAACGTCTTTAAAACACATGTGAAAAAATAACATTGTTTTGCTACCAAGAGCCAGTCTTCCGCATCCATATGTTTCTGCGCCATGAAGTAAGTCAGAGTGAGGTTTGAAACAGTTTTTAATGCTGTCCAAAGAATTCGCTATAGTGCACTTTTTGTAACTTTGCCCCTCAAGGCCCGTCTTCACGATGGAATACGTTACGGTATTTCGCGTCCTTCCCAGTCGTGCCGCTAGATACCGTATGATCGCGACCGTATCAAGCAGTGTTTGCCATCATGTGACATCTAGCAGCATGAGCGAGAAAGACGCGAAATGCCGTGTGATATCCCATCGTGGCCGTAGGGGCTTGAGGGGCAAGTAATAAAAATCGTACTATAGAGCTGGAGAGGCAGCGCATGTCAAGGTCGCGGACACGGAAACAAGCTTGTGCTCGCGGGCACCAGGCGGGAAGATGCGGGTGGGTTACGCCGGCGCGGCGCACCGATTTCAACTCGTTCCGCGCAGCATCAGTTTGCGTCACGAACCATGTGACCGCAGCGCGGGCACTTCGTTTGAAAAGCGAGACCAGACTAGCCGCCATGTTGCATGGAGAGTGAGAAGTGAAGAACAACATTTTGAAAATGTCATAAAGTGACCAGTGGCGTAGCGTCAGGGGACGCTAAGATGCTGAGCATCCCCCCGGAAAATATTAATCAAAGAATCCTAAATATTGTATCGATAAACTTACAAGTGGTCAATTTATCGAAACACATTTTGTATTAATTTCATGTGATTTCCAAAGGTTGAATTCGGCGCGTTATTACAAGCTGGCCTTCGATTGCTTGGATGCTAAAATGCTTCTAGCGTCTGCCACAAGATTACGACGGGCAATGACGCATGCGCAGATGGCGAGGTTCCCCCCTCCCCTCCTCAGTCATCACCAAGAGATTCGCGAGTTTCGTACGCTAGCGTACGACTGAGCAAAGTGGCGTATGAGAGTTGCTCGTTTGTGCACGAGAGCACAGCACACTTGACGTCAGCGAAATATTTCCTTTCTCACTTGGGGTTCACTGCTTGGTCGTGGGCATAAACAGAAAAAAATAGTGCTTGCCTACTAATTCTTAATTAATATCTAAGAAGATTAATTCTTCCTTAATTATATTAAATATTATTTTGATCTGAAATGTATAAATTCACGAGTGATCTCATTGCCAATCGCGCATTAGAATTAAAGCTGAGCCATTGCATAATTTACTTTCAAGAAGTCTCCTGACATAAATCTGTTTAAGTATTGTAACATTTGTTTTGATAACATAGATTCTAGAGAACATTAAAGACCATGATGTATTCATTTGGCGTTATTGTTGAGCATCCCCAAACACGCGAGTCACGCTATGCCACTGAAAGTGACAGTTTTCAATAGTGAGCAACCAAACATATTACGATGCAAGATTTAAAATAAATTCTTAATATACCTGTTTCAATGGTTTGTTACAAGGTAATCATTTTGGTATCTGGCTGCCTTTAAAATTCACGCTAATATTGTGATGCAAACTGGTGCCCGAAGCACAATGGTTGAAGTCGGATACGTTGCTCAAGAGCTCCCTCCCCCTGGCGAGCAGAGCGTCCAGAGAAATTGCCGCGAGATTTAAAAGAAAGGACTGTACAAATTCTCCGGAAAGGCGGTACGTCGCTGGATGCCTGGTCCATGACAATCTTTGGGAGAAGTCATTTGACAGTTATTGCCTCAAATTTAGCAACATCAATTCCCATTTTCTCTTTAAGACAAAGAAATATCCATTAAAATAAATGTACTTTATAATAAATGTAGCTTCATTATGCGCACATTTTGTTGAGCTCTTCTTTTGCTTGTAGTGGTAGGAGTATAGCTCACGATGAGTTACCACATTGTTCAAACTGCAGTTCGAAATACGTTTTCTATAACTCGGGAACGAAAATGTCTAGTTTTTCAAATGTTGCTAATCTAGGTCTTTTAATTTTATTATTATTTTTTGGGAATTGTGATGTGATGATGTTGACGTAATTAAATGGAGTAATAAAAGATGTCATCTGCGTCAACTTATTTATAACTTGTAAATAAGTTGATAAGTTGACGGATATGACATCTTTTATTACTCCATGTTAATATTTTCCTTCTACATCACGACTAAAGATATTATGAGTCGTCTAAATATAAAATCTACTCCAGGTTGCAACCAGCTACCTAAGGGGAAGATCTAGGGGTTGCCGGTGCCTCTACAATACTTTACGCAAAATTTAAGCCGTTTCAAATAAAGCAATTTCTTGCACTTCCAGTTTTTTGAATGACCGGGGAGTTGAGCCAACTTGTTACACAAATTTTGCGGAACAAATCCCAGAGCTCTGATAACTATCAGGACGACCTGTGCTTTTACGCCCCACATTCGGCTGATCTCGATTTCGAAACACATATTTAACTCGTTTCTCTGCCTCCTTGGTTACGACGTTTTGATCGCAAGGTACAGCAACGTCTACAAGTTAGCAAGATTTTTTTCTCGCAATCCCGGATAACAATATCCGGTTTCTTTGCCGCTATTGTGCAATCCGTTTGAATTTGTTGGTCGTACAATATTGTACACAATCCAACAGATGTCACCGGTTTTGGTGAGTGTTCGTACCACTTTGGGGCATGTGTTTGTAACTTCGCGTGCGGTACAGATTTGCCAGTGGAGGTAAGTACATACCTTGTCGTGTGGTTTCAAGTATCCTGTCTTTGCTAGAATTGGACAAGCTGAGACGATATTATCAATGGTTTCTACTTGTTCCTGGCAAACGCGGCATTTGTCAGCTTGGGAAATTTTGAGAACCGCTTTATCATAATGTCGTGTTCTCAACGCCTGATCTTGAGCAGCTATTAGAACTGCTTCCGATTCTGACTTCATTTTCCCCCTTTTAAGCCACATAAATAATTGATCTTTATTGATCCGCATCTTGTCCATTCTTTATAGATATTGTCCATGGAGAGGTTTGTCTCTCCACGATTTCTTTAATATTTTTTGTCTCACATTTCATATTTAGTAGAATCAGAAGTTCGGTGTCTGTGTTATTCGGCGTGTCTTGCATAGTTTTCTTGCAATGCTTCTTGCTACAATAACATTGCCGCAGTTTCCCATTCTTCGGTCAGATTTCATGACCTGCCTCATTAGAGGGTCATCTTGATGGCTGACTACATACTTTCCCATCCCGACTATTGCATTGTGCCAGGAAGCTTCAATTTGTCCGAGGCCTCTTCCTCCTTCCTTACGTGACACAGTCTATGTACATCAGCTCGAGGGTGGGCAACATGATGCACCGTTAGCAGTTTTCTTATTTTCCGATCCATGAATCGACTTTCTTACTCAGTGTTAGTTCGAAACTGTACTCGACTACTTGCGCCGCCAAACTATAGTGGGATTTTTGTAACTCTGGCTGTCAAACGCCTATGGCCACGATGGAATATCACATGACATTTCGCGTCTTTCTGTTTTGCTGCTGGACAAGTTTCACTCTTCTTTAATACTCCTTGCGAAAGCTGTCTTTCATTGTGTCTTTCGAGATGTTCTCGCATTCTTAAATGTCTAGAAATTAATGAGTTTTACCTGGCTCAATATCTTGAAATACAGTGTGCACATCGACTTCAATGCGCTCTGACGCCACTTTTCCTCTTTTTCAATTGATGTTTGCACACTTGTCAAGATCAAACTTCATGCAGATGTTATTGCTAAAGTTGTTCACGACAAACGGCATTTGGGAAAGAATCGCTTCATTCTTAGCAAACACTTAAAATCATCCAAGTAGTATAAATGCGATACTGGTAGTTCATCACCATGGAGCCTGTAATCTAAGTCGGTGTGTGACAACTGTCTAGAAAGTGGGATCAAACTAATGCAAAACAGCAGAAGGGATAGCGAATCTCCTCGGAAAATACCCCTGTTTATTTGAATACTTCTGATTTCTCCTGCTTCCTTTCTGCTGTATATTAGTAACCTGGTAGACCACAACGTCATACTAGTCTTGCAAAACTCAATAAGTCCAGGATGAAATCGATAGATCTTGTGATATCCCCCCTGCGCTCCTCCGGAAGCTGATCGGTCTCAGCGTATTCGCAGTGAAAGGAGTGCTGTGGTTGTTATTGATTTGGTTGTTATAAATTGAGAGGGGAAAGGGTCTACGAGTTCGAATAATAATGTTTGTTTACTGCATTATGCGATTACTAGAGAGATATGGTGAAGAGACAGGGAAGGAGAGAGATGAGAACACTTTAGGAAGACGAGGCGGGGAGTCGAGTTCGACGACGGCGGCTTCTTACCATATCGTTCCACCATTCACCCATTGCTCCCCCGAAGCGGTGGCGGAGCAGGGCTCGTCGCTGACGTCATCTTCTTCTGCTCGGCTTCTCGTGGTGGTATAGTGTGGAGAGGGTGCTGCTCCGGCGCGGCTCCCGAGGGAACCGCCTGCTGGCGTGGCTGTCGTCTGAACTGCCTTCAGTAGCTTGGGCGGTCCTTATATATCGTCATGGTAATTGTGGAAATTTTCTGGAAGTTCTTAGAAAGGAAGGCGGATCTCCAGAGAGGTGTCAACATGTTTTCCAATTTGTAACGTGGAGATTTTCCCGTTCGTTAGAGCACATGGCGATGAAATAGTTTATAAGAATATTGCAACAAATGTGAATTAATAAATCAAAATTTAATGGTGGCTCATCACAATCTCCAAGGTCTTCAAAATCCAATTGGGTGGTACACAAGGCCTTCGGGTAGTCAATCCAAGCCATGCTTAAATTAAGTTTTCGTTTCTTTACATCATTCAAGATGACTTAATTTAGTAACAAGATTTCTTTACAGCCATATGAACCTTTACGACATCCTTTTTCTTCAACTGGCAACAGATGGTTCTTCTCTAGAAGTCTGTACATTTCGTTAGCTATGGCTGCAATTATAAATTTGTATATTACTGGCAGGCAAGTGATTGATCTGTAGTTCTTCGCTAAATAGCTGTCTTCTGTTTTCGATAGCCGCGTGTGAGGCATTCCGGGAGTTCCTTTGAGTTTTCTAAAATTTTATTAACAGCCTTTGCTAGATGAGAATGTATTGCTGTTCATTTCTTAATCCAATAAATCTGGATCTTATCAAATCACGGGATTTCCAGTACTTACCCACCCCGTTGCATGGAGAGCGACAAGTGTTGGGAAACATTTTGAAAGCGGTATAAAGTGGCAATTTTTAACGAAAAGTAAAACAATGATGGTGTAATTGAAATAAAAGACGCAATATTTTAAAAAAATGCTTCATAACTGTTTCAATGACTTGAAACAAAGTGATGATTTGGGTAACTGGCTGCATTTAAAATTCCCGTTAATATTGTGAGGCATACTGGTACCTGAGGCTCATTGCCTTAATTCGGATACGATGTGCAAGAGCATGACCATCTCTACACAGTTACTAGAGACGGCCGTGGCAAGAGCCCTCCCCCTGATACAAGCTCAAATGACGCAATAGCTCATTTTCCCTTCCTAAAACCACCAAGCAATCTCTCCCTTCTGGATTTCATTAGTCCGGGAAACACTCTTGTTATCTGGTTCATGAATGTATGCTCTACTCGCGCTTACTTTTTTATAATCTAATGCAAACCCAACAGAATATTTCATGATACATTTAAAATTGTTGTCGGCACTTTGCGCCGATTAGTCTGTCACAAAAACGGAACATTCTCGCGTCTCGTTTTTCTTAAAAAAATACGGGACAGGGACTCAAAATAAAGGCTGATTTGCACGTTGCCAGTAAACGTGCCAGTTGAGGTTGCCAGCAACTGGCAAGTCGAGACTGGCAACGTGTAAACGACTTGTTGCAAGTGACTGACAAGATCTTCGCGCCAGTCACTGGCGATGCCAGCTGGACAAGAATGTTTAGTTTACTGGTATGCTCACGCTCTCACCCACCACCATGATGCCCCGGGCTCCAACACATGTGTACACTGCTTTATACTTGCAAAGTGATCAACGTAAGCTTATTATTATTATTATTTATAAAAATGATTGAGAAGCAGAAGTCTTCTTGAATAACGGAAGAACAAAGTGATAAGTTTGACTGGTTATACACAGAATCGGAACATTTGTGGGATATTTTTTACCAGAACCGCGAGGCCAGAAATGCCACAGTTCCAGCTGTTGCAAATAAAATAGGGACAGATAACTTCTCCAAGGCAGATTAAGTGAATAGGATAAAATGTTTACGGAACATTTTCTTTGCACACTGTCGTTTGAGCGCCGAATACTATCAGTAGCACGTCGCAAAGAGCATACATAAGCTAACAGCAGCGAGAAATAATATCTCATCTTGCATGCCATTACTAGCACTGTGTAAACAACCATTGGCAGTCGCACAGAGCGCTAGCGCGTTCCCTGCCACCGAGGAGGCGCGCCGCGCCGTGCCTCACCAAGTAGGTGACCATGAAGGGCGCCGCCATGCCGCCCAGGTGCGCGCTGGCCGCCGCCAGCCCCAGCGCCGTGGCGCGCTCCTCGGTGGGGAACAGCTCGGCCGTGTGCACGATCACCACGGCGTACAGCGTGCAGTTGCCCACGCGCCCCAGCATGATCAGCGTGATCAGCACCGGCTGCGCCCAAGGCTCCTCTGGAACATGGCCCAACCGACGAGATGTAACGTGCAGTTGCCCACGCGCCCCAGCATGATCAGCGTGATCAGCACCGGCTGCGCCCAAGGCTCCTCTGGAACATGGCCCAACCGACGAGATGTAACGTGCAGTTGCCCACGCGCCCCAGCATGATCAGCGTGATCAGCACCGGCTGCGCCCAAGGCTCCTCTGGAACATGGCCTAACCGACGAGATGTAACGTGCAGTTGCCCACGCGCCCCAGCATGATCAGCGTGATCAGCACCGGCTGCACCCAAGGCTCCTCTGGAACATGGCCCAACCGACGAGATGTAACGTGCAGTTGCCCACGCGCCCCAGCATGATCAGCGTGATCAGCACCGGCTGCGCCCAAGGCTCCTCTGGAACATGGCCTAACCGACGAGATGTAACGTGCAGTTGCCCTCGCGCCCCAGCATGATCAGCGTGATCAGCATCGGCTGCGCCCAAGGCTCCTCTGGAACATGGCCCAACCGACGAGATGTAACGTGCAGTTGCCCACGCGCCCCAGCATGATCAGCGTGATCAGCACCGGCTGCGCCCAAGGCTCCTCTGGAACATGGCCCAACCGACCAGATGCACTTGTAACAACTGTTGTACATTTACGACATGATTGATGCTGTTTTTATGAAAAGATAGCTGCAAGTCGTATAAAGCTTAGTTTTATAACTTTATGTTGGTTTACTCCTCGCACTAATCAATGCATTTAAATTTTTAAGTCCTTTCAACCCAAGACAGTGAACATAAAGATGATGAGACAAGTCGACTAAAATAAGTACCTCATATTAATTGTAAATGTATAATTAAGTTGTAGCTAGTTTATTTCATCGATATCTTGAAAACCTCTCTTTGCCAAACTGAATCGCTACATACTTTGTCCATGTGACGTCCAAACCCTATATTATAAGCAAAATTAACCCTTTCGATGCTTACAGATTCAACTATTAATACGGCGATGCTGAACATTATCATCGTACATCAAAATAACATCCAACTCGGGCGCCTTTAGGATTCGTTCAATAAACACAAAAGGTTTATATGTACTGTAGTACATACATGTTCATTACAAATTTACAAGACAAATGAGCGTTCTTTTTAGACCTCCAAAGCTATTTACAGCTCAACCCTCTGAAAATAAAGACTCGTTTCAGTTCGACGCGAACTTGCTTCCTGCTGAAGCACCCAACAGCAAATCCAAAGCTGGGCATCGTACGTGGCTCAAAAACATAATATTGTTGCCGGAGCATACTGTCCACATGATTTCTTTCATGGTAACCCAAAAAATATAATTTGTTCCTCGGTAAAAATTCTCGGAAATTTCTCCAGCTTTGAAGATTAAAATTCCCAAACTGATAAATATATTGTACATGAAATTAATAAACTATTCACATAATACTGATGAACAATCAAATACAAATTATATTTTAATCGAAATCGAAGTTAAAAACTCTCCAGAGCGCGTTTTACGCCTTTGACTTTTATTGGTAAAATAAATTGAATTAGCAGTGCATTAAAATTATTTATATTAACATAATAAGTAATCATTTTGCGACGAGCTATAAGCTCGCGCAGCAACCCAACACCCGTCTCCCCTCGCGTCACGCCAAATTAGGAACCCTGTCAATTCGTCACAGCCCCGCGCGAAAGACGCGCGCGCCAGAAACTGCGCCCCCCTTCCCAAACACGTCTTCAAGTAACAAAAGCAGACAGTGACGGACTGCCTCCAGGGATCGCCCCGGGCATGCCGCCCCGGCTGGACGGTCCAGCATTGTCAACATAAGAACCGGAACTAGTCGATTAAGAGGCCCTCCCTGCGTTGGGTAGGAAAATCCCCAAAACACATAAGGCGACACAAAGGCGGCCGGGTGGTCTTGCATTGTCTGTCTCTGCGGCGCTGGCGAAATTTCAAACAACAAAGAGAGCCAATGGAATGCCCAGAAAATGACATCACCCTAAGAAGTGCCCTATTAGTTTCCGACTTGAGTAGAATCTTCCAAATTTCCGCCAATAACGTTAGAAATTGCAATCACGTGAAAGGGCAAGGCAGCCATGTAAGGAAAGAGTGGGGATACGTGGCAGAGGCTGGCGAGAGAAGAGAAACTTCAGCAGATAGAATCAAAACTTGAGAGAGCAAAAACGTTTCGAGAAAGCATCTTTAAAATTTTAACTTATAAATAAATTCACGTCGAGGAGTGGTCGACAACGACAGCTAAAGTAGATCGATCGACTCGGCACTAGGCGTCCGAACACAATTCTGGGGAATTTATTCCATTCGGCGGACCAGCATTTAATTAATCAGCCGAGCTATCGTGGCTGCATTAATACGGGGAAAGTGGCATTTGGCGGCTTTCACCCACTATTCAACGTACGTGGTTCATCTTTACAACTTCCTGTCGGCGAGAGGCGAATTCCCGGGTACGTGAGCTGCGATCCTGCGACGCCCGATCAGCCTGCTACGCCTGGGACGGCGACACCTGTTCGTCAACCTACCTGTGACTGCGCCCGTCGGAACAGGTGTGCAATTCGTCGACTTGAGGTCCGAATCTACCACTTGCATGTGTCATCAATAATTGCCATGTTAAAGACAGTTTAAAGAAACAATTAGAAATTTGAGCAAGTGTCGAGTTAAAGCAAATTTTAAAGAATTAGTTGTTTAAGAAACATGAAGAAAATCATTATGTAATCCAAAGCAATAATAAACTTGTTTTCGCCCTTCAAGCGAACAACACATTGAAGGAAATTCAAAAAAGCTTGTTTCTGCCAAACCCTGTGCACGCCCTCATTGAAACAGTGCTCATCCCTGAGGTGCTCATAAGCTGGTGCCGGATGTCAGGTAAGTGTTCGTTCGGCGCCCATTCACTTACAAATTTAACGGGCACACCTGTCATCTTAATACCGATACACTTCGGTGTGACGGCGCCTTTCCCTCCTTTTATGTTTGAGCGTCGGTTCATCACAATTTAAATCATTAGCATAGATTATGATTTAATTGCAATTATATTGCAATTATTCTTAATTACATAGAATTTTTAAATATAGTATAAATAACTATCATGTGCAAATATGTTTGTATTTTTAATAAAATAATGTACAATCAATGCAGCAATAGATATTTTTATACTTAATTTAAGGGGGGGTGACACCATTAGATTCGCCCCAGGTGACACCAACTGAAGCTACGCCACTGCTTTAATAGACATCCTGTGTTGATCTGGACTCTGAACTGATTGCCTAACAGATACCTACAATTCAGAAAAAATAGTTTATGAAGTTATTCTACTCGTGTTTATTTTTTATATTACATTTTTAGTTTCGTAATTAATATGCAAATTATTCGTTTCTACCATATACAGAAGAGCTGATGATTTGGTCAAACATAACCTAACCTAACCTAACCTAATCTCGATCGTCATAATTGAAAAAAATCCATTCTCTCCCGCACCCATCTTTGTCTTTGCATTAGAGGATGACATTCCGAATCATCGCTGGGATCACCTTCAAATACTATCATTTGCAATCGTGGAGCCATAACAAGTTGGAAGTACATGAACATTGAAAACTGAGCTTACTCCGTACTTTATCCAAGGGATTTTCGCGGTGTAAATTTACTCATGAATTTACTCTCGTGTAAGCGATTTACACTCGAGTAAAGTGTTGGTGAAACGCTGCAAGGAGTTATTCTCGAGTAAACATAACTTACTCGAGAGTAAATTCGAAACCGGCCCGTATTGTGTCCGCCATGTTCTCTGATTGAAAGCGTGCAGGTGTACCAACCTCTGGGCACGGGCAGCATGACCAGCAGGGCGACGCCGGAGGCGACGAACAGCCCGAAGCCGAGCAGGCGGCGCGAGAAGAAGCGCAGCAGCACCACGGGCACCACGTACGACACGGCCTCCATCAGCCCCAGCAGCCCGTTCATCAGGAACCTCAAGCCAACGCCACACATCGTTATACTTCGGTTTTTCTTTCTTGGCGCACGGAGGGTGTCAGTAAAATGGAATGTCTCACGGTATTTCGCGTCGTTCTCGGTTGTGCCGCTAGGAGTCGCATGATCGCGACTGTATCGAGCAGTGCTGGCGGTCATGCGACTCCTGACGGCACAACGGAGAACGACGCGAAATATCGTGAGACATTCCATTTTACTGACACCCCCCGTGCGCCAAGAAAGAAAAACAGAAGTATAATACCTTCAAAGTATGTTAATGACCAGCTGAAATTTTAAGTTTGCAATAAAATAAGAACATTGAAATTAAAAATAGAGGTGCTACTGAAGTTAAAACTACAATACGGAAGTTAAAACTAGAATAGCACAGACTTTCTCGTACTAGTTTTCTAATTTCATCGGTCTCGGCTAACTATTTGGACTTGCCACATACTACTCTTGCCAGCTGCCATCTACCGTCTCCTAACGTACATTTTTTGACATTTTCTTAATTTTTCGGTATCCTAATGGTAGAACGGAATTATTTTAAGAATATTAAAGAAAAGTAAAACCTGATCCTAAAAGGCAATTTCCTTCAAAATCTTTAGAACCGTCTTCAAGAAAACGGCGTTTATGTGCTTCTGAAAATTCGAAATTTGAAGCTCTTTTTCACACAAAATATTTACGTTTTTGTTTATTACAAGTCATTTGAAGCATTTTAACTCACAAATGCAATAGTGTTTACAACTTGCTGGAAATGTACATATTAATGGCGTGACAGATATTAAACAAAATTACATTTGTGTAATTAAAAAAACAAAAGAATACAACAAAATTACTTATATCATCTTAAACAAAGAAATTAGCACTACCGTTGGAAAAGATTGAAGAAAAATTTGGAGTAATTTATGAGAAAATTGCGTTGAGCGTTTCTAAAAATGCATTATTTTGAGCTCATTTCCACAGTTCACTGTTGAGTTTTCGCGAAACTTTATGACATTATTTAAAGCACATGTACTCATAAATATAATAATATGAACAAATCGTCGCTAATGTACACAATTAAGAACGTTAAAGAGAAGTCAAACATTTTTATAATTTTTTAAATAACAAAAGAATAGAGCAAAATAACATTTACGTCATCTCATAGAAAAGATTTATCACTCTCTCTACAAAAGAAATAATTTAATCCCAATTAAAGAATAAAATTGCGAGCCGTTTTTCAAAAACTCTTGTTTTTGTTATTTTTTAATATTGCATACATTGCACACAATATTGCACGAAAACTACTAAAAGTTTCAAAAGGCTGTACATAACCCTAATAAAAGATCTAATTATAGACAACAAATTTCACTTTAAGAAAAAATCTCTTTCTTCAATTTTGTAGTTCAAGGAAGTAGAAAAAAAACTTGCAGTTATCTAAAATTCAGAGTTACCATTGAAAATTGGATCTATGCCACCTTTATAAGCTCTATAAGCTTTAATAGCTCTATAAGCTCTCTCACTCTATTCTTACAAGAAATTTACAGAAAAACTTTGGAGCCATTTTTTTAAAAAATTTGAAAATGCCCCAGAAGCTTTATGGAAAGTACCTCCAAAACTTAATGAATGCTTTTCAAAATCGCTGTTTCGAGTAATGTCACATCGACATGCATTTCTTCAATTTGTAAATAATCCTAGGCATGGCTTAGGCGCTAGTGTTGTTCTCATACTACAGACGGACGTTTTGAAGAAAAACACTTTTTCGGTTTCAGGGTGACCACGAAAACGTGTAGTTACGTTGAAATCTCGAAATCGATTTTTTGCAACATTACATAATTTTCTCTATACTACGTGCGTCCGTATATATGTACGTGTAGAATAAGGTAAAATTATTAACAAAAAATTGCAAAGAACATTTTCACATATAACTATGAGCCTATAACTGTTTATATTACTTTTATCATTGAATGTTACTTTTATCATATAATTTTATATCGTAAATAGTACACAGTTATACTTAAAAGAGAGATTATTGAAGTACAAATTCATCTTTCCCAACTTTCTCCTGCGTTCCATCTATATTGACTAGTTCAGTTTTTATATAAAAATATCTTATTAAACTCGTAATATATACTATATATCTCAGGGTTTTATTTTTCTAATTAATTGAAAGAGTAGGCCTGAAAATTCGCCGCTCATTACGGGTTCTCGTCTGATAGAATCTTTTTTCGGTAAATGAAGGACTGTTGGAGACAATATTTTAATTATTCTTAAAATAATAACCCCAAATTTATGGTAATTACTGTAGTGCAACAATGCCCTACACAATGCTATTCTCATGCAAAGTATTTCTCTCGTGTCAACGTCATAATTCGTCGATTCATGTTTTCAAGTTAATAAGAACACATACATAAATATTTACTAAAGCTATTGTAAATGAAAAATAAACAATCACTTACACACTAATTACATGCAACAACCATTCATCATTTTCGTGCTCAGATCTGTGCATTGTTACTTCATTTGAAACTCATTTAATGTCCATTTACTAACTGATTCTAATTTTATTTAATTTAAACCTTACTACAATCTTAACCTTGAACAAAATTTATTTTGTCTTTTCTTCGTCAAATTTTTTACTTCCCTCTCTGAAGACTGCTCAGCATGCTTGAACGACGAACTAATCTTGCTAACACTTCTGTCTTTATTATACCACACAGTTTTTGTTGCACACTCCAAAGTTTTTAACTTTCCAATTTCCTTGCCCGACTAATTTCTAATTAAAACGTCCAAATTGGAATTCTCTTCATCGCGTTCACCTCATTGTTGCTCCTACCAGAAAATTATTCAAGAAACTTCTTTTCGCAACGCGTGAGCTTCTTTCTATCACCTCTACCTGCACGACCGACCTCTTCTCACTCTTGGCGGCCTCTCTGCTGCTTCTTACTTTTTTGTGCGATCGTCTACTATCCGTCTTTCGGGCGCAGTTCGAACCATAACTCTTTTCTTGTTCATGCCATTCACGCAAAATCGTTCTTTTGTCAACCAATTACGTTTTCCCATTATTCCAGTCATACATTCATACATACATTCCATTCATACATTGCCCTACATTATTCCATACATACATACATAGCCCATTCAAATGGTGCTCAAAAAGGCCGGATTCAGGACAATATTCTGGAAGTTTTTTTCTCAACAGTTTTATATGTTTTTGAGGGTGCAGAATTCGAATTTGATGTTTGCCATCTCAAAAAAGGTCGGCTTCACAGAGAAAATCGTAAAAAAACATAAAAATGTCGCCCTTTTTTAGTTTTTCGCTTATATATTCAAAACTATGCGTTCTATAGAAACTATTGTTATTTACAAAATTAAAGTAGATAAAATGGTTCATGGGAGGCTCGAAGGACATCGCGGATGCAGCGTCGAGAGAGAACGTAGGAGGCAGTCACAGAGGCCGGTCTTGGTCACTGCGGCGTCCGGCGCCGGAGAGATATTTTTTTCTCTGTGTTGAACTTGTGAGAAAGCTTAAATTCATCAGGGGAGAATTTGTGTGCGGCCTCTAAACAGCCGTAGATCGTGAATTTTGAGACGCCTCATTTATAATCAGAATCGCGCAGGGAAAGTGACTGACGCGTACTCGTGCCTGAGAGTATTAGAGTGAAGTAATTAGATCACTTACGAACTTGCCGCGATCTTCAAAGTGCAGAGCAGTGGACTGAAGGTGTTGAGACCATTGTGTGAGGCGGACATTATCTGGTGATTAGAAGCTGTGAGTGAACGGCGCTGTGTATTTGGTCGACACTCAAGAGCCCGGCACACGCTACCTGCTTCAAGCCGCCCGCTCTTCCCCTCCGAGCGGCGCCCTCAGTGTGCGCGCCGAACCCGGCGCCCTCCCCGCCAGCTGGCAGCCCAGGTCATTCAACCCGCTGGTTGGTTTTGTAAGTCGCTCCGCTAAGGCGGTACTACGCCCCTCAGGCGCGTCCGTGGTCAAAAGTGATGAACAGTTGAGAGAACAATTTCCATTACCTTTTGACCAGGCGGAGAAGCTAAGATTCCCGGCCGCGCTTGGCCATCAAGAAGGAATCAGCGTGGAAGTTTGTTAAATTTATTGTACTAGTTTCACTTTTCAATTTTTTTGTGTGCATGTAATTTTGGAATTGGGGAAAAGGAGAGCATGCTCGCCGACATGAGTGGTATTATCATGACCTTTTTTTCTTTTCTTTGCTGAATAAATGCCACTTGTTTTGTTAACATGATTACAAGTATCTCATTTCTTACCGGTCACCGACTTCCACCATCATCATCATTTTAAGCAAGCTCTTCTACCCACTGAGCGAACCGGCAGCCAAGTCTTCCGCGCCCAACTGGAGACGAGGTTGTCGCAATTGGCTTTCCCGTCGTGGGGCCGAAATTGTCGCATTATAGACAGACATTTGCTTTCAGTTGGTTTTTTGGTATCGAGAACCCACAAGACAGGGATTTTGGCTACACCACATGTTAGGGGAATTTTTGTCTTAATTTAGCAACTAAATTTATCTACTTTTTACTTTCCCGTATACGTACGTATGCACGGAGTGATATACGTAGTATAGGGAAAGTTATGTAACGCTGCGCGAAAAAATGGCCAATTTTCGGCGAAAAAAAATTAATTGCCGGGCCGTGAAAACGAAAAAGTGGATAAAACCGGTTGCTAAATTATGAAAAAAATCCCCTAACATGTGGTGTAGCCAGAACAAAATTGAAGAGAGAGATTTTTCCTTCAAATAAAATGTATTCTCCAAAGTGAGTTCTTTGTTCAAGGTCATGCACATTCTTTTGAAAATTTTAGTAGTTTTCGCGCAATATTGCGTGCAATATGTGCAATTTTAAAAAATTACAAAAACTAGATTTTCTCAAAAACTGCTCCACATTTTTTCTTTAAACGTTTGGTAGGGATAGTGCTAAATGTACCATATGAGAAGACAAATGCCATCTTGCTCTGTTCTTTTGTTTTTTTTTCAAAAATTGCAAAAATGTAGTTTTTTTTGATTTGTCTCTCACGTCGTTAATATTAACATTAGCGGCGGATTGTTTACATTATTATATTTTTTACATATTTACATATTTTCAGAAACGCCAGTTTCTCATAAATGGCTAAAAAAACTATTCAAACTTTTCGGTCGGATAGTGCTAATGGCACTCTCATATGAAGTAAAGTTTATTTTGAGTTATTTTTTTGTTTTTTCAAAAAGTACACATATGTAATTTTTTAAAAGGATTTCTCACATCTTTAATATTCACATTACCAGCAATTTGTAAACATTATTATTTTTGGGAGTGTAAGTGCTTCAAATAACTTCAAATAAAGTATTTTGAAAACTCAAATATTTTCTGTGAAAATGAGCTTCAAATTTTGCATTTTTAGTAGCACTAAAACGCCATTTTCTCTTAAGCGGCACATAATTTTTAAAAGAAAATTGCCATTTACGGTTAGGTTTTTGTGTTCTTTAATATTCTAAAATTAATATTTTCGTTCTACTAATAGGAAACCGAAAAATTAAGAAAATGACAAGAAATGTACTTTTGGCAGTGATAGATGGCAGCTGGCAAGATAGAGTATGTGGCAGTTCCGAATAGCTAGCGACGACCCAAGGAAATAGAAAACTAATACGGGAAAGTGTGTGCCATTCTGTAGCACCACTAGTTGTTTATACGGCCCGGCAACGAATTTTTCTGCCGAAAATTCGCCATTTTTCTCGCAGCATTACATTTAAATACTACATATATTATTCCGTATGTACGTACGTATACGGGAAAGTAAAAATAAACTTGTAACAATAAGTTAGGGTGTTAAAAAGATTTCGTCTACCGTAAGTCCAGAATCACACAAAAAATACAATCAAGTCCAAATCTACGGAGTTTTGGACCGAGTGGCCATTGAGACTTTTGATCGACTAGCTGAGAACAACATATCAAAAAATCAGCCAATTTAACTGAATTTAACGGTTTTCCATAAGAACTGAGCGAGGTCCTTGCCTTCTCGGCGAAATATACAAGATCTGAACCAAAATCACAATCGAGATAGGAGAACAGGTAACTCGCACAAAAAGACACTCTGGTTAACTTCGGCTGAAAAGAAATACAGCTAGAAATACATGCAAATGACTTTGGTATTTGTTCAGTATAATGCAGTGTTGTGGAAGTTTTAAAAAAGACAAATCTTAGGCTGAAAAGCATCTTTAGTTAGAAGAACAGGATTAACACTGATCTGTGGGAGGCTCTCATGAGTCAATTTGTGTGAGGTTGCAAAATCAGGATTTTATAATAACAATAAAGACTACAATGTAGTTAAACACAACATCTAAACAGTACAACTAAGAAATTTGTTATATAAAAGTAATTAAAACAATGAGTAAAATACCTGTTTACACCAAAATTGTCTGCATTTTGAGGGAGCAGGTCGTAATTGAGATTTACAATGAACCATAGAACCAAACAAATAGTAAGTCGGTAAAGCATTTCTTTGATTAAACAAAAATTTGCAATCAATTGACCTGATTTTTTTAATCGCTCCTGTTTAGATTGTGGTTTCGTAGAAGTGTCATCATCCTGAAACCAATAGGATAATAATATTAGTACAAACACACACTCCCATCTCGATCAGGTAACTCCCATCTCGATCAGGTAACTCCCATCTCGATCAGGTAACTCCCATCTCGATCAGGTAACTCCCATCTCGATCAGGTAACTCCCATCTCGATCAGGTAACTCCCATCTCGATCAATTTTTTGTCCAGTTTCCCTGATCCATTGAGCAAATGCTGAGATGGCCCCTTGTTTTGCTTCTGGACGTAAATGTAGCTTCACTGTGCGCACGTTTTGCTGAGCACTCCTTTTGCTTTTAGTGGTAGGAGTAGAGCTGCGGGTGACTTGTTTTTTTGTTAGCAATGCACGAAAATCGAATCAGCATTTCTTTTACCGTTGCAATTATGTACTCTACAACTCTGGAACGAAATTATGTAGTTTATCAAAAGTTGCTAATCTTACTTTTTTTTCATTCTGGATCTCAAGAAAATGTGCGCAGATAATCTCCTCCCCCATGCGTCATACATAGTTTTCACTGTTTTTTATCAAATAAACAAATAAACTAAACATGACCCATCTGACCACATCTGACGTAAATCGGCTGTGACGGTGCCATCCAGTCGAAGGTTGAATGCCGCCATAGTGACTTCATTGAAGTGACTTGTAAGCTCCCGATTGGATGACACCGAAACAGCCGATGGCCTATCAGAGTAAATAAATTGCAGTGTGACATTTCGAGGGCGAATGAGCGTGCTCATTGGAAACGCAGGCGTGAAAAATGCAGTGCCTCTCCGCGAAGGGGGGGGGGGCTCCGGCCCAGGCGTACTTTCGAGGCTAAACCACCTTCCCAGAGTCCACAATCCACAATTCCTGGAGTATTTGGTCCGCGCACTTCCCAATATTATTCGCGCACGGCGGAAATCATCTCTCCTAGGCGGTTACATTACATTTACCCTCCCGACTGCTTGGTTATAAAATTTGTGCATTAAATACATGAATATAAAAATATTAGTCAAATAATAGTCATACTTCCATATTTATTTACGACTATATTTGAATGCAACTGCAAAGAGTGAATTCCATTTAGTTTGTCAATGTTTATTTTGGCTTCGATACAGCACAATGAACTAAATTTATTACGGGTTTATATTGATCTTATTATATGAATTTTAATGAGTTATACTTACATATTCTTCACCTTCCAAATCTTTGCAAGCTTTTCTCAAAATTTTCCAAGCCTTCCCATATTTACCTTTTGTTGCAAGCCACCTGGGAGACTCTGGAATTAGCCTATGAGCAAAAGAGTTTTCTAATTAGTACCTTAACAAAACTTCCTATTGTAACCGCTAATAAGCGATTACAGTTTAAATAAGTGAGAAAATAGTAGTGAAGACACGACACCGTATCTTGGACAAATAGTTCTCTGGTGGCGAGATGGCGACAGTCGTAAACTCAATTTCTGAACGCACGCTGATGCCAGCCAATGAAAAACTAGTATGAACAAACGGAAACGGCAAGAGCTTGTGCCAAAAGAATCCAACTTTCTTCCTGTCCGAGTCGCCGAAGCGAGCAGTTGTATGAATTCGTTTTCTTATCTTGTTGGAGTTGCCAAAGTGAATAGTCAGCCATCTTGTGCGCTACGACGACGTTGAGCGACACGTAAAAGAGCGAGTACGCTGTACCAGAAAGTCTGTACTATTTTTTGAAATTTCATTCTGAAAACATATTTATAAAATCTCCAGAATTATAAGAACTCTAATCGACATTGTAATTAATTTGACTTTTGCCAATTACGAAGTCATAAGTGGAGATTCTGGACTTGGATTCGGAGGTACCATCGCCTGAGGAGCCAACGGTAAAACATCGCTAACCGAGGGGAGACGGCGCCCGGAGGCCTCACGATTTCGATGCAGCAGGCAGCGCGCGGAGCGGCGCAAGGGACCCTACGACCTTGGAGGCGTGGACAACATTTTGCAACCGACTTCGCAGCGTGGAATTCTCCGGAGGTTCGACGGCCGTGAGTTTAACGAAACCAAAAGAACTTTTACTAAATCTCAATTTAGAACTGTACCGCACAGTATTCTTACTAATTTGACAAGTCATTTCTTTTTTCTTCCTGAAGTCGTAATTGAAATCAGATAAGGGTATTTGTAAATAATGTAAAATTGTGTTCTTGTACAGAATTAATTGACTAAATTCACGTGTAATGAATCCAAAGGTGTTGCAAGAAATTTGAATATTGTATGTGTATGTATTTTTTTCAGGGTTATTGTTTTGAAGTGTATTTTGTGTATTTTTCTCAGTGATTTTGTGTGTGTATAAGTTATTACTTGGAAATAAGGTGCAAAGTTAACATCTTCTTAGAGAAAACTGCAGTTTTTAGGTAGGGAAAGATAGCTACCGTAATTAAATGTAAATTTAGTTGTACAAAACTTTCCTTCATAAGAATATATCTTCAATGTTATTTCAAATTGTGTTGGAATGTTAATTGGTAGTTAGTTGAAAAGACGAACCCACCCCGATAGGGAATTTTATTCTACCTAGAAATTTCCCAGGTGTGCGTGACGGGACAGCTATCCGTCACGGAATTAGTAAATGAAAGATTTGCTATTTGTAACAAGTAAAAGAGCAAGGGTTTGGTTACACTATATTTACCAGTATGAACACAAAGAGTGTTACTTTGTCCTTCAAGATATAGTGTGGGATAGAAATTGTCAAAGAGAATCATTGAGATTAGTGTCACATTATTCTAGTAGATGCAAAAACTTGTAAACATTAGGGTCCAAAGCTGTTGTACAACCACATAGCGATAAAGGAATAGGACAGGGCTCACCACATTTTCGCTCCGTAGAGCCAAGGCCAGGGATAAATGAGCCATTCCACGTCAAATCGCACAAAAAAGACCAAAATTTGACCTTCATATTTTTATTTATTTTCTAATTTTTCTATTTGTTATGTGTATCAAATAAGTGAACACGTGTATTTTTATTTTTTTCTAACTTTATTATTTTCGGAAATATTGTATAATGAAATTTGCTAAAAATGACGCGCATCACTAACTTAAAAATATCATATATTTGAATACACCAATTATAGAAATTCCGTTCAAATTCCATTCGAAACTTAAAAACATGTTTAATTTTTAAGATTTTGCAAAATATTTAATTTTTTGAATTTTCACTTTTTTTTCAAAACCTGAAATTTTGAAAATTGAATATTTTTGTAAACTCGATGAGCTAAATTTTTTTAAAAATATTTATAAACGCAATAAAGTATTGATAATAAGTCCAGAAAAAATCAAAGAGGGATCTCAGTAAATTTAAAAGATATTAATATTTTACGAACCGGTGTGCAATAGATTGCTGCAATAGACACGTTGTTTGCGTTACTGGTCGTCGGATTCTTTGGATGAAGCAGTAATTTAAGTACTTCTTGAGGTGGTGAATTTCATGATTGAATTTATAAATAATAATATTTATGTGTATTAATATATATATATATATATAATAATATTAATATATGAATAAATAATTAATAAATTTATAAATAATTAAATGACGGATTCTTGACTCAGGTTTTGACTGACATTTTGAAATTTTCTGGTCCCTCACTACTCACTTTAAATACAAGTACTTGCATACCATAGAATTCCTGAACTTTCGTCACAATGCACAGATTTAATGCCTTACCGAATTTACTTCAGTTCTGGACAAAATTCCCTTTTCTTCAGCCAACGTTTTAGACACTTTTATCATGCGTTCGGTTGCTGCAAAAAGTCGTTTAATTTTATTGTATGTCCAACTTTCAAAAATTGTCAAATTTAAATTTTCAATGTCATGTCATCTGTTGAGTGAAAGTAATCGTTAAGTTACTAAATAGTATCTTTGTCTGATTTTTCGATGGACGTCGAAGGATCATCAATGTGAAAAAATGTATTTGTGTTGGCACTTTGTACTTTCTAAAATTTCTCATGGGGATGGCATTTTGTTCCAATGTTTCAATTTTCTTTTCTTGGCAGGGGTTTCTCCTATTGCAATTAAACTCATGTTTATCTTCTCTTTATTCATTTCGCAGACACTTGACGAACTATCTGAAGAGCTTAAATTGTCACTTGCTTGATTTCCACTTTTTTCACTGGATGTTCCGCTTCTTTCGTTAATGCCACGGGAGCCACTGATCTGGACGCTATCTTCATTAAGAAAAGGCCGTTTTGGAAGCCGATTCCCTTCCTTCCGAAATGAATAACAAGTTCGCCAATCTAATGACTCCTGTAAATTCACCAGCAAATCGTGGTTTACGCGTCTTGGAGATTTTCCTTTTTAAAAATCGTGATCAGAAAGTTTAAATGGATTGAAACATCTATCTCACACGCTGATCGCCACTCATGTTGCACAATGTACACACGATTCACTGAACAAATACTAGCACTCTTGTCTTCATAAGTATTGCGTATTGCGACTAATGTTGAGAAAATTTTACCATGTCCCTTGACCCGTGGTCAATTGTATTTCACGAGCAAGGTCAGGATGGCACCCCGTTCCTAGGACGCAAACTTTTTTCTTGTTATGTTTTGTAGAAAATTGAACAAGAAATATGCCTATTTTTTCAAATTTTAATCTGAGAGAGTTCATAAAGAAATTTTCGTTTTTCAATATAATTACAATTTTTAATGAAATATTTATTTTTGAGAAAGTAATTTACAGATGAGTAAAATACACATATCAAAAAATTAAACAAAACAAAACAGTAACTTTTATGTTAAATACATTCAGAGTGTCAATTAATCATATTTTGCAAAGTATGCGTAAATTTCGAAATTTAATATAGACAAAACTACACAAATAAACAATTTTCAGGTAAATAAAGAAACACGTGCCTCTTTTTTTGAGGTCCAGAATGAATGCCATATATTCGCGTCATTTTTTTTAAAATTGTCGTGTTGATTTGAGTGCGATTTGACGTGGAATGGCTCGTATTTCAATTCGTTTCGCTCTCACCCATAAGAACATAGATGACCCACAAGTCACCCACGATGTTACCCACAAAAATATGTATGACACAGTGTCATACATTCTTGGGGCAGAGTGAACATCTGAAATACTAATAACTCTTGAAATCCTTATCAGGCAGACGGTCATACTTTTTTTAGTTCTTCAGCACTTGCATCAAAGACTGGCCGAATACAAACCGTTAGAGCATGGGTAGGCAGAGCGCGCCCTCATACTTACAATTGATTTTCTTAGAACTGTATGTGCGGAGTGCCCACTTTTTTTCTTGTTGTATTTTATAGAAAATAGAACAAGGAATACGCCTATATTTTTTTCAAATTTTTATCTCATCGAGTTTATATAAAAATTTTACTTTTTTTGAAAAAATACATTTTTTAAAATGAAAAAAATATTTTTTGAAAAATGTATTTACAGAGGAAAAAATATACATTTCAAAGTATTAAATGACAAAAACCAGAAATTTTTATATTTGGTACATTCGGAGAATTAATTGATCATATTTTGTGAAGTACCTGTAAATTCCAAAATTTCATATAGCCATAACTACACAAATAATCAATTTTCAGGCAAATAAAAAAATACGTGTCTCTTTTTTTGATGTCCAGATTTAAGAAAAAAAATATCGTGCATTTAAAAAAATGTTGTGTCAACTCTTGTGCGACTTGTCGTGGAATGGCTCAAATGTAGGTTGATGGCCCTTGAAATGGACTACTGGAGAAGGTGCTGCCGAGTGTCCAGGTTGGATCATGTTAGAAATGAAACAATAAGACAGATGGTTAACGTAGAGAGCAGCATCTTGGATTCAATTGGACCAAAACGAGTGAATTGGTATGCGGTACCTCCTGCGTATGGACAGCAATAGGTGGCCTAAGAAGATCTGGGCATGGACACCTCCAGAGCGGAAGAAGCGTGGAAGACCACCAAGGAGTTGGAGAAAGGACATCCAAGAAGAAATGGAGGCAAGAGGCCTCAATGATGGAGACTGGGAAGATCGGGAGAGGTGGAAACTGGGAAGCGAGAAGCGGGGACAGCCGTAAAGAGAGAGAGAGAGAGAGAGAGAGAAGTCCGATTGCTCCCGTCCCTCAGCGGTCGGCCGGGGACCCAGCGGGAACACTATGAGAATTCAAGTGTCAAATGTCCAAGTATGAAAAATCAACGGTGGCGCTTAGCGGCACAATGTGTCAACATTGTCCAATTATTTACGAATCTGTAATATTTGTCAAAACTGACTTAACAGTGGGAAATATTTCATGTAATACTGATATTTATAATTACAACACAAGTCGTAAAAATCACGCTCGTCAAGTGTCATTATCAACAGCTCACTACAAGAAATCTACATACAATACGTTACTTTACAACGCATTGCCAGATGACATTAAACAATTAAAGTCGGTACACAAGTTTAAGTTAAAAGTAAAATCTTTTCTGCTGCATAACTGTTTCTATACAATTAGAGACTACACTGACCGTCAGAAAGAAAAATAATGTTTATTTTAACAAAACAATGATATATAATGAATTAGTTTACATTTGCATTGTATACATTTTTAAAAAATATTTAATACGCCTGTAAACAAGTAATGTACTTCAGCTTCCGGGTCAATGACCCCCATTTCGATCAGGTTTTCGTCCAGTTTCCCTGATCCATTGAGCAACTGCTGAGATGGCCCCTTGTTTTCCTTCTGGACGTAAAGGTAGCTCCACTGTGCGCGCGTTTTGTTGAGCACTCTTTTTGCTTGTAGTAGTATGAGCAGAACTGAGAACGAATCCTTTTTTGAATTCTGATTGGGAGTTGTGGAGGTTAATTGCACGCGTGAGATTAATATAGTTATATTCAACGTATTTTTCATGAAATTTAATGAGTATCTTTAATTTACTAAAGGGGGGAAATAGAATAGAGAACTGCCTGCCATTTTCAAAATTGGTTTTTGATTTTATGTTAACAATCAGCCTGAAAGAGTAACATTTTGAAAAGCACAAGCAAATTAGATAAGATATTAAATGTCGGTAGTTTTGCATAATTTGCTACCCTTAATTAATAGTTATTAAACTCCTTTCTAATTTTCTGATTTTGGTTGTAAATTATGAAACTTATTAATAATATATTTGTTTGTATACTTACCATATAGATATGAAGAGAAGATAGATGGGCACTGAATAGGCAAGGAGTAAATCCCGCCACTTGGAAGAAAGTACGCCATGACAGGCAAGATCATCGCTCCCACTGAGTAGCTGACGTTGTAAAGGGTGCCGATCGTACTTCTCATGCTTAAGGAGGACACCTATACACCTGTGAAAATTGAGGAACAGAGAACGAAGTGCCAACGCCGTTTCCCCTTCGCCCAGGCGAGTGGGCGCTTCGCTACGCCACCCCAGGTGGAGGGCGAGGCGCCTCGGTCGCATGATTGAGCTGTCTGCACTCACAATGTTCGACGCTCTTTACGTCAAAACGACAACAAAACGCTTCTCCTATAAGCAGTACGTCACCACTTATGCCACAGACACGCTGCACGTATTCCTCCCGAATCACTGTTCGTATAACATCTTGCGCGCCTGGTAGCGCTTTGACCGACAGGAACGAGCTGGGAACGAGCTCTAACATTCGACTGCAATTGAGAAGGTGGCGTACACTTCGATTTATTTATAGTATTCTTTGACAATTCATCAGCTGTTACGGTATCATCCAAACGGGAGCTTAAACGCCACTAGGGTGACAAAGCTCCCGATTGGATGTCACCGTAACAGCTGATGAACTGTCAAAGGACTCAGTGATTAAATCGATGTATAGAACGACGTCAGGCCAGAGCCATTATTACAATACTTCAGTTTTTCTTTCTTGGTGAACGGGGGTGTGTCAATAAAATTGAATATCTTCGGTATTTTGCGTCATTCTCGGTTGTGCCGCCAGGTGTCGCATGATCGCGAATGTATCGAGCAGTGCTGGCGATCATGCGACTCCTGGCGGCCCAACGGAGAACGACGCGAAATACCGTGAGATATTCCATTTTATTGACACACACCCCCGTGCGCGAAGAAAGCAAAACCGAAGTATAAGTTGGCTCGCGACAATTCGGATGCACGACGACCGCCTCTGGCCGCGGACCCCTCCACTTGGACAGCGCGACCCTTCAACGAGTCTGCATTCGACTGAGCAGGATGTTCCAATTCTTGAATGCCGTAACACTTGCGGTAGCAAACAGCTCTTTTTATGCTCCCAACCCGACATCACTGCGCTATTCCAGGTATCTTCAACAAATCTTTGATGTATGTTTATGTAAAATAGTACAGAGATAAATCAGTCGATGATTTGCAGATGTGGCTCTCACGAAAATTTATCAACGTCACGTTCTCGTATGTGTGAGCTGAAACGACTGTCCTATTAAGATTAGAAACACATGAAACTATTTCAGTCTCAGTCGCGGCTCGTGGTTTTATAAATGGGGAAGGCTGCAAATGCATTGCATTGCATTACATTACAGTGCGTTGCATTGCCTGCATTGCATTGCCTGCATTTTATTTCTATTAATAATAAGTTTGATACAGACGATTGAGAACGACGCGAAATACCGTGAAATTTTCCATCCTGGGGCCCGTTTCACAAAGGTTACAAGTTACTAGTACTAGTAATCACAAGTACTCGTACGTTCTTTCATAACGATTTTGCCGAGCCCCAGAAGACAAGACCTCATGCGCTAAGAAAGAAAAACCCAAGTATAGCGCTCCTACCGCGTACTGGGAAAACTAGTTGAAGCGCAATGCTACTCGCGGAGCTGCACAGTAATGCTATCTGGTGAGCCCGCCGTTCTTCAGACCCTAGGCTCCACCGAAGGCTGTCTCGCTGCAGCCTTCGTCCGCTGGTAAGCGTCTGCAGTGAATGCATGACGTCACGCCTCCTCGTTTTGTACAGGCACTTATGGGAGAATAAAGTGGAAGCCTAACGCTTCTCTCTTCCCTGTCAACAGCTTTAAATGCGTTACGGATGGCCGTTAACGAACCGACAAAGAAAAATGTTGATATTATTGTAACATAATACAACTCAGAATTCCATTAATTAATAAATACATTTGCAAACATTTTTAAATTTCTTTTGGGCGGCGATTTCTCTAGGAGAAGCTCCGCCTTACAGCCTTTAATGACGAGCCGCGCCTGTTCAGTCTTCTTAATACTTACAGAGAGTGAGACCACTGTAGTAGCAACCAGTGTTAGCAATTCCCATTGCAAATCGAGACACACACAGTGCCCAGTAGGTGTGGATTATAAGAGGAATTAATGCAGAATCATGTAAATTGCACATGATGTAATAAACCCTGGTTTGCGCCCAAAGCTGAAAACAAAGATTCAACCAAATAGTCAAAAAATGACCATTGTAATAGAAAATAAAATACACTTTCTTGTATCATGTATAGAGGTTAGGTTAAAATTACAATAATTCTATTGAAACTTATACATCCGTTTTTATAATGTGGTGCGTCAAGACCCATCTTCACGACGTGTCATGTGTCAATATCTCACGGCATTTCGCGTCTTTTTCGGTCCTGCCGCCAGATGTCGCATGATTGCGGCCGTTTCAAGTAGTGCTTGATATACAAAAACTCTAATTGCTGGGCCCTGGTAACGAAGTGGATAAATCGTATCCCTATACACAGTAAATTACTTCCTTATTTTGGGGATCCTTGATACTGAAAAATCGATTGACGGCAAACGTCTGCCCATCCATACGTCCGTCTGCTCATCCGTCTATCTCTCTGTGAACTAGTGACTAAACCATAAACAGGATTTTCATCAAAATCTATATTTCCCAACCAATCTGACTGATTTAGCGACTCCTTCAATTTGAAACCTATATTTTAATTTTGGACGTACTTTATGTGAACCCCCTGGCACATTTTAAGAATTTAAAAAAAAATGGCATCAAATTTGTTGATTCATTTTTCATCTCCGGTATACATACGGAGTAATATATGTAGAATAGGGAAACTTATGTAATGGTACGGAAAATCGATTTCGAGGTTTTAACGGAAATACACGTTTTTTCTTCAAACTTTTGGAGTGATAATTGTACTCTTTAATATGACGTAAAGTTCAATTTGAAGTATTTTTTGGTTTTTGGAAAAATTACACAAATGAAATTTTTTTTAAAGTTCTCTCACAGCGTTAATATGCACATTTCCAGCAATTTTCAAACACTATTTTATTGGTAAGTTAAAGTGCTTCAAATGACTTCAAATGAAGTTCTTGAAAAACTCAAAAATTCTCTGTGAAAAAAAGGTTCAAATTTCGCATTTTTAGTAGCGCTTAAACGCCATTTTCTTAAAAATGACTCCAAAGTTTTCAAAGAAAATTGGCAATTAGGTCGAGTTCCAATGTCAGGGCGTATTTCAAGCTCCTATGATATTATTATTATTAACTAGCTGAATGTTGCACGATTCGCCGATCTTTCTCTCTCTCTTTCTTTCTTTCTTTCTTTCTTTCTTTGGTTGAGAGTCCTCTTTGTTCAGTTTCGATGTCTTCTCAGCGTTGCGAACTAACCACTTAAATTTTGCAATTATTTTGTGATATTTAGCACGATATCTACCTTTGGCTTTCCTGAACTTAGGTAATGTAATTGTTTCATCAAATTGACTTTGTCAAAAGTTATTTCGAAATGTTTTTCTTTCAATTTGTCGTAGTACATATTTTTAAAATCAATTTGAAAAGCACTTGACGTTTACGGCAAACCCGCATTTATCTTCTGCACCTCCGTGTTATTTGTTTTTTTCCTGATTGCTCAAATAAAATGATCGTCTTCTTCCTATCCTTTGAAGACAACGCTGATCCCCTGAGCTCAGACAGACATGCAGCGACCGCTGCATGAGACACTTATGCTCTTCTCGGAGACGTACACCCACGGCCGTCTGATCCGGGCAACGCAAGAGGCCCTCCACTTATTTAGTTTATTTCCGTGAAAGGAAATCCTTTGTTTTTATATTCTCGTATTCTTTGTGTTATAAGGCTTCTTCTAAGTCTTCCTCTTAAAATCGAATTTCAATTTTCTTGGAATAATTCTTCAATTTAAAAAAAATGTAAATCTTAAGTAATCCGTTTGCTAGGGAGGATTCCTAATCTTTTGGGAATGGGTTCGCTGAGGATTTGGTGCTCCACAACACATAAGTACACTCTCATGGAGTTTGTGAAAAATTAAATGTTTAATTCCAATGAACAATAACTGCACATTCCGAGCCAGTTGCTCTCTGAATGTTTCTATGTCCCACCACCCTTGTTTTGTACTATTACCATGAATCCATTTACAATTGTTTTTTGTAATATTTAGGCATTCACAGAATTGCGATATTTCACAATCGTAGTAAAAAAAGATTGAGATATGTTGTTTCAACGGAAATAAATTCCCTTTACTAATTTATACAATTATTCTTTTTTTTTTATTAAAATGTTCTTGTTGGGTATTACATAGTTCAGTGGAACTTACACTATACATATGTTTTTGTTGCTTATAACTAACTTACATACTAAACTTAATCTAATACATAGGTGAGGAAACCATCATTGGTACCTCATAACTGTCAATTTCGGCGAATTTTTGTAGGAAAATGTGGAATGGGTATTTATTTTAATTCGGGTTGGTTGGGTTGGGTTACGGCCGAGGTTGAGAGCTTTTAGGGTGGAGATTTGTGGGATGGTGTAGTAGAAATTAGTGGAGAGGTAGTTAATATGGTTGGCTATGGGTTCTATGGATAATTCTTTATGTAGTTGATCGTTGGTGACAAACCAAGGGGCGTTAGTGATTATTCTGAGGAACTGGTTTTGGAAGATTTGAATTTTGTGGATATTGGTTTTTGCGGCGTTGATCCAGATGGGACATGCGTATAAAAGGAGGGGTCTTAAGATGCTTTTATATATTATAATAGCTGTGTTATATGGCAGTGAGGAATTTCTATTGATGATAGGTTTTAATTGTAGTAGTTTTACTTTTGCTTGATTAACTTTATTTTGTATGTGTTTTTTCCAGTTGAGTTTCGTGTCTATGTGCAATCCACGATATTTAATTGTGCTATTCTGTGGATGCCAGATTATTGGTTCATTATTTAATGTCAGAGGAGTGGGTGGAGAGTACGGTCTGAGGGTGAATATTTTAGCAGCGGTTTTTGATGGGTTCAGTTGGATTTTCAGTTTAGTGGCCCAGCTATCTATTAGATTAAGATATAATTGCATTTTGTTGCGTATTTCGTGTAAGTCACATCCTGAAGAAAATAGTGCCGTGTCGTCGGCAAATTGAGCGATTTTTATTGAATTTAGTGTTGGTAAGTCTGCTACATAGATATTAAAGAGTATGGGAGATAATGGTGATCCTTGGGGGAGGCCAGCATTTATTTGTCTTGGGTTTGACTGATGGTTATTGACATTAACTGAAAATGTTCTGTTGGATAGAAAACTGCGGATAATTGAGGTGATGTAATGAGGGGTTCCTATTTTTTTGATTTTGTATAGTAGCGCCTGATGCCATGTTCTGTCAAAAGCTTGGGTTATGTCAATAAAAATGCCTATTGTATGAAATTTTTTCTGGAATGAAGAGTATAAGTGTTCTGTGATTCTTAGTAACTGATGCTGAGTTGATATGTTTTTGGTGAATCCAAATTGTTCGCGGGGGATGGTTTTTGAGTCTCTTAAGAACTGGGTTAGACGTTTCAGAATTATTTTTTCAAATACTTTGGCTAACGTGGGCAGTAAGCTTATAGGACGGTAACTATTTAGTGCTGTAGCAATTTTGTTAGGTTTGGGTACGGGGATAACTGTTGCGTGTTTCCATTGTTGGGGGAAGTATGAATTCCTGAAACAAGAATTGTATATATTGGTTAGGAATGCAATTGCGGGAGGAGGTAAATTTTTTAATATGTTGTTATTAATGTTATCATGTCCAGGTGCTTTTTTACGTGGTAACTTTTTTATTATTATATTTATTTCTGCTGGGGATGTATATTGTATTTTCGGGTGTGGACCATAGCAGGGTTCGATTTGATTTTATTAATTGTGTTGTGTTCGGGATGGGGTTTGGTTACGTTTGTTTTAAATGTTGACGCGAAGTAATCAGCTAACTCTTCGGCTTTCTGAATAGAGGTGTATGCTTTGCCCGTTGTCGTGTTTAGTGTAGGTATAATTGTCTTTTTATTAAGTATTTTTTTTGTAAACTGCCATAGCGTATTATTTTTAGTGGTGAGTTGTTCTACTAACTTGTGATATTGTTGATTGTTGTGGGTATTGATTAATCTTTTTACTACGTTGTTATGATATTTAATTCTTTTTTAAGTTCATTAGTTTTTAAGTGGGTCCATAGTCTTCTTGTTTTGTTTTAACTTTGATTGCTTTGAGTATTTCGGGAGGGAGCTCTTGATTTTTAGTTTTTTTAGTTTCTTCAGTGTTTATATGAGACTCTTCTACGGTAGTGTGAATTATTGTGTTGAAATGAGAGAGAGCATGTTCAATTTCGATAGGGCTATTGAGTATTTTGAAAGCGGGTATTTTTACACTAACGATTTTTTGGAATTGGTTCCAATTTATTCTGCCTATCTTAGATTTGGGTGCTGGGGCATGTTGTGGTGCAAGCTGCTGCGTGGTTATTAACACTGGGATGTGGTCAGAATCTAATTCGAATATAGGGGTAGAAAAGAATGTTATATTAGAGTTGGTAATGCCGATGTCGAGAATGTCTGGATTTTTATTGCGGTCGAATGGATAATATGTAGGTTCAGCGGGAGTGATTAATTTGAGTTTTAGTATGTTAGCGATTGTGATAGTATGAGTCCATTTTGATTGTTGTGTCGGCATCCCCAGTTAGTATTCTTAGCATTGAAGTCGCCAATTAGTAATGTGTTGTTCGAAGATTGAATAAGGTGTCTAAAATTGATATCCTTAATTTTCGAAGTTGGGGGATTATATACAGTTATTATGTTCCATATGCTGTTATTTATTATGGCGCGGATGGCTATGGATTCAGTTCTTGGGGAATTTAACACGTCAATTTGATGATGTATTATACTTGTTTTAATTGCTACTAGCACTCCGCCGCCTTTGCTTTCAGATCTGTCTGACCTGTAAATTGAATAATTGGGAATGTATAATTTGTTTTTCTTATTTAGGTGGGTTTCGGTAATGCCTGCAATATCTACATTGTATGCATGGAGAAATTGGGTTAGTTCAGTCTTTTTGTTAGATACGCCATTGGCGTTCCAATTTACTAGAACTAATCCTTTATGGGCCTGTATTGCCATTATTATTATTACTTAAGTAAGCTGAGACTGAGTTTTGAATTGCATTTATTATGGTGGGGATTAGAGAATTTATGAAATTTACAATGCAGGATGAAATTGAGTTAATAATTGTATTTAGGAGTGGGTAATTTGAATTATTAGTACGAGTTGGTGGTTGATTAGGGTTATTACGTGGATGTCTCGAAGTGATGGGTTGAGTTTGATTTTGAGGATTTGAGATGAGTGAAATTATTGATTAAATTTCTTTCGGGTAGATTTGGGAAGTCTGAGAGGGATTGAGTAGAGGGTGGGGGTGTAGAGGCTTTCGTATTTTCATTATTGTTTTTCCTAGAATATCGCTGACTTTTTGTGTCACTAATTTCCTTATAATATCTGCACGAATTGTCTCTAATGTCTGCTTTATGCTTCCCATGGCAGTTAGCACAAAGCGGATCTTCATTCTTGCGGGGGCATGTTGCGGTGTAATGATTACCTGCGCAAAATGCGCAGTGAATTTTGTGATTACAGTTGTTCTTAGTGTGACCATAATCTAAGCACTTTTGACACTGTATTGGACCTTTGGGTTTTCTTCTTTTTTCGGTGGTGACTCTGTGGTTGCAAATTGAGTTTATAGTTAATATTGATTCAATAGGTTCTGCGCCACTAAATTCTGCTGCTACTACTGGGATTGGTTTATTGTCCTTATTTAACCTTGTAATTTTATAATTGAAGGGTGTTGCGATTTTAAATCTTCTTTTATGTCGTCTTCGGAAATTGATGTATGCAGATTTTTGAAAACAACCGAGTATTTATTATTTGCGGGATCTTTATACGTGTGGAAGCTTCTTTGTGAATGTATTAAGTATTTTACAATGTTCCTATAGTCTGTTGCTGAACTTGAATTTATTTTAATTTTATTGTTTTTAACATCGGTAACGAAATTTTTGGTAACTTTGGTTTTGAGTTCATTTATGAAATTGCTGACGTTGGGAATGTTGGCTACATAAATGGGTGGAATTCTGTTAGCTGGAATTATCTGGTCGTTGCACGTTTCTTTGAGATAAGGAAATCTGTTGCTTTCAGGGCCTTCACCGACTTCACCAAGTTCGCCGAACATGTTTCTAGTGGGTACATTATATTCGTAATCAGTGGATGATTTGGAATTTTCACCCGCTCTTTCACTTGAACGATTGATTTTCTTGTTTTCGGTTTCACTTTCACTGTCACTAACACTCACTGACCTTTTGTTTTGTTGATGTGGGGCAGGAGCTGGCGGTGGAGTCCCGTAGAACGCGTTGTGCTGAGTCAAGGCTTGGTTGACGATGCCCTCGCCATTGAGTAGAGCTGGCGAAGCTGCGTTGCTGGTGTCCATATCTACGCTGGTTTCCAAGGAGGTCAGCTCTGAATGCCCTTCTTGGTTGATGTCTGCATTGTGCAGGGTGTATAGGGCTTGGCTAATTGCCTGCCATGTGGATGAGTCTATGGCATATGCCATAGAAGCTTTGCACTGTTTGTTTGAGTAGAAACACTAGGTGTAAAATCACTTATAACACTTGGTGTAAATTATAGCACGTTGTCGGTTATGCGGAGCGCTAGAGAGCAGGTCCGCACCGCTCGGAGTCTCGTGCTGGAATACACAATTATTCTACAGATAAACCTACTTCTTAAACGTGAGGTTGAGAGGAGTGACTGTCCTTGAACGTGGCAACGCTTGCGTCGAGCTGGGAGTGGGAAAGGATCTATCGCCGGAACCCTGACTAAATAAATATCTCGCATTCACTTTCGTTCAATACTCCCGGACTAGAATGTTTACATGCAATATGTTTAGAAAACTATGTAAGTTTATAAATACGTGATTATTTCAACTTTTCTTATGTATTTGTTTCTCATTCAACTATCTACTGACGAAAGAAAACCAAGTGGAAGCTTCCCTAATCACTGCCTTGGCCAGAAGACTTTGACCAACCGGTCCTGTTTTCGCCAATCGCCCGTGCGAGGGCGCAAGCCGGCACTTTCCCACCTGAATGCCATTTATGCTGGTGATGGGATGGCGTTACGTCGCCTCGTGTCTCCGGGTTTCACAGCAGACCTCGAGTTCCTGCTCCCTCGCGCCCCGCTGTCCGGCGTCTACGGGGTTTCCTGTAGTCCGCGAGTCGCCACCGGTAGTTCGAGCGAGCGAGTGTTAGCTCTGGTCCAATTATTCGTAACAGCTCATATACACTGAGAGTATATGTATAAGAAGTAGAAGAAATTAAAGGAATAATGACGAAAACATATGATAGAATAAAAGATGAAATACAATAAAATTAAAAAAATTGAAATCAAACACAGAAAGAACCTTGCATGTCACTTTACTACCACAACATTTTCACAAACTTTCTTACTAGATTTAAATTTTAATATAATCTTTTAAACAGTTACCTCCTATTCTTGGGTCTTTTTTTGAGGTTTCACTTTATAATAGTTCCGCCACCGTGGATGGTGAAACGGTCGCGTGCAAATCTCGCTCGCACGTGCATGCGAATCTGGATCATAGCCCCATCATGGCGGTTCACGAACTATTCTCCTCGTTTTCACTCTCCAAGAGAAGGGTATTCTGGTTACTTACAATTGGTTGTTTAGCCTACTACGTTGATCGTAAGAAATTTTGTTTTCTTTTTATTCTTTGCCGGCGTGGTGATTCATTAGTATTCCTTGCCGTCATATTCAATGTCCGTGAGCGGACACAGGCCACACTACGACTACGTCTCCCTCTACGTCTGCGTCTTCCTCTACGACTACGTCATTCTCTACATCTTCTTCTTTCTTTATATATATGAGTTTCTTTACGTCTAAGACTTTCTTTACATCTACGACTTTCTCTACGTCTCCGACTTTCTCTATGTCTTTCTCTATGCCTTCTACGCCTTCTTCTACGTCTTCCTCTCCGTCTTTCTCTTCGTCTTTCCCTTCGTATATCTCTTCCTCCTTCCCTCCGTATTCCTCTACGTCTTCCTCTCTGTCTTCTTCCTAATAAATCGCAGTTTCAAAGTACAAGTCAACTTAGCACTGTCTTCAGTTCATAATAGTGCTAGTTTTCCTCAAGGATCGCCATTATTTCCAACCTTGTTCAATGTATTTATTTCAGATCTTCCACAACTAAGACATTCAAAAATTGCATTATTCGCAAATGACACAGTAATATTTACAGCGCATCAAATTTAATATCAGGCCGAAACAAACTTCAAGAGGACTTAAAAATACTTGCAGAATAGTTTCGGCAATGGAAAGTTAAAATCAACCCATCCAAAAGTAAAGCAAAAATATGTTCTTTAAAAAATCTGTGCTATAAATCCATTAATTCTGAATAACGCATATATTCAGTGACTCACCCCTATCACTTCAGTAAAATACTTAAGACATCACATTGATAATAGGCATACTTGGAAAGATCACATAAAAATAACAGCTAATAAAACATTCATAAAAATGTGAAAACTGTACCCGCTAATTAAAAAGAACTCAAAAATTAATATCGACACGTCAATATCCATTTTCATATATAATAAGACCTTCACTAACCTACACCTGTTAAATTTTGGGAGGTGCAGGAAACACAAATTTAAATAAACTACAAAACATTCAAAACAAGTATCTACGCTGGACAGTAAATGCACCTTGGTTTATCCACAACGAGTAAATTCAATAAGAACTCTATATGCCCAATAAAACAATGGATAGACAGACTCTTCACCCGATTCTATACAAATCTATCAACCTGCCTTGCAAACAAACACTTTCAATTAAGTTTAACTTCATACTCGTATTCAAGAATCAAAAGTCGGCATTCCAAAGACTTAGGTAGACCTCCGTAAAATAGCAGAAAAGGAAGCAGATAATAATAACAACAACAGCTTATAATTAAATTCGAGTTGTTAGAGGACCCTTCCTGGACACTCGTCGATAATTAATTAATCATAATTGTAAGTTAAAATATGTGTGAAAATGCTGTATGTTACTATATTTGTATTATTATGTATGATTCAAAACCTCGAAAGGCCTAACAGACCGAAGAAGGATTAATATTAAAAAAAGTTTTAAAAAAAGTACCGGAGTTCAACCAACACCGTTTACATTGATATATTTAGGTGGCGTTGGTTTAATTCCCGGCCTACTCGCAAAGATTACAGCGACAAAACACGAAAAAACATGTTTTTGGAAATGAATGAGAATCATATGGTCGGATCCATAAACAAATTATCAGTTCTCCATCCGGAGACCGAGTCACGTTGATTGGTGCAGGTCGATCGTTTGTCTCGTTGGTCGATCGTTTGTCTCGATTGGTGCAGGGGAAGCACTCTAACCGTGAGGGACATAACCGCACATCCGCACAACCTGTATAGCATTTGAGTAACTCTAGGAGTTACTATACAGCGATATAAGATAATTGAAATATTTTGGAGCAGATGTATTCTGTGATTGTAATTTAAACCACATACACAAACGTTATTCTGAAATGATATGGTCGTGTATAAAAATTTAAATTTTGGTACTGAATATATTTTCCAAACAATTCTTTTCTTTGTTTTACTCATACAAGTCAACATCGATGCATATGTAAATTGCTTATTTTATAAGAAGTATTGAATCAGTTATGAATAATTTAAAATAAAATTGAACATACTCATCAGATATCCATCCTATAATGAACGCTCCAAATATCATCCCCGCTGGCACCACCATTTGGAGAGTTGGCAAGAGCCACTGCCACTCGCAGACCAAAGTGAACTACACAGTCAGAAAATGATTTTCTATTAGAACTGTTGTTTTGTTGTAAAATTGAGTAGCATATAATATGTGGCAGCGAGTTTGCATTTTCATATCACATTTTTTATTTAATTTTTACTTTCCCGCTACCGCTTATGCGCTAGAGAGAAAGTTATTTAAACTGCACGAAAAAAAAAGAATGTTCAGCAGAAAAAATCATATTACATGTCCCTGACAACAAAAAAGTGGATAAATACAAATGCTACATTTGGGGAAAAAACTCTTCTAACACATGGTGTAGCTAGAATTCATGTTCTGTGAGTTACCGAAAACTCGATTGATGGCAAAACGTCTGTCCGTCCGTCTGTCTGTGAACAAAGCTAGCGGCTAATCCTTTCAGCCAATTTTCTCGAAAATTGATATTCCCCGATCGACCAGACTGATCTCACGGCCCTCTGAAATTGAGACCGATATTTTAATTTTGGGGGGGGGTAGTATACATGATGCCCCTAAGACATTTAAAACTAGTGGTGCTACAGAATGGCACAGACTTTCCCGTATTAGTTTTCTATTTCCTTGGGTCTTCGCTAGCTATTCGGAATTGCCACAAACTCTTTCCTGCCAGCTGTCATCTATCACAGCCAAAAGTACATTTTTTTTGTCATTTTCATAATTTTCCGGTTTCATATTGGTAGAACGGAAACATTAATTTTAGAATATTAAAGAACACAAAAACCTAGTCATAAATGGCAATTTTCTTTTAAAAAAGATGTGCCGTTCAAGAGAAAATGGCGTTTTAGCGCTACTAAAAATGCAAAATTTGAAGCTCATTTTCACAGAAAATGATTGAGTTTTCAAAATACTTTATTTGAAGTTATTTGAAGCACTTACACTCACAAACATAATAATCTATACAAATTGCTCGTAATGTGCATATTAACGATGTGAGAGATATTTGAAAAAAATTACAATTATGTAATTTTTGAAAAAAAACAAAAAAATAACTCAAAATAAACTTAACGCTATACTAAAGAGTGTAATTAGCACAATCCGTTACAAAAGTTTCAAGAAACAAATTGTAGCCATATACAAGAAAGTGGCGTTTGAGCATTTCTGAAAATGCCGAAATTTGAGCTACGGTAGTGTTTTCGAGAAACTTTACTTGACATTATTTAAAGCATATATACTCGTAAATATAATAATGTGAAAAAATCGCCGATTATGTAAATATTAACGACGTGAGAGACAAGTAAAAAAATTTACATTTTTGTAATTTTTGAAAAAACCAACCGATAGACAAAAATGGCTTTTATGTCATTGATAGAGTACATTTACCACTATCCCTACCAAAAGTTTAAAGAAAAAATTGGAGCCATTTTTGAGAAAATCTTGTTTTTGTAATTTATTAAAATTGCACATATTGCACGCAATATTGCACGAAAACTACCAAAATTGTGAAAAACATTTACATGACCTTTATTAAAGAACTTAATATGCAGAACAAATTTTATTTGAAGAAAAAATCCCTATCTTCAATTTTGTAGTTGGAGAAAGACGCTGAAAAAAATTCAAACTTTCACAATTTTCGAAAATTCAGAGCTGTACGTGAAAATCGGACCTATGCCATGTTAAGAAGTGTATTTTACACTATTCATACAAGAAATTTAAAGAAAAAAATTTGGAGCCGTTTTTGAGAAAATTTTGAAAATCCCCGGGGGGCTTCATATAAAGTACCCCCAAATTTTGAAGAATCTTTTTCAAAATCTCCAAGCTTCGACTAGAATCAGATCGACCGGGGAATATCCATTTTAGAAGAAATCGTACGTATGGATTAGGCTCTAGCAGTGTTCACAGACGGACAGACAGACGGACGGACGGACAGACGGACGGACGGACAGACGGACGTTTTCCTTTCAATTGGGTTTTCGGTATCAAGGACCTAGAAAACAGGGTTTCTGGCTACACCACGTGTTAGGGGATTTTTTTCTTAATTTAGCAACTGGTTTTATCCACTTATTTTTCACGGCCCGGCAATTAATTTTTTTCCGCCGAAAATTGGCCATTTTTTCGGGCAGCATTACATAACTTTCCCTATACTACATATATAACTCCGTGTATACGTACGTATACGGGAAAGTAAAAATGGCTCCGTTTTTTATTAAAATTTATTATTGGATAGTAGAAAGGACGTTTAAGAGAACAGCGCAGGTCTCATGTTCGTTAAAAACCCTCATTTTTCGGAAATTAAAAAAAAAATTCAAAATTTTTTCGGCGTCTTCCAACACCTACAATTATGAAGGTAAACATTTTTACTTCTCCGTATGCATACGTATATACGGAGTAAAATACGTAGTATAGGGAAAGTTATGTAATGCTGCGCGAAAAAAGCGGTGAATTTTCGGCAGAAAAAATATTCGTCGCCGGGCCGTGATAACGAAAAAGGGGATAAATCCAGTTGCTAAATTAAGGGGGAAAATCCCCTAAAACGTAGTGAAGCCAGAATCCCTGTTTTGTGGGATCTTGATACCGAGAAACCAATTGAGGACAAAACGACCGTGCGTCCGTCAGTCCGTCCGTCCGCCCATCAGACCGGTGAATGTGAACAACACTAGTGCCTAAACCATGCGTAGGATTTTTTCCAAATTGAAGAAACCCCTGTTCATTTGGCCTGAGTAGAAGTTCTGCGATTTTGAAAAACATTCTTCAAAATTTGACAAACTTTACATGAAGTCCCAGGGACACTTTCATAATTTTCTCAAAACGGCTCCAATTTTTTAAAAATTTCTTGTAAGAATAGAGTAAAGCACTCATAAAGGTGGCTTAAATTCAATTTTCACGGTTAACTCTGAATTTTCGAAAATAGCAAAAGTTTCGATGTTTTTTCGAAGTCTTCCTACAACTACAAAATTAAAGATAGAGATTTTTTCTTCAAATCCAATTTGTTCTCCATAGTGAGTTCTTTCAAGCACATTTTTTTGATAATTTTAGTCGTTTTCGCGCAATATTCCGAGCAAAATCTGTAATTTTAAACTAGTGGTGCTACAACAACACATACTTTCCCGTATTATTGAAAACAGCTACGTAGGATGGAAATATGGCACTTTCTGCCCTACTAACATCTTAGTTATTATTTCAAACCGACCAATTCAACCAAGAAGCCAACAACTCACGGTTTCCATCGCAGTGTTGTCAAAACTAAGTGAATTCTACAGCTGCATAAAATATAATACAAAAGGTTTTTAACATGTATTGGAACGAAAAGTCTGATACCGTGCAGCTATATCAAGTCACAACAATTCACAGAAATTCGCGACAGCGGAACGGAATCCAATTGTTGCATTCCCTCCATTGTCGATACTCCCTTAATGAACTAGCAATTTCTATTTCCAATATTTGACAATAAATAATTTCTATAAAGATTAATGTGTAAATGTATAACAAAAGGTCATATGTAAAAACGAACAAAGAAATAATATACAAAATTGTAAAATTCTAAATTACGATTACTGTCTAAATTTGCAACGGGCTATTATGTTTGTCACGAAATTATAGAAAAACTACTCGTATTTTCAAAAATAAAAAATCATGACCTTATTTGAAGAAGTATTTTTGATAAATATATTCCATTGAGGAAACCAGCTAAAGTACATTTTTGACATTTTTTTTCTTAATTTTTCGGTTTCCTAATGGTAAAACGGAAATATTAATTTTAGAATATTAAAGAACACAAAAACCTCGTCTTAAATGGCAATTTTCTTTTAAAAATGTGTATCCAACTTTAAAAAAATGACGTTTTAGCGCTACTAAAAATGCGAAATTTGAAGCTCTTTTTCCCAGAAAAGCTTTGAGTTTTCAAATAACTTAATTTGAAGTCATTTAGCAGTATTAAATTAGCAATATGCGTTACAAGAGTCCTTATTTTGACAAATGAAACAAACAGGAATACATTTGACTGATCCAGTATTCGCAGCGAATTATAGAGAAGCGTTGTTACCATCTCAGTGTTGTGCATTCGCTTGGCGAATAATATCAATTCTTGACAAAAACATTTATTTTCACCTGCATTCAGCTTTCAACTTGTTCATAGGTTAGTCATTGTACATCATAGACGGTTCATAAATATCTCTAATACTAATAAACTAATTAAATTATTAATATTTTACGATTTGTAATATTAACCATCGTACCATATCTGGGGTCTTTTTGGACCAGATCATCATTAATTTTTTAATATTTTTCTGAAAATTTGTAGAACAATTTCAGTCTTCTAAATATGCCTTCGTGCACTTCTAATATATGCCTTCTAAATATGCCTTCGTCTCATTTTTGCTGAACTCTCTTAATTTTTGGAAATTGCAAAGTTTGAAATATATTTTAGATACTATAATGCGAAAAAATATGTGCTGTTGTAACACCACTAGTTACAACATTTGCGTACGCATGGCGAATAAAACTCAACATTATTTTCACTTCTGTTTACATTAAATTTGAGAAAAAAGATCATACTGTGCATCATTTGTGAAATTAACGAAAAGCGAAATGGTAGCTACTGCAATTCAGCCTTTTTTTCGAATTGCCGAACAATGAAAGAACGGTTTTCTAGGAGTGTTTGTCAGAACAATGACGAAAGCAAATATTCCATGAAGGTAACTACTTTATGATAACTTCAGAAACATTTTACTCAAGAAAGTAAATAAGGATTAGAAAAATATATAATGATTTTTTAAATGCCTATTTTGCTCTTTTAACGCAAAAACTATTAGTTTTTTTCAAAAAATTGTACATGACCTTTTTTAAAGAGCTAATTTTGTACAAAGTACTTTGAAGCAAAATCTTCAATTTTGCATTTTTGAAATTGTTTTTGAAAATTTCAAAAAAACGAGCCATACCCGAAAATGGGACTAGCACCATATTTTTTACCGTCTCTTATTACACAAGTGAAAAAAATTTAAAGAAAAAATTTGGAACGGTTTTTGAGAATAAATTTTCGTACTTTCAAGCACAAATTAAGCAAAAACTATTATTTAAAAAACATCGTACATGACCTTTTTTAAAGAGCTAATTTTGTACAACAGGCTGTGTCATCTCTGTCTTCAATTTTGTAGATTAAACTTTTTTTTTTTGCAATTTTCGAAAAAATCGGAGATCTTATTGAAAATGAGGCCTGCACCATTATCTTAAACGTCCTTCGCAGTATTCAACAACAAAATTTAATCAAAAAGTTTGGTGCCATTTTTTTGAAAATTTTGAAAATGTCCTAGTGACGTCTTATAAAGTATCCCCCAAAATTAAAATATCGGTTTCAAATTCTAGGGGCCGTGACATCAGCCAGAACGATTGGTAAATATCAGTTTGGAGAAAGTCGGTCCACTAGTGTTGCACTATGCACTAGGGCTGAGCACAGACGGACAGAGACATTTTGTCGTCAATCTATTTTTCGTATGAAGGACGCACAAAACATGGATTCTGACTACACCACGTGTTAGAGGAATTTTATTTCCATATTTAGCAACTAGATTTATCCACTTTTTCGTTACCAGGGTCCGGTAATAAAGAGTTTTTGTGTCGAAAATTCGCCCTTTTCCGGCGCAAGATTACAATATTTTCTCTTCTTACGTTAGTATGTGCAAGAAAGTAAAAATGTGCGAAAATATATTTTCGCCCAAACTAAAAAGGCACTAATAGAGCGAGAAAATCTGTGCCATTGTATTGCACCTCTAGTTTTCTGACGTTTTTGAGTTTTCGCGCGTGTTAGCCCATAAGGACGTCTGTTACCTTTTTTAACAACCCTGATGTTTGCAAAAAATTGGCTGGAAAACATTTTCTATCTGTTTAGTGGACGCATTTTCGTTGATTTCCAATCGAAGTTTTCTTTCCTTGGGGAGCGTTAGTCGCTTTTAACAAAGATCGCGGAGCCCACAATTTTGGGAAATTCTCGACTGTCTACAATTCTGAAATAAAGCACAAAATTAATCTTTAGTTTTGGATGTGGTCTCGCTATGTTTGGTTTTTGGACGCTGTTAACTTTAGTCAGCTGTGCATGCATACAAATATAACGGCAGGTCCTGCTAGCATATACAATTACGCACGAAGTGAAGTTGAAATTGTCATTTTCGAAACATATTCAATAAAATTATGTCTATTTTATTAGTTACTTAAGATAATTCAATCTGTTTCAGTAATTAGAACTCATTTTTGCTTCTTGCATGCATTACAAGCTATAAGTAGTTTTTGGAGAACATGTTGTTATATGCGATGAATTAAATTCTTTCTAATTTTATCCCGTTTTTATATCATTAAATACATATTGGGAGAAATAATTTTAATGAAATAATCTTTTACGTTTCGAAGTTAATGATGAGTACTTTGAATATCGAGGAAACCTATGAAGAGATGCAGATGAAGACAAATTTCAGCAGATTTTTTATTTACCTTTTGGGTGTAACAATGAACTGAGTGGCTTTGATAACAAAGAGGGTATGAAAAGAGACAGCTGCAATATTCGGGAAGCAGTGATTTTACATATTGTTTTATTCACTTACTGTGATTTCTAAAGTGTTTCGTTTGTGTACAAATGTTCGTGAACTTCAGCTATGAAAAGATTCTGTGTGACGTCCCACACATTTCATTCGCTGCTTTCAAGATTAATTTTCTCAAAAATTAGTAGTACAAACTTGAATGAGAAATATGAGCAATGTGCAAATAAAACTACAAAATTGAATGTTTAGTACGAATCAAAAGAAGAAAGATCAATTCTGCCCATGGATTCCAAGTATTCTATGTGATAGGTCTGCAGGCCGTGGATTGCAAATTAGAATCCACAAAGTCTGGAATTGATGCCATTCGTCGACATATTATTTAACTTAATTAGTTTGAATAGGTAAAGTTAATTAATCTCAGGGATCAATGATTTTTAATAATTTTAGCAAAAGGAGTTTGCAAACAAAAAGTTTGCATCAACGTGAGTTACAAAGATTTGAATCAAAACGTGAATTAAGATTTCTAATACACATTATTGGAATCCAAAAAAAATCAGACCTATTTTTCACAATACTATAACTCCTTGAAACAAAAAAGGAAAGGATTACATCACAATACCTCCTCAATGGCACTGGTGCCTTTTTCTGCGAATACAAATTTGTGACACTTCACAGTGCCCGCCGTCTTCCTGTCTTCTTCGGCTTTCTTCCGTGCATCATCGAAAGGTAGTTTGGCCAAGGATTCGTAATCCAAATCTGGTATGCTGCACACGTGGTTTTCAAACCTAGAAGAAAACTATTTGTTATTGTGGCGTGAAAATAAACACATAGACCAAAAAGTGTATACAAATTTTATTTACAAAACGTTCACAAAATGAATTGAACTACCCCGTACACACTTTCCGGTATTTTTTACCAAATCTTTGATTGATTGTTATTTACTGTCTCTTTAATAATCTTTCAATTAACATAATCATTGTACCTTGGCCCGTTTTATGAGTTTATAGACAGTAAACATCTAAACATTACATCAAAAGGACTAGTTGTAAAGTCATTATATAAAATTCATTCTTTACTTATTAGTACATATACATAAATCTTAAAAGTTCACTACGCGTTTCGGACACACAGTCCTTCTTCAGGTGAAAGCCATAAATCAGAATCTATAATAAAAATGATGAATACATTAGTCACACATTAAATGAGCAATAACTTATTACATAAAAGTTGTAGGGACACAGACTAGTTTTTGATTATGTTATCAATTAAACTAATAAACAAATTCCTACCAAACATTGAAAGTCTAACATTTTCATATAAACTTAACATAACCAGTTATGGTTTTACAAACAGGTCATAACGGTTACATTTGGGAACAAACTTTATCCCAATTTTCTCAATGACATATCTATTAACTCATATATATTGTGACGTTACTTCGCCAACATAATCCTTATTATTTTGATGGGACCTGTAAAGGCGCAGGGGTCTTGGCAGGGAAGAGCCGTGATTCGGGATCACATGTGATATGAATTTCAGCGACACCTTTCTGATAACAAATTTGGATTTATTCCAATCAAAATTCCTAAATCCAGCAAACACAAATGCACAAGAAATCAAAACATTTATCGTCTCAGGTATCATTAATAAATTACTCAACTGAAATTTATTAGGCCTTTGCGAGTGGGATCCCTCGCTTACTAAATGCAAAACCATTTACTGCTCAATGAACACACACAACTTTACCATTTTCCCCATCCAAAATGCTTAAATTTATTTTACAAAATCAGTTTTTCCTTTTTTTCTTGACTGAAAACTATTACGTGAGATAACAATTTTGATTTAAATTTGAATTCCTTGCTTTGGTCCTCGACTTGGAACATGGAAAATATTACTGGTCATTTCCCTCCCCGGTTTTAGTGATTAGTTCTCATTAACTAACATGTCCTCTCGTATTTCCACTTTTCACTTTGCCCAGAATGAAGCCCTTGATACTTAACGTGCGCCGTCTCCTCGCGCCATCCCACGGGGTCTGCTGCGAAGGTCGCGCACACTCGCGCTGCCGCCACCTCGAAAGCCCAGCCGCTATGCGCCGCCAAGGGCGAATTCCAGCCGGCCACGAGCCCTCTCGCGTCGCCTCCACAGCACGTTCTACCAGGTTCCTCCGTCTTCGTTGCTTCTTGACCGGTCCTCGAGTTTTAATACTGTCCGTGCGTTCGTGTACTCGAGCGCGGCCGTCGACACGAGTCAGTTGCTTCACTACAGTTCTGTGTTCGCACTATCTGCCGGGTAAATAATTACTTGATTCACTTTTCTAACTCACTTTTCAAAAACTCGACTTTGTTCAACCTAGCCATTCAATCACAGTGCATCTCCTATTACTGCGTCACGAAATATCGCCTTATTAGCTAGCGAAATTACTGCCGCTAATACGAACACCTTCACTTTCTACAATTCAATAGTCTTTCCACGAATCTAGCATGTGTCCGTTTTTGATACCGCCGCTCAGACACCGAGTAGGCACGACCGTCCGGTATCGCTGCTCAGACCAGAAGACTGAAATTCCTTTTCGGTTAGCCGCACTTCCCCTCTTTTCCCCTCACTATGTGACGTGAGTAGGGGGGGCTTCTCTCTTATCAGCTTGGCCGGTACCCCTTCTGGTCAGTAAGCGCTTCTCCGAACGCGCCCAGCTTTGCGCGGTCATTTAAATCATATTTCTTCCCTTTCGTTTCTTCCTTGGCTCCTTCCCTCACCATCATCCACTTATCACAATATATATATATATATATTCAAATGAATTGTTATCACTCATGTGATAACAATGCGTTCTGGCGCGTATTAAGAATTTGAACTGCGCGGCAGCGGCCGGCACACCACGGAGTCGGGTGCGAGGAACCGGAGTCGGTTCGGGGCGAGAAACCGAAGGCCACGAGGCGCGAGACAATAGTAGAGAGAATGTCAAGAGGTGCGGACGTGCGGAGTGGTGCGGACTGCTAACCGGAGAGAGTAGTGAAAGTAAACGTGGTGCCGTGGAACTGGAAAGGCGTGGTGTCAAGGAGAGTGAGTGACGAGAGTGGAAATGCTAGTTGGAATGTGAAACGAGACGAGACGGACATGGGATCATGGTGGAGTGTCACCAGCAATGAATGATCTCCACGTGGAGTGGACGGAACTGTGCGGAGGGGTGGAACGGTGTATACCAGCGTTCGACGTCATTGGGGGCAAACTGGGTGAACGGTCGACGACTATTGCTGCCTGGGTTGAAGTCCACATGCGGATGCAGTCGAAACGTTGTGGGAACGGTTAGAAGCACCACAGCGGCCACGAGTGGGATGGGGAGCGGCTAACGGCGACGGAGTGTCCACCGGTCTTCCGAGCGCAGCCGAATACAACGAACATACCCGAAGGGCGAGGCGGCGGACCTGACACGTCGGCAGGCCGCGCATGGAATAAGCGACCGGGGCGGCATCGCAAGACCCCCTACCCCGCGCCGGCCACCCCCCCGCGGCACGAAGGGACACGGACGGCGCGGCGCTCGGCGCCGGCTCGACGGTGGAGGAGCGAGCAGGCAACAACGCAAGTCAGGTTGACGTATCACGAGTAAAAGTGGCTGGAAGGTTGGGGAGGGAGGGTAAGTAGTCCGTGGGGAACAGTGATTTCGTGTTGAGGCCCCCCCAAATATTGGAGTCATTATAGGAAGTGAAGCCCCGGGAGGGTGGAGAATAGCGAAAGGGGTTATAGTTAAACACAGGGGAAAAATAGAATGAATGCTAGTATAAGCGCCAGAGGCAACCAACTTTGTAAAACAATTATTTATGTAATAAAAAGTTCTTGTTAATCACCATTTCCAGAGTGCGCGTGATTAGAGCCGGAGCCCATTCCCGGACAAGAATCCCTGTCCCCTTTCTTTCTTTCTTTCTATTTTTTACAAATCTCATGCAGAGTCAATCCACGATTCGTTTCAATACATATATATATATATATATATTGAGACGAAAATGGACGAAATCCATTCGTCCCATAATAAATCTACAACCAGCCCGAACACCATAAGGCGCAGGCAGCTTTGAAAGCCGCGCGCCGTCGACGTCAGCGGATGACGAAGGCGTCGAATAATTCCGAAGCCTACAACCGGAACCGATGGTCGCCAATGAGGAGAGGGCCGAAAATCCCACGATAGCCATTGGTCGGCGTAGGTCACGCGAGGAGAGTAGGAAAGAGGCAGCCTGGTAACCGATGTAGACTTTTGTCTTCTAGAAAGAGTTTCCGACGAGGCAAGACGGGTCTTCTAGAAAAAGTTGTCGACTAGGTGAGACGTGTAGGACGTTTCTTCTAGGAAAAGTTGTCGACGAGGCGAGACGTGTAGAATGTTTCTTCTAGAACAAGTTTTCGACGACGTGAAACGTTGCTTTTAAAAAAAAGTTAACGACGAGATGCAATATCCGCTAGGAGCAGTTTTGTTCTAAAACAGAATTCATGACCAAGTATAACGTGAGTCGGTGCGTAATTCACAACTTCCAACGCCACCAGAACTTTCAAAGTGCACGGGAGCAAAGTGAAACGAGCCCGATGTTCAAATCAAGAATTATTTAATGAACTGTTGTCCGGAATGAGTTTGTGAGGAAGAAAATTAAAGACGTCTGAACTTTCTGAACTGACGTGTAATTCGCATTGAAGGAGAACGAAGAAAGAAGAAGGGAGAAGATAGAAGAAGAAGGTACAGCCGAGAAGTTGGTACGTGACGTGGAATACAGCGAGTACGAGAGGCGCCGCGGTGCAATTCACCGTTGCATCCCGAGGTCGCCATCGGGCCCGCCGCTACTCCACAGGCTCGCCGAGGCTTCCATTTGTTCGAGCGGCCGTGAAGACAGCGAGGTCATCGCTACGCCCTTCCCGGCTGCTAGTGGGCGAACGGGAGGTCTCCGGAACGCGCGCGAGAGGGGGAGGTGTAACGGTATTCCACCGCCATGCAGCAAACGAGAGTGAGTACCTGTAAACTTTGACAGTGCTGTAAAAATACAAGGTATTAGCAGAAATAGGAGAGGCTAATGAGGACAATTCTAGATTTGGATTTGGTCTTTCTTTCATGTTCAAAGTGTCGTTCTAAACAGAATTTAAAATAGAATACGATGCTTACATGCATCTAAACCAGAACAATAAGTAACTTTGTTAAAATCAGTCTTTTTCTTTATCGAAAGAGTCAGTGTACATGTGCTTTTATGTGAAAGGCAATAAGTAATGCCACACTAATTTAAGTAGTAATGAAAATCTTAAGAGAATGTTTAGGTAAATCCAGCTGGAAATAGGATTATCGAAATCTCTCTTAGGTGTAATGTGTACAGGCAGTGTAGGGCAAAGCAGTGGTTTGCCCGCTGCATGTTGTAATGTTATGTAATCCATTTTGGTTAATGAATGAGATATAAAGCATTTGTGGATTGTGATTTTCCCTGGTCACTAAACCATGTAGGATTTCCTAGGGAGGGAGCATCCTATAAAAGAAAATATTTTGATAAACAACCGGCAGGGCCTGGCGACGAGGCGGTGACTGGAGCGCCGTGACGTCCTGGTGACACCCACGCCAGAAGCATTTGATTCTCGTGGGGTATATCCGCCCTAGCCCATCAAAGGTTGGTTAGTGCCGGCATGTCGAGAGATGGCATGTTCCGTTGCATTAAATGGCGCCCGAACAGGGGACCTTGAAAGTTAAATTAGCATTAACTAATGATAGCAGGAGAGAGGAAATTAATATTTGCATCATTAATAAGGCTAAAATTTAGGGTTTCCAAAGTCCCATATAAGATTGTGTAGTGACTTGTCAAATCAAAGAGGGAACACACACAATGCTATGAATAAAATTAAAGTTAAAAGGAAATATTGAAAGGAGAACGATACTTGTGAATGATGTACGGTGTTCATAGTTGTTACAGTGTTACAATTTATTGCAGTGTACATGTCATGTTTTGTGTTTTATTTTCAGCAGTGTGATAAGTTCTATTTCTATGTGATTTTGTTGTGGAGTGTATAAATTATTCAGTGTGTTGTGAGGGAGGTAATTTCGTTTCCAACAAATATCTTTTGTGTAAAGAATTGCTGTAAACGGGTACTCAACCTCGTATCATGGCGGATAGATTCATGCAAAGTAGAGGCTTAGTGGGGGCAGAGGCCGCTAACAGTGACGAGGAGGAGGGGCAGCGCGAAGTGGAGGCAAGGCCGACCGTAGAACGAACGCCGACCGAATCTGCTCGCGGAACAGAGCCATTAGAATCGTCACCGGAAATGTTAGAAGGGGAATCACCACCCGTTAGTCCGGATGACCCCATGCTAAACCTAATGAGGGCATTGTTAGGTAATTTCCATACAACCCTTACCAATAAGATAGAGAATATGCAACAACAAAACCACGCAATAGCTGCAGAAATACAACGCGACATTCAACATGTACAAGAGAATGTTCAACGCGACATGCAACAGGTACAAGAAAACATCCAACATGTACAAGAGAATGTTCAACGCGACATGCAACAGGTACAAGAAAACATCCAACATGTACAAGAGAGTGTTCAACGCGAGATTCAACAACAAAACCAGGTGTTAGCTACGGAGTTGAAAGAACAGCAAAATGCTTTAGCTACGGAGTTGACAACCAAAATAAGTGCTGTTAACGACAAGGTCGAAGCAATTCAGCGAGCACAGGAAACGGGGGCAGCCGAATTGAAGAATGAAGTTGACAAGAAGTTAAGAGGCACAAGCAAGAAAAGTAGAGGAACAATCTGAGAAGATTGAAACTGTACAAAATAAATGTGAAGAAATGAACACGCGAATTGATTCAATAACTGAATTCGTCGAAATTCGTACGAAACGACATGAAGACAAAATCGCACAAGAACTGAAAGGGATTTCAAATCAGGTAGAAGTGGATACACAAGAACGTTTGAAAGTGCTAACAAAACTAAACAACTTGCAAGCAACGGTAGATACCATGCCGGCAGCTGTAGGTTCGACGCACCCGTTAAACTTAAATGTGCCACCTACCTTGAAGTTTTCGGGATTGCCCGAAGAACATCCATATTCGTTCTTAAAGGCACTAGATAGTTTTATGGCTCTTAGTCGCTTGCCAGAGCAATATAAAACGCATTTATTGTACCAGATTTTACAAAAAAATGCAAGAACATGGTTAGAAACGCTTGAACCGTTTCCTCAAACAATTCAAGAATTTAAAATAAAATTTTTAAATAGATATTGGAGCGAGGAAATTCAACTCAACCACAAGATGACAGTTATGAATACGTACTACAAGCCGACGCTAGGAAGCATGCGCGATTATGCGGCGGGGAAGATTGCTGCACTCAAGTTATGTTCGCCACCTATGGAAGACAAAGAAATTATTTGTTTATTAACAAGACATTTCCCATACAGCATACAGAACTTGATAAGAAGCATAGCTCCGCGTGACATTGAGGCATTCCAAAGCTTGCTAGGTAATTATGATATTACAGCAGATAATGTCATGAAGGGAGGCAAGACTAGTACGACGATTAATGCCATCAGCACGAGTGTGGGAGGTCAAGAGGCAAAATCATCGAAACAGAGCGATCAACCAAACAATAAAAAGAATGATCGAAATACGGAAGAAAATAACTTTCGGAATGAAACGAAAGACCGAACTTCAAAACCAGGAGGGGAGAAGACTAATAAAACATACCCTCAAAACAAGCGCAAGACTAAAGAAGAAGAGAATAATGAAGAATTAGGGGACAAACATCAATGTCAGCCATCAACATCGGGAAACTGCCACAGTTCGATGTGAGCGGGAACCCCATGTCGAACAACGTTCAAGCTGAATACAACGTGGTTCCTGTAATCTCTGTAGGTGATCCACCGACGGGTGTCATATGGAATATGGTCACAACGAACGAGTATCCATATCGTTGTCCGGTGATTGAAGTATGCTGCGGCGACGTGGTGATGAAGGCGTTAGTGGACACTGGCTCCATGGCAACCATAATGGATGAAGACGCCTACAATGCGTTAAGGGAATCGAAGATTGAACTACCTCAATTGCCAATTAAAAGTACGCGAATTACAACTGCGATTGGAAACAAGTCGAGCCCGATCAAAAAACAAATTTATGCACCATTAGAAATAGGAGGCAAGGTCTATGACACGCCATGTCTCGTAGTAAAAGGACTCACGTACGCAGTAATTTTAGGCATTGATTTTCTCGTGGAGAATGATGTAATTGTAGATACCAGAGCCGCGAAAATTCTGATAGGTCGTGGAAACGCGAGAATTAACACAATGATGAAATTTGATGAAGAAAAGTTAATTGAAAATGAGGATGAAATAGATTTATGTTCGTCCGCGACAAATGACTTGATTGAATCAATTGAAGAGAAAGTTAATTCCGCTGATCTCCTCGACAAAGAACAGAAGGCCAAGTTATCGGAGTTACTCATCAGCGCCAAAAGGGTGTTCGAGAAAAATCGCGAGCCAGTGAAAAATTACGTGTTTCGTATCCAACTCACAGACGAGACGCCGTTCAAAGGACGCAGCTATCCTATACCAGTGGCGTACCAAGAAGCAATTTCAAAACAAATTGAAGAAATGTTAGAAGAAGGCATAATCAAAAGGGCGACTACGGCGTATGTCAATCCAATTGTAATAGTGACAAAGCAGAACGGCACATTGCGCTTATGCTTAGACGCGCGTTACTTGAATTCGCTGACAATACCGTATAGGGATGTACCGCCCAAAATTGATGAAATATTGTTACGATTCGCCAATAAGGGGTACTTCTCATCAACGGACTTCAGCAAGGCATATTATCAAATGAGGTTGCATCCGAAGGATCAGAAATACACAGGGTTCGTCTACAAGGGGCGAAGCTATGTATTTCAACGTGTCCCATTTGGATTGCGTAACAGTGGAGCTGCGCTGGTTCAATGTTTGGACGAGATTATGAACAATGCTGGGTTACAAGACACCACTCTTTACGTTGATGATATCTTAGTTCATTCGACAGATTTTGAACGTCACCTTGAAGCATTGGGAAAGTTATTACCATTGTTGATTCAAAATAACTTAGTATTAAATCTTGAAAAATCCCATTTTTGTGTACCACAAATCAAATTTCTGGGATATGAAATCACGAAGAATGGAATTCAAATGGGATTGGATAGAATTAAAGAAATCGAAGTCATACCCCGACCAAAGAATAATAGGCAACTAAAGAGAATTTTAGGAGTCTGCAATTATTTTAGCAGGTTTTGCTATAATTATGCTCTAACGATAGCTCCATTATATCGATTATTGCGAAAAGATCAGAAATGGGAATGGACGGAACTTCAACAGAAGGCGTTCGACGATCTTAAGCATATGTTTTTACAAACATGCACGATTTCACATCCAGATTTCACGCAGCCTATGTATCTACAAACAGATAGTAGTGATTTGGGTGTGGGAGCGATGTTGTACCAAGTCATTGATGGGGAGACAAAAATCATCAATTTGGTCAGCACTGCTTTAAAAGGGCCGCAGATCCGTTTTACGACATCGGAGAAAGAAGCCTATGCCGTTGTTTGGGCCCTAACTAAATTAAAGAATTACTTAATGGGGAGGAGTTTTGTCATCAAAACCGATCACAAAGCCCTAATCTTTTTAAATCGTTGCAATTGGCAAAACGATAGGCTGATGAGGTGGTCACTGTGGCTACAACAATTTGACTTTCGAATCGAGTATGTCGAGGGGCAGAAAAATGTATTACCTGACTTACTCAGTCGTCAGTTCCCAGCTCCAGAGACGAATATCACCCATAAAGGCGTCGAACAAGTCAATGCAATCGATCTAAAAATTCCTCAAAGTTTTCTATGGGATTGGTCCACATTGGCAGACCTTCAAAATCACGACGACGAAATTAGTAAAGTCAAGCGTGTGCTTGAGGGAAGAGGGCAAACAGAAGACGAAGAAGTCGTGACGAAATTGCAGAGAGATCCCGAGAGGTGGAGATTGACCAATGACATGGTGCTGATTCGATTGGACACCGCTCCAATTACCTACAAAATTTGGATCCCAAAAGCGCACGCGGAGGAACTAATTAACTATGTCCACGCTCAAGCCGCACATTACGGGTCCACAAAAATTAAAAGCATTATAAGCGAACTATGTTATTGGAAAAACATGGATAGGGATGTGAAACGAGTAATCAAGTCGTGCGAGACATGCATGAGGACAAAGTTTCCGAATCGATCGTATGCGGGTACAGTGACACCGATCATTCCCGAAGGGAAAAATGATATCATTGCAGTCGATTTGTACGGGCCATTACCAAAATCGAGGCGCGGGAATAAGTATATCATGGTCATCATCGACTTGTTTACAAAGTTTACACAAGTGTACCCCATTAATAAGATCACCACTAACCAGTGTTTACGACAGCTGGAGAAATATTTAGCAATAGCAGGACAGTATCGTAGAGTCTTGAGTGACCATGGAACTCAATTCACTAGCCAACTGTGGAAAACAGCATTACAAGAGAAAAATTTAACTCCAATTTACTCGTCCATTCGCCACCCGCAATCAAATCCAAGCGAACGGGTGATGAAAGAAATGTCGAGACTGTTCCGAACTTATTGCAGCCAGAAACATGACGATTGGACCGAGTTAGTGCCCCATGTGAATCGATGGTTGAACCACGTGCCGCATGAAAGCATCGGGATGAGTCCATACGAGGCCCATTTCGCCCGCAAACCACCACATGTGTTGGGATATCTAGACCGTGAAGATGTGACCGGACCGGAACCCTACCACACGGAACAACAAATTCTGGATAGGCTCCGCAAGGCTGCCGAAGAACGGAAAAAGAAAGTAAAAAGCCGACCATATGTGTTTAGGGTGAATCAAAAAGTCATGCTACGAACTCCAAAAGTATCAGTACCAAGGCTAAAATTATTTGCTAAATTCTTTCACCTGTACGAGGGACCGTACACAGTGACAAGATTGGTAGCTCCAAATGCAGCCGAATTAATAGATGAAGACGGAAGAGTAATAGGAACATATAACTTCTTCAACTTGAAACCTTACTAAATAACGGGTTGCTGATTCGAATGATCAGGTAACCGAAAGATGAAAAGTCGATGGGAAAAATAAAAGAATTCTTGAATAGTTCTCGTTGAAGATTCTTCTCCATCATTTTAAATGACCGTCGAAGAATCTTACCGTTATGGGGGCAATGAGACGAAAATGGACGAAATCCATTCGTCCCATAATAAATCTACAACCAGCCCGAACACCATAAGGCGCAGGCAGCTTTGAAAGCCGCGCGCCGTCGACGTCAGCGGATGACGAAGGCGTCGAATAATTCCGAAGCCTACAACCGGAACCGATGGTCGCCAATGAGGAGAGGGCCGAAAATCCCACGATAGCCATTGGTCGGCGTAGGTCACGCGAGGAGAGTAGGAAAGAGGCAGCCTGGTAACCGATGTAGACTTTTGTCTTCTAGAAAGAGTTTCCGACGAGGCAAGACGGGTCTTCTAGAAAAAGTTGTCGACTAGGTGAGACGTGTAGGACGTTTCTTCTAGGAAAAGTTGTCGACGAGGCGAGACGTGTAGAATGTTTCTTCTAGAACAAGTTTTCGACGACGTGAAACGTTGCTTTTAAAAAAAAGTTAACGACGAGATGCAATATCCGCTAGGAGCAGTTTTGTTCTAAAACAGAATTCATGACCAAGTATAACGTGAGTCGGTGCGTAATTCACAACTTCCAACGCCACCAGAACTTTCAAAGTGCACGGGAGCAAAGTGAAACGAGCCCGATGTTCAAATCAAGAATTATTTAATGAACTGTTGTCCGGAATGAGTTTGTGAGGAAGAAAATTAAAGACGTCTGAACTTTCTGAACTGACGTGTAATTCGCATTGAAGGAGAACGAAGAAAGAAGAAGGGAGAAGATAGAAGAAGAAGGTACAGCCGAGAAGTTGGTACGTGACGTGGAATACAGCGAGTACGAGAGGCGCCGCGGTGCAATTCACCGTTGCATCCCGAGGTCGCCATCGGGCCCGCCGCTACTCCACAGGCTCGCCGAGGCTTCCATTTGTTCGAGCGGCCGTGAAGACAGCGAGGTCATCGCTACGCCCTTCCCGGCTGCTAGTGGGCGAACGGGAGGTCTCCGGAACGCGCGCGAGAGGGGGAGGTGTAACGGTATTCCACCGCCATGCAGCAAACGAGAGTGAGTACCTGTAAACTTTGACAGTGCTGTAAAAATACAAGGTATTAGCAGAAATAGGAGAGGCTAATGAGGACAATTCTAGATTTGGATTTGGTCTTTCTTTCATGTTCAAAGTGTCGTTCTAAACAGAATTTAAAATAGAATACGATGCTTACATGCATCTAAACCAGAACAATAAGTAACTTTGTTAAAATCAGTCTTTTTCTTTATCGAAAGAGTCAGTGTACATGTGCTTTTATGTGAAAGGCAATAAGTAATGCCACACTAATTTAAGTAGTAATGAAAATCTTAAGAGAATGTTTAGGTAAATCCAGCTGGAAATAGGATTATCGAAATCTCTCTTAGGTGTAATGTGTACAGGCAGTGTAGGGCAAAGCAGTGGTTTGCCCGCTGCATGTTGTAATGTTATGTAATCCATTTTGGTTAATGAATGAGATATAAAGCATTTGTGGATTGTGATTTTCCCTGGTCACTAAACCATGTAGGATTTCCTAGGGAGGGAGCATCCTATAAAAGAAAATATTTTGATAAACAACCGGCAGGGCCTGGCGACGAGGCGGTGACTGGAGCGCCGTGACGTCCTGGTGACACCCACGCCAGAAGCATTTGATTCTCGTGGGGTATATCCGCCCTAGCCCATCAAAGGTTGGTTAGTGCCGGCATGTCGAGAGATGGCATGTTCCGTTGCAATATATATATATATATATATATATATATATATATATGTATATGGAGGATTTCATCATAAAATTTCGACTATATTGTGACGATTCCGAATATTTGATAGGAAAATTGATTTACAACATACGTCGTAGAGCCTGTCGCGGGCCTACCCAGAACCTCTTTCTTTGTGCGCGCTCGGTCGGGCCGATTCGCGATGCACACGTGCAGGCAGAGGTCCCTCGCGCTCCTTGTCCGGCAGGGCCAGCGTGTACAAGAATTATGACCCGACCGGCGTCCCTCTGGCGCCGCCACCCCCCAGGCGACCCAAGGCCCCACCCGACGTTAGAGTGAGAGGGTTGAGCGAAATTTTTCCATCGACTACGGTCAGAAAACGCTTCCGGACATTGGTCGAAATTAACCTAAGACGCAGTAGCCTTTTGCCAATAGAGAGGAACCTTTCAAAATTTCAACCGAAATCATTCCAGAATTTTCGACGAAGGAGTAAGGAGAGGGGTTACAGAGGCTTCGCGAGAAGTGACCAAGTGAAAATCAAAAAAGAAGGGAGGAGACGGTCTTGAGAGAGGGTTCGGGGAGGAGCGAAGAACGCGCACCTCGGCGGTGCGTCGTTCGGGGAGCAAACGCCGCTGGCGTGGACGCCTCCGCAGTGTGAGAGACAGAACTGTTACATTTTTTTGGTGCGCTGTGTGTGATGCGGAACGCGGAATTGCTCCTGACGGATGTTCGCTATCACGTGAGTGGGGCTTTGAATTATTAAAGGACTATTATTGTGGCTAGTGCGCCGTTACTTTCGTTTGGCGCAAAGCAATCTCGTTCGGTCGCCTGAAAGAGACAATCGCTGCTTGTGCGGAGCAATCTTGTGCCGCGCGCGAATCAAATATATTCAATTCGGCTTACGCCACTACGCCGCGACCGCCGCAGAGCTATATTTCGTACTGGAGTCTCCGTCCACCTCACCTCGCCGAGTGCCTGCCTCCCGCCCCCGCCGAGGACCTCGTCAGCTGTGACCCACTGCTGGCACGGTTTTCACCGCCGAAGAAGGAGCTCTGGTGACGTCCCCCGAAGGTCGGGTATCGACCCTACGAAGTCTCCCAAAACACGGTCTGTTGTCCCCTAGACTCTTGTGAATGGCCCAGATTACAGACCTGTGCCTCATCATAAGCGAGCCGCGCTGTGGCTTTTTTTTTAAAAAAAAAACTTCCTAAATTGTATTTTGCTACTTCCTCTGTAAATTGTATCTTAATTGTATTGTCTTCTAGTAAGTAAGAAAGTTATTTAAGTAAAAGGGGAATCTGGGAAAAGGGGGGTAAATTCAAGCTGTTTTTTGGGAGTTGCGGGATAAATAAGAAAGAGGGGAGGGATGTCTTTGGGTTTAAGAGGGAAGGGTTATTAGTAATAGGATTTATTTTATATTTCTTTTATTTTAGCTCATTAATTTTTTTTAAAAAACTCAATGTATTTCATTTTGGCAACCAAGTAGCGTCCATCCATAGGCCCCCATTTCTCGTAGAGAATCACTGCTCCTGAGTTAGCCCGGCAACTACCCCGGTGAGTGAAAGAAAGGGGGGCATCTCGATCGCCCGATCGAGCCCCGACGTCACACGCGAGGGCCCGCGCGGCTTGACAATATTAAGAGTCGATTGATCGACTGGCATGAACTATTAAAGACACAATGACACCACTCACCTTGCATTTTGGAACATACAACTTTGCACCAGGAATCACTAAGTTTTCATCCCAGACTTGTTGAGTTTTGTAAAGCTAGTATAAAGTCGTGGAATACCAGGTTTCTAATACGCAGAGGAAAGGAAGTAGTAGAAACCAGATATATTCAGAAAAATAGGGAAATTTTCCATGGAGATTCGTTATATCCTCTGCTATTTTCTATTAGTTTAATCCCAGTATCTAGACAGTTGTCGCACACTGACTGGTTACAGGCTCCATGGTGATGCAAGACCAATATCACATTTGTTTTACATGGATGATCTTAAAGTGTTTGCTAAGAATGAAGCGATTCTCTTCCAAATACTTTCTGTCGTGAATGACTTCAAAAATGACTCTGCATGAAGTTTGGTCTTGACAAGTGCGCAAAAATTTACTTCAAGAGAGGCAAAGTGACAACTTCAGAGAACATTGAAGTTGATACGCACACTGTGATTCAAGATCTTCAGCCAGGTAAAACAAATATCTGGGCATTAAAGAATGTGAGACCATCTCGGACGACACAATGAAAGAGAATTCGCAGGGAGTATTACAGAAGAGTGAGGCTTGTCCTACAGCCCACTCTGAACTCCAGGAATAAAATATCAGCAATAGGTAGTCCGGCGGTGCCTGTAGCCGAATACAGTTTCGGTCTGGTGGACTAAACTGAGCAAAAAATTTGAATCATGGATCGAAAAACGACAAAATTGCTTACAATGCATCATGTAGTTCACCCTCGAGCTGATGCACATAGACTTTATGTATCACGTAAGGGTAGGAAGAGGCCTCAGACAAATTGAAGCCCCCTGGCACAATTCACTAGTCGGTATGGGAAAGTATGTAGTCAGCCATCAAGATGATGCAGGTAATGAAATCTGACCGAATAATGGGAAACAGAGGCATTGTAAGTGTAGCAAGAAGCATTGCAAACAAGACTATGCAAGACACGCAGAATAACACAGACACTGAACTTCTTATGCTTCTTAACATGAAATGTGAGACACAAAAAATGTTAAAGAAATCGTGGAGAGACAAACCACTCCATGGACAGTATTTGAAACGAATAAACAGAGCACAGATCAATAAAGATCAATCATTTTTGTTGCTCAAAATGGGAAGAAAGGAACCAGAATTGGAAGCACTTTTAATAGCTGCACAACATCAGGCATTGAGAACACGACATTACGATAAAACTGTTCTCAAAATGTCTCAAGGTGATAAATGCCGCATTTGCCAGGAACACGTAGAAACCTTTGATCATTTTGTCTCAGCTTACAGAATATTTGAAGAGACACGGCAGGATGTGTAGCTACCTCCACTGGCAGATCTGTTCCTCCCTCAAAGTTCCAAATACATGCCCCATGTGGTTACGAATACTCACCAAAACCGGTGACGTCTGTTAGACTGTGTTCGATATTGTACGACCGACAAATTCAAACTGATCTTATAATAGCGGCAAACAAACCGGATATTGTTATCCGGGATTTGGAGAAAAAATCGTGTCTACTTGTAGACGTTGCTCTGCCATGCGATCAAAACGTCGTAACCAAGGATGCAAAGGAACGTCTTAAATACAAGAGTTTGGAAATCGAGATCTGCGGAATGTAGGGCGTAAAAGCATAGGTCGTACCGATAGTCATCGGAGCACATTGTACGACCAACAAATTCAAACGGTTTTCACGATAGGAGCAAACAAACCGGGTATTGTTATCCGGGATTTGGAGAAAAAAATTGTGTCTACTTGTAGATGTTGCTGTGCCTTGTGATCAAAATATCGTAACCAAGGAGGCAGAGAAACGCCTTGAATACAAGAGTTTGGAAATCGAGGTCATCCGAATGTGGGGCATAAAAGCATAGGTCGTTCTGATAGTCATTGGAGCTTTGGGATTTGTTCCGAAAAATTTGAGTAAGAACTTGGCTAAACTTCCAGGTCATTCAAAGGACTTGGATTTGCAAGAAATTGCTTTATTGCATTAGCTCACATTTTGCGCAAAGTATTGTAGAGGCACCGACAGTCACTGGATCTGCTCCTTAGAAAGCTGGTTGCAGCCTGGAGTAGATTTTATATTCATTCGACTCATGACATCTTTAGTCGTGATATAGAGAAATAATAATAATAATAATAATAATAATAATAATAATAATAATAGCTCACACGCGGCATCACGTATTTACTACCCAAAGCGGGAGACAGCTCTTTGGCGAAGAACTACAGGCCAATTACTTGTCTGCCAGTACTGTACAAAGTTATAACTGCAGCCATAGCTGACAAAATGTACAGACATCTAGATAAGAATCACCTAATGCCAGCTGAACAGAAAGGATGTCGTAAAGGCTCTTATGGCTGTAAGGAAATCTTGCTACTGAATATAGTCATTTTGAATGATGTAAAGAAACGCAAACGTAATTTGAGCATGGCTTGGATCGACTACCAAAAGGCCTTTGATAGTGTACCACACGATTGGATTTTGAAGACCCTGGAGATCTATCGATTTCATCCTAGACTTGTTGAATTTTGCAAGGCTAGTATGAAGTCGTGGAGTACCAGGTTACTAATACACAGTGGAAAGGAAGCAGTAGAAACCAGAAGTATTAAAATTAACAGGAGTATTTTTCAAGGAGATTCACTATCCCCTCTGCTGTTTTGCATTAGTTTGATCCCACTATCGAGACAGTTGTCGCAAGCTGACTTTGGTTTAAGCTCCATGGTGATGAAAGGCCAGTATCACGTTTGTTTTACATGGATGATCTGAAAGTGTTTGCTAAGAATGAAGCGATTCTCTCCCAAATGCTGTCTGTCGTGAATGACTTTAGCAATGACATCTGCATGACGTTTGGTCTTGACAAGTGTGCAAAAATCAATTTAAAAAGAGGGAAACTCACAACGTCTGAGAACATTGAAATTGATACGCATACTGTGATTCAAGATCTTGAGCCCGGTAAAACGTACAAATATTTGGGCATTGAAGAATGTGAAACCATCTCAAACGACAGAATGAAAGAGAGAATTCGTAGGGAGTATTATAGGAGAGTGAGACTGGTCCTGCAGTCCGCTCTGAATTCCAGGAATAAAATATCTGCAATAGGTAGTTTGGCGGTACCTGTAGCCGAATACAGTTTTGGACTAGTAGACTGGACTGAGCAAGAAATTCGCACCATGGATCGAAAAACCAGAAAACTGCTAACAATGCATCATGTTTCCCACCCTCGAGCTGATATACACAGACTTTATGTGTCACGTAAGGAAGGAGAAAGAGGCCTCAGACAAATTGAGGCCTCCTGGCACAACGCAATAGTCGGATTGGGGAAATATGTAGCCAGCCATCAAGATGACCCTCTAATGAGGCAGGTCATGAAATCTGACCGAAGAATGGGAAACAGAGGCATTGTTAGTGTAGCAAGAAGCATTGCGAAGAAAACTAGGCAAGACACGTCGAATAACACAGACACTGAACTTCTGATGCTGCTAAACATGAAGTGTGAGACACAAAAAATGTTAAAGAAATCGTGGAGAGACAAACCACTCCACGGACAATACCTAAAAAGAATGGACAAGGTGCAGATCAATAAAGATCAATCATTCATGTGGCTTAAAAGGGGAAGAATGAAGCCAGAATCGGAAGCACTTGTAATAGCTGCCCAAGATCAGGCCTTGAGAACACGACATTACGATAAAGCGGTTCTCAAAATTTTCCAAGATGATAAATGCCGCATTTGCTTGGAGCAAGTAGAAACCATTGATCATATTGTCTCAGCTTGTCCAATCCTAGCAAAGACCGAATACCTTAAAAGACATGACAGGGTGTGTAGCTACCTCCACTGGCAGATCTGTACCGCCCTCGAAGTTCCAAACACATGCCCCAAGTGGTACCAACACTCACCAAAACCGGTGACGTCTGTTGGATTGGGTACGATATTGTACGACCAACAAATTCAAACTGATCGCACGATAGCGGCAAGCAAACCGGATATAGTTATCCGGGATTTGACGAAAAAATCGTGTTTACTTATCGATGTTGCTGTACCTTGCGATCAAAACGTCGTTACCAAGGAGGCAGAGAAACGTCTTAAATACAAGAGTTTGGAAATCGAGATCAGCCGAATGTGGGGCGTAAAAGCACAGGTCGTCCCGAAGGTTATCGGAGCTCTGGGATTTGTTCCGCAAAATTTGAGTAAGAACTTGTCTAAACTCCCTAATAATTCAAAAGACTGGGAAGTGCAAGAAATTGCTTTATTTGGAACAGCCCACATTTTGCGCAAAGTATTGTAGAGGCACTGACAGTCACCGGATCTGCTCCTTAGGTAGCTGGTTGCAACCTGGAGTAGATTTTATATTCAGCCGACTCATAACATCTTTAGTCGTGATGTAATGGAAAAATAATAATAATAAATTTACTAATTTAATAGTATAATCAAAATAAATGATTTACTGACGAATTATTGTCTTTGGGAAGACGAATATAATATAAGATTTTGACCAAAAATACACGTAATACCACTACACGTTCCTATAATTAGATAAATTCGCTGTTTTATAATACGAATTATATTAATTGTTGTTTTATACATTTCATTTTCATAAATATTAAGTATTCTTTGATAGAACATAGTAATAGATAATAATTTGAAAAACGTTACTTTGGTGATATGTAATGACACACGGGATTTATTGAATCTCATAATTTTACTTACAATTTGAAAAAGATTACATTGCTGATAACTAATAAGACATATTACTTATTGAATTTTACAATTTTACATGTTTATTGAAATAAAACCGAATAGTAAATCCATGCAAATGTTATGTATGTATGAATTTGTTTAAATAAATGAAACAAACAAAAACTTGATAAAAGTAGTACCGGTAATAACAGAAACGTAATATAATGGTTAATATTGTTTGAATAACATAATGTCTCAAATAACAGAATGTTACAGGTAAAAATGCCAAATGTTGTAATACTGCTACTTACCGTTTTGACTGCGATCTGAACCGATCAGGTACGTGATATCAGAACTGTTGTTCGGCACTTGTTTTAGCTCTACTGGAGTGGTCCTAATTGAATCATTGTCTCAGTTAAGCTAAGAAACGCCATCTACACAAATTGGCCGTTAGCACGCGTCACTGTTTAAAATTATAAGTTAAAATTTTTATTTGGTGCAACACTTCCCATCTGGTCCGCGGAGGATGAACGACCTAGTGAATTTTTCGCCGATATCAGAATGTGAAACATACGTATCTGTTATATTGCGTTGCTGTTCCTCAGTGAAATTTGCGTTATCCATAGAAGTCACTTCGCAGCGGAAAGGTACGTCTGGAGCTATGAACACCCACGTGATGAGCAGCCACGAGTTGAAAATTCCAGAAACGGTTGTCGCGAAGAAAATTCGCCACAACCACCAAGAACGTTTGCCCACTATTTCAAGCGCTATATCCATTTGTTCATCTGTACCTGTGTTAACAATTATGAATAAACGTTAAGAAACCAGTATGCTAGAAAATAAAGACAACATATTTTTACTCATATTTCATTGGTTAGTAGCAACTGTAGATATTATAATATAAAAAGAGAAAGTATTTTGTGAAGGCTTTCATAGAATTAAAATACGCTAGTCAATTTGCGGCATGCATCAATTTTGTGCGTTACAGTTTTTACGCCGTTTCAATGCGTTAGTTTTTCTAACTGTGAAAAAAAGTTAAACAAAAAATTTGGTACCATATTTGAGATTTTTTAATGAATTGCATTAACTTCAAGAAAAAATACTCGTTTTTTAATAAAATTGTACACAACCGTATTTTAAAATCTACTTACTTAGAACGGATTTTCTTATCATTAATATTGTAATTTTGCAATGTTATTTTTTTGCAGTTTTTGAAAATACTGAGCCGTAGATGAGACCAGCACTACTTGTCCCCACGAGGGCTGGCGGGCCGGCCGGCCGACACGTTTCTACCTGCAATATGCCTGTCTCTTCATGCAGGAGTATAGAATTGGATGCTTCTTCTCGCTGTATTTTCGGTTCCTCTCCCCCGTGCAGGGCGGAGACCAGAAGTCTCGGTAACGGGAGGAAGGGTTATTTTGTTAGGGCGGCTGAACGATGGGGGAAAGGGGGAAGGATATTGGAAGGGAATAGAGGGGAGGGATTATGCAATATTAGCATTGGGTATTTCAGTGTCGGGTCGGTCATTGCCTGATGCTTGTCATTAGGTCTAGTGTGCCCTCTGGCCTCGGAGGAAGTTGCAGGATATCTAGGGAATGTTTTTCTTTATGTGTCGGGACGAGGAGTATGAAAGATGTGGTAATGGGGTGGAACGAGGTTTCGAAGTAGGAGATCGTTCACGTATGGTTGCATTTGAGATATCGACAAGTTGTGGAGGTAAGAGAGGCTGTGGGGTATTTTATGGTGTTTTCGAATATCATTGGGTGATATGAATAAAAATGAGCCATTACTTCGTCCTCGGGTTTTCAAAGCAATTGCTTCAAACTGTAAGAATAAAAGACTTTTCCATTGGTGAATAACTGCTCGGCCGGGAGCAATTGCACTTTTCCTATGAATAAAATAGAGAATTTGCTTCTACTGCGAAGCATTTACTTCGATTTTTCCTAGCAACCTCTTTAGATGATTCAAATCGTATTGAATGGATAGAACAGAGGTTATACACGACTGTTGTGAGCTGGTTGTGGGGTTTTAGGTAGTGGGTGAATGAATGATGGAAGATTTCCTACAATTCCGCCAACTACGCTCGTTAACTGTACCATTTAACCTAATACGGTCGATACCATCTGAAACAAGCGCGCGTCGCCATGATGGAAAGACCACACGTGATGCACCATGCGCGACGCGCGGCAACGTATATATATAAAGACCAATCGCAACAGATCAGTTGAGAGAGCAATTACTCAAGAGGGAGAAGTAAATGTTCCGAGTTTCACAAAACATTTAATTATATGAAAAGAAGCAATTGCTTATGAGAAGTAGTAGTTATTACTTGAACTCGTGAGCAATAACTTTGGAGTACTAACTCAGTTTTATTCATATCACCCATTGTAGCGGGTATAAAGGAGACGGCGGAAGATATGCCGTAGTACACGGTGTTCTGTTACGGTCAGCTGCTTGTAGTTTCTGTGGGAAGTGGTGAACCAGCGAGGGGGGGGGCTGGGAGGATGTAAATCGTAATAGTTTGGAGTATCTTGGGAATGGAAATTGAGGGGTTTGTGAGGACACAATTGAGGGCGTTGGTGATTCTGTTGGTTTTTATTGTAGTGTTGAGGATGTGGTGGGTTCATAGGAGTCTGCGGGACAGGGTAATGTCAAGGTAATTTATACGGGGTTGTCAGGAAAGAGGAGTTTGGTTTATTGTTAGGGGAGGCTAGGTGTGATGGGAAAGGTTTTGTAGGAAAACACGATAGCATTGGATTTTGGCAGGATTAATGATGGAAGATTGAGAAGCCTACAGAGACTTTTGGAACTTTTTAGTTGAGGGAGTGGTAGGAAGTAAGGAAGGCAACGTCATCAGCGTAAAAGGTCTCTACTCCTGCGGTGGTGGGAAGGTCGTTGATATAGATGGAATCAAATGGTGCTACAGAATGGTCCATACTTTCTTGTACTTGTTAGTTTTGTAATTTCTTTGGTCTGGCCTAGCTTTTCTGTCTTGACGCATAATTTGCCAGCTATCGTTTATCACCACACAAAGAAAAAGTTTTTGAAATTTTCTCAATTTTTCGGTTTTCTAATAGTGGGACTGAAATATTACTTTAAGAATATTAAAGAAGAGTAAAACCTCGTTCTAAATGGTAATTTTCATTGAAAAATTTGAATGTGTTTTTAAGAAAATGATGGTTATGTGGTACTGTAAATTCGAAGTTTGAAGCTCTTTTTCACCGCAAAATTTTGCGTTTTCGAAATATTTCATTGGGCGTCATTTGAAGCACTTCCACGCACAAATGCAAAAGTATTTTCAAATCCCTCGATACGTGCATATCAACGGCGTGAGCTATATTAAAAAAAATACATTTGTGTAAATTTTGAAAAAACTTATACAGCAAAATGAATGTTATGTCATCTCAAGGAGTGCAATTATCACTATATGCGCGAAACGTTTGAGGAAAAAATTTGGAGCCTTTTTGAGAAAGTGGCGTTTGAACGTTTCTGAAAATGAGGAATTTTGAGCCATTTTTCACAGAAAACGGTTGAGTTTTTCCAGACACTTTATATGACATTATTTAAAGCACATGTACTCATAAATACAATAACGTGAACAAACCACCGCTAATGTAAAATCTAGAAAAAATATTTTAAATGCGGATAGGTAGCAGTTGGGAGAAAGGTCTGTAATACTGAAAAGCTAGGCTAAACCAAAGATATTAGAAACTAACTATAGCGAGAAAGTCTGTGCCATTCTGCAACACCACTTCTCTGTAATTTTTTTTCAAATAGAAAAACTATTTTTTGTTAATTTTCATTCTCCCACTTCAGAATACATAGTGTAATAACATTTTAATTTCATCTAATATTACAAGTAAATAGTGGAAAAGTGACGTGTTATTCCTTCATCACAATCGACATATTGTAAAATTTGTAAGTAGTATAGAGAATAAATTGTTTTAAAAAGTGAATTTCTTTTGGAGCTAACCTCATATCATAATTATAATCAAATTAAGAAAACATATTATGCATTTAAGGCTATGTTTTAAAAATAATCTTGCAAGTGTTAATTGTAGGTTATTAATATTTTTAGCAAATATTTTTGTAATATATGTTAACTATATCCATCAATAATGTGATCTCAAATTTCCTTTATTGCATGAATTATTTTTATTTACAAGAAAATAATCGAACAGGTAGTAGAAAGGAGTTTACCACACTTAATTTTTCAGTTAATATTTTTTAGAATAGAACTTATACGCACTTATAACATTTGTAGAAGATTGAAGGTTAGGGTATGTTTTGAATACTTACCTACATCGTTTAAAACAGTACATTTCCGTCTACAATTTTATTAGACAACGCTTAACTTACCCCGGGTCTTATTATGGGAGAAGCGGCGAGCTCGATGTTCATCCATTGTATACTGTACAACGAAACTGGAAGACGAAAATACTAAGTATCCAAATTAAATAATAAATTCAAAAGTAAAAGTGAAAATGACATACTATTTTATTCTTTGACGCTACATGTGTGATTTCATTGAACACATATGTTTACATTGTCAGTCAAAATTGACATATCGTAAACATCATCGCTAGCATCAAAGTGACCGTGGAGAAACTGAGACCCTATGAATGATTTTGTATTTTACTTTGTGAGGTTCTATCGTTTTATTTTGGTGTCAATATTAAAGGGAAGCTATGGGTGGGATGTTCGTGAAATTAATTTATAGCAATCTGAGAGATCCCCTAAGTGTCAATGTATTCAAAGGTTCTCAAAACTAAACATGAAGTGAATTCAGTACATACTGAATATTAATAAGATGATTTCAAAATGTATCTTTTAATATATAAAAACAACATTTAACATTTTTTATAAAACCATATAAAATCTATGTAAATAAAATTGTATCTGATTTCAAAATGACTATCATACTGTTGTAATATAACTCAGTGCAATGTATTACTGTGAACTGTATATGTAATTTTCAATTGTTCTTATTCTCTTATCTAATGTAAGATTGTTTTCAATTACTTCCGAAAATTCAGTCGCAAAACCTTCTAAAACCACCTTTGATTATTTGCTTAACTCTTCCATACTTTTGTTCCCTAATTTTTGAAGAGTTTACAACTCTATAAATTCAGTCTAATTTGTGATCATTTCTACTTCTGCAAATGCTCTGTTAATCAGCTTGTGGGCAAATCTATTAAAAATGACTGTTGTTTGATTATGTAAATAAGATGTTAGTTAAGTTTAATAAGAATTAGTTGTTAGTCACATCCATTTGAAAATCGATATTTGCACGCTTAAAAACGTAAAGTGAGAAGTCGAATATGAATATGATTTCATTCTCTCATGCATCATTCACAATTCTGTTTTCTCCGAATTCACTTGAAGTTCCCTTCAGGTTTCATGGATTATTCACGCGAAACCTATCTTTATTATCTCTGTAATACTGTTACTGACTGAAAAGGGAAAGTGGAGGGAGGAAATGGAGAAGCTAGAAGTGAAGAGTTTTAGTATGTCGTCGTATTTAGTTGAAATTTTCTTTAAGACCTCATATTATACGGATATATTCGAGGTTTTGAATGTATTTAAAATTTCTAATTTTCTAAAACTTTCATTTTATTACCTTTACTTTCTAAATGGAAAGATTTTGAAATTAGTATTAGGGTCCAAAGAGTGATTTTCTTGGATTAAGTGGTTAGCAAAAGTAGAATTTCTAATTTTCCTCTGCAAGATCTCAGAAGTTCATTGACACAACAAGAAAATGTTCTACTTGTTTTTCCTACATATGCGGAGTTGCAATTGTTACATTTTAATACGGAAATAAATATCACTCATAATCTGTAAGGATATAGAGTATTTATTGACAGGAAGACGGTTGGAGGATATTAAGTGTTTTATATGCTACATTGTTTGTCTTTTCAGATATAGATCCTATATTTGGGAAAATCTAAATGTCTTGTCTTCAAATGGGAAAAATTTGAAGGAAGGCCTTACTAATTTTAAAATCTTTTTGTTTAATAATTTTTTCTATAACAAGGGTTATATCGATTATTTAGAGCTATTTACAAAATAGTATAAACTTCTGTAAAATATAATTCTGATGTTAGGTACAGATCTATGAATCCAAGAACGGAAAACCGCAAATTCATGTTGAAAGATGAGGCTGGAATTAAAGGATATGATCATACTGTTTGAGCGAGTATTGTGAAAATTTAAAAATTATCTTAATTGTTTTTACAGGTATTTTTCATTTCGAGAAAAATATCAATCTTCAAATGTCAAACTTTTGCATTTTTTTAAATTTTGGGGTAAACAGAGGAAACATTATCTATCCCTTTTTTCGCATGTATATTTTAGTCCAATCTTACAATAAAGGCTCTAGCCGAATAATATGGTAATCCCCCGCCTGGAATCGAAAAGTGAATCTTTCCTGAGGATTGTGACCACGAAAAACATTTTTCATGGACTTTTAAATTCCTGCCCCCCTCACATCCTCCGTAATAACGAAAAACTAGTTTTTTTATTTTATTTTTTTCACTGACTCGACCGCGTGAATTTTCATGGACAATAGTGGTTATTTATGTGAAAGTTACTGAATTTGTCAAAAATAATTTTTAAAAATTTATTTGCCGCGAAATTCAAGCTTTTAAATGGATTTGAAAATTTTGGAATTTTTTTAAAGAAAGTTCTTATTCCGCCGGGAGCACGAGAAAATTCTCAAATGTTGCTCTAAAAATTAACTATCTTCTGTATTTTTTTCAGATTTTTATAATTGGTGCGCCATGTCTAAAAAAATAAAATAAATATTTTCGTTCCATTTGTCGTATTTTCATGTATATAGAACTGTATAGTGACATGTAATTACAGTATTATTTGTTTTCAAGTCACAATATTTTCAGTATTAAAAGGCTAATATCAGTAAATAACTTTGTCAATTATATTTTGACTGTTAGATATAATCGCACCAGATGGTAAACAATTTTGTTCAATTATTTTTAATAACTTGAGAGGTTCGAAAAATTATCAGTTATAAAGAATTGACTAATTTAAGTCAGACTTTCTTGAGAATTGTAGATGCAGTGGTGTATACTAACAAGATAAGTAACTGATAAAATAGATTTTTTATCATATTAAAAACATTTAAAAGCTTAAATATCAAAACAGTAATTTACTTTTATCTTTCTACACTTAACTTCGAATTTTTATTCCCTTTTTTTACAAAAATAGCATCTTCATAATTTTCTTTTAATCATTTCTGTAATATTTTTTCAGTATGTGACGGTAATGGACAGCTGGATTTTTCTAGGAGGTCCACTGAAATTCGCGAGTAATGGGGATAGCAGAGAGTTGTGGGGAGGGAGCCAGGAAGCGGCGCTCGCGTGCGTCTGCCCATACCAGAAACATTAGACTACCGCATCACACGTGCTGGAGAACTTGGTTGAACATTAATTTCGGTAGTGGAGGAACTAACACACTACAAGGAGAGAAGTCAATTTCAATAATTCCCTAGGAAGCAGCTCAGCTTTTCATTATGACCCCCAATTTGATTATTTGCATAGTCCACAAATTCAGATTGGTCATATGGAAAATGTTTGTATGTTTTGTGGAGCAAAAAAATGGGCATTCGAACATAATAGCATATGTTGTTCTAATGGGAAAGTTAAGTTAAAGCCTTTAGTGGAGCCTCCTGACATTTTGGAAAGCCTGCTACTTGGTGAACATCCATTATTAAAGCATTTCCTACGCCACTTCAGACAATACAACTGTCTTTTTCAGATGACATCTTTTGGTTGTACAGAACATAAAGAAGGATTTTACATGCCTACATTCAAAATTCAGGGCAAATTTATCGTCGCATTGGTAGTTTACTTCCAACAACGAACCCTGGATTTCTGCAGATGTATTTCCTTTCAGAAGCGCACCAAATGTTTTTGCGTCAAAATATCGTACCTAATTCAAATCCAAAAATTATACAAATGATGCAGAGTATGTTGCACACACACAATCAGTATATTAAAAGTTTTAAGGCTGTCATAGAACAAGCACCTCCAAATATTCTGGATTACAAAACCCTTATCCGAGCTGACATTATCCCTGTCAATTATCACAGAGGCTGTTTCAATCAACCGACAACAAATGAAGTGGCTATATTACTGGTGGATGAAGATAAAGGGCACCGAGATATTGTATTGCACAGTAGAAATGGAAGGTTACAGCGTGTTTCAGAGTTACATCGTGCTTACGACCCTCTTCAGTATCCTCTCATATTTGTTAATGGAGAAGATGGGTATTCTATTAATATTCCACAATTAATATCAGGAAGAGGAAACCAAAACCTTTCAAAGAAAATATCTTGCAAGCAATACTATTCTTATAGACTTATGGTGAGGGAAGGTACAGTGAATTTTCTGCTAATGTTCCAGCAATTATTGAATCAGTTTTTTGTTGACATGGCTGCTAAAATGATTACTAAAAGACTTGGCTACATCAAACAAAATCAAAAAACATTAAGAACAGAGAACTACATTCATCTTCGAGATGCAATTAACAATGATTCTAACATAAATGCACAAAATATTGGACAGCAGGTCATTTTACCATCTACTTTCACTGGTTCACCAAGGTACCTCCATGAGAAAACTCAGGATGCTATGAAATACGTGAGATACCATGGTCGCCCTGATCTTTTTATTACAATGACATGCAACCCCGAATGACCAGAAATCCGACATGAATTGTAAGTGGGACAGAATCGTCATGACAGACATGATATTGTTTCACGTGTATTTCATCTGAGATACCAAACCTTGATGAATTTGATCACCAAAAATCATACTTTTGGCGCAACTGTATGCCATATGTAAACAGTAGAATGGCAAAGAAAGAGGATTGCCCTATGCTCATATTCTGATTTGGCTTCAAAGAAAAATACAACCAGATGAAATTGACTTATTAGCGCTGAGATACCCAATAAAGAAGAAGATCCTCTTCTTTACGAAATTGCTTTCAAGCATATGATTCATGGACCATGTGGAAAATACAATTCACGATCGCCATGCATGGTCAATGGTAAATGCAATAAGAGATTCCCACGCTCTTTCACTGTTCATACTCAGTCAGACAATGATGGATATCCACTTTATAGGAGACGTTTGCCTCAAAATGGTGGTCACATTGCAGTTTTGGGTAGACATTCTGATACACAAGTGGATAATCGCTGGGTTGTTCCTCATTCACCAGTCCTAAGCAGATGCTTTTCAGCTCATATTAATGTAGAATACTGTCACTCTGTGAAAGCAATCAAGTACATTACTAAGTATGTTAACAAAGGTAATGATCGAGCAACTTTTACGGTACAAAATGATTGCAATGAAATTGAAAAGTACATAAATGGTCGCTACTTGAGCACATCGGAAGCCTTCTGGCGAATATTTGAGCTGCCAATTCACGAAAGATACCCAGCTGTAATTACTTAGAAAATGGTCAAAGGGTGTATTTCAACCAACGTAATATTCTGCAAGTTTTAGAACATCCTCCTCAGACAATATTAACTAGCTTTTTCAATCTGTGCCAAGATGATTATTTTGCAAAAACTTTGCTTTATTGTGAAGTGCCTGCATTTTTTGTCTGGAGAAACAAAAATTGGCAGAGTAGGAAACGTGGTCAACTGGTTGGAGGGTATTTGGGTGTAAGGAAAGATGCTGCTCTTGGAAGAGTTTACACTGTGCATCCAAACTTCACAGAATGCTATTACCTTCGTCTGCTTCTACATCACATTCGTGGTCCAACTTCTTTTGCTATGCTAAAAATAGTGAATAGTATCGTACAGCCTTCTTACCAGACAGCGTGTAAGAAACTGGGCCTCATAGAAAATGATGAGCATTGGAAACACACGCTGAATGATGCTGCACTTACACAGTCACCATCACATATTCGTGAACTATTTGCGATACTATTGGTATTCTGTCAGCCATCTGATCCAAGCAGTTTGTGGTGTGAATTTAAGGAAGTCATGTGTGAGGATATTCTTTTTCAAAAGCGTTTGCATGAAGACAACCAAGATTTACCATTCTCAGTGGGTGTATTCACTGCAGGATTAATTATTTTAGAAGACATTATTGCATCTTTCAGTGATAAGCAACTTCGTGATTTTGGTATTCTTGAGCCAAGTAGACAAAGTTCTGGCTATACAAGAGATACATATAGTATGTGTGATGTGCATCGATACCTAAAAGAAAATTTGTCAAAATTAGTTCCTGATCAAAGAACAGTCTTCAGCGCAGTTATTGACAGTGTTCAAAATGACAATGGTATCCTGTTCTTCATTGATGCCCCTGGAGGCACCGGCAAAACGTTTGTAATCAATTTACTTATTGATAAATGTAGATCAGAGAGAAAAACTGTCATTGCTGTAGCGTCTTCTGGAATCGCAGCAACATACCAAAAGGGGGAACGGGAAGGGGGAAGGGGAAAAGCAGGAACACACAGCTTTTAGTTATAAAGTGAAAAATATATCGGAGCTGGAACTTCAAATAAAAAAAATATTTTTTTGCAGAAAAGTGAGGAAGGTAGATTGGAAATTTCCAATTGAGGGTCAAGACAACACATGGCTATCGGGAGGGAGACGGAAAGATCATGGCAGGAAGGAGTAAGGCGGAGAAGAGATACTATGAAAGAGGCCCAGCCGCATGGCATGAAAAGATGGAATTAGTCTTCATGTCTAATAATATTCTGTAATAATGCCCGGGCAACGCCGGGTACTTCAGCTAGTATATATATATATATATATATATATATATATATATATATATATATATATTGTGGAATACAAGCCCCATTTCACTGGATATTCAGGAATACTAAGATATTGTTGCGATTGTACAAACGGTCTTCGCACATTGCCGCCATAATTTATTACTTGTATCACAGAAGATACAAAACAAAAACATTAAGACCAGCGGAATTTTTGAATTCTATTTTTGGATACGAGGATATAAATCCTGTAATTAATGAAGATAGCGACTAATATGTTTAGGATGCTTACTACAAACGCACTTGCTATGCTTCATCTATACAAAGACGAGGAACTTCTGTTATTTGCCAATTTCAATGAATTTTTTTCAGAAATACGTTAAAAGGGAATTTGTTTTGAATTCGGGTTGGTGGTATAGGGTTTCGACCGAGGCCGAGTGCATTTGGTGTAGGGATTTGTGGTATATTGAAATAGAAGTTGGAGGCCAGGTAATTAATATAGTTGGCTAATGTGGTTCGATGGATAGTTCTTTGTGGAGTTGGTCGTTGGTGACAACCCAAGGGACGTTAGTGATTAACCTTAGGTATTGACTTTGGAAAATTTGTATTTGGTGAATGTTGGTTTTTTGTGGCGTTAATCCAGATGGGGCACGCGTATATTATTGTGGCTGTGCTCTATGAAAGTGGGGAGTTTCTATTGATAATAGGTTTTAGTTGTAATTTTATTTTTGCTTGATTAACTTAGTTGTATATGTTTTTTTTCGGTTAATTTTCGTGTTTCTGTTGAGTCCAAGATATTGTGCAGTTCTGTGGATGACAGATTATTGGTTTGTTGTTTAATGTGAAGGAAGTTGGAGAAGTGTAAGGTCTGGGGTGAATATATTGGCAGCGGTTTTTGATGGGTTAAGTTGGGTTTTTAGTTTAGCGGCCCAGCTATCAATTAGATTTAGATATAGTTGCATTGTGTTGCGTATTTTGCATAAATCAGGTCTTGAGAAAAATAGCGCTATGTCGTCGGCAAATTGGGAGATTGTTTGGTAAATCTGGACGATTTAGTGTTGGTAAATCTGGACGATTTAGTGTTGGTAAATCTGGTACATAGATATTGAAGAGTATGGGGGATAATGGTGATCCTTGGAAGAGGCCTGCAATTATTTGCCCGGGATTCGACTGGTGGTTACTGACATTAAGTAAAAATGTTCAGTTGTATAGAAAACTAATAGCAGTTATAACACTTGGTGTAGTCTACAGCACGTTGTCAGTTATGCGGAGCGCTAGAGGCTAGATCCGCACTGCTCGACGTCGAATGCTGGAATATGCCCTTCGTAGCCTATTCGATTTCTTCGCTCAGAAATTGTAATGTCAGCCATTGTAAATATGTCATCTAAGGTTCCTGTAATGCGTAACAGCGCCATTGTCGGTTCAGCCTATTTCGGGACAACTAAAGACAGATTTCCTGGTAAAGAACAGTCCAAACCAAAAGTTCACCTGAACAAAAGAAGAAACCTCGGTTACATAAGTATGCAACTTATTCAAAAGCTTGGGTTGTTTATCCATACTGGTTTTGATAACTTTTTAAGTCATTTTTCTATGGTTTTAGGGAGTTGTAAAACACTCTAAGAGCATTTAATTGATCAGTTTAGGCGGTGTTTTAGGTCATCAAAATCATCCCCCTAGTTGAATTTATTGTTATATAAATGAGATTATTTCGACGTGTGATTGCATTATGATGAATAAAATCTTTCTAAAAACGCCAATTTTAATGCATAATATATATCCATTTATCAAATATTTGGACAGTATTATTTTAAATTCCGTTATGTTAACAACTGTGTTACAAACAATACCATTATCAAGTACAGTTATTACTTTCAAGTTTTAGTTTGAAGATGATAGAGAATCATGTAATAATAATAATAAATTGATATTTAAGCTTTTAAATATTTTTTAATATGATAGAAAATCTATTTTTTCAGTTATTGACTAATTAAGTGAGAATTTCTTGAGAATTGTAGATGCAATTGTGTATATTAACAAGATAAATACTTTATACTTGATAATTTTTCGAACCTCTCAAGTTATCAAAAATAACAATAAAATTGTTCACCATCTAGTGCCATTATATCTAACGGTCAAAGTATTATTGAAAAAAATATTTATGACATTAGCCTTTTAATATTGCAAATATTGTGACTAGACAAGAAGAAGAAAAAATTGGGAATCATTTTTTTTTAAATTGAAAACGTCCGAGGGTTTTGATGTGATATATATTCAAGATTTAAAGATTTTTTTTCAAAATCGCGGGGATTCAAGTCGGGCCACATCTATCGAGGAATATTCATTTTCGCAAAAATAGAACGAAAAGTTTGTGCGCTAGTGTTGTTCGCAGGCGGAACGTCTTGAAAAGCACTTTTTCGGTATTAAAGGACCACAAAATGTGTATCCTGGCTATGATAGGTATTAGAGAATATGCTTTACTATGTATATGTGCAATAAAATTGTATTTTACGGTACCAGGGGGCGAGAAAACGAGTTCTGATGTCGAAAAACGGCACATTTTGCAGTATAACGTCCTCTGTACTAAATATTTTATTCCGTTTATACGTACTACGTATAGGAAAAAATAAAAACAATGAAAATATTCAAAATAATGGAGAGGGGAATTATTGGAGGTAAATGATGTCATTGATGGTTTAAAAATGTACATCCACATACAAAAATCACTGAATACTTTATTTTACAGAGAGAACAGTATGTACAACAAACATAAATACAACTTTATTAAGCGAGAATCATTTAACACTAAAATCAGCCCAAATATTATTTCAAAATAGGAACAATTATGGAGTAAAATACATTAATTCAAACAGACGTCATTCACAATATGTTTCCTTGTCTAGTCTACGGCCGATGACAGCGTGCATGTGCGGGGCGGGGCGGGGGTGGTGCGTGGTGCGCGAGGGCTGAGGGAAAGGAGGGCAACATGTTTTAATAATATACAAAACAAGAAAGCAATTTATTGCTCGCTTCGTCTACAAGGCGTTGGTGTCGTCCCATTCCAGCTTGGCCCCCATCCTCCGGAGGGCGATGATGGTGTTGACGGCCTTGATCCACCGCTTCTTGATGACGTACCGCTTCAGCCGCGTCTTGTCCAGCGCCACCGTCGCCTGCGTCTTCAACCACTCGTGGCCCAGGCACTGCGTCGCCGTCAGGCGCGCTCTGCGGGCAACATCCACAAACACAACCGCTGAAGTGCGCGCAAAGGCAGCTCGTACTTTTAGAACGGGAGTGGACAAAATGAACACGATAGTATTTTGGTTTTTATTGTGTTTTTTTTTACGAAAAATGTCATGTAGGCTGAATCGATAGCGGAAGAGTTTGTGAAAGAAGCGGATTTTGAAGAAGGCTAGTGTGTCCGTGGCTTGCGCCGGTAGAGAGAAAGGAATCGCTCGCCGCCGATCGGAAGAGTCCCTCTGCCTAGACGCCGAACTGCGGGGGCAGCACGGGCCGCGTTTTGTCGGGCGCGCTCTGCCGCGAGGACTGGAAGTAGTTGGCGAGGGAGGACATGGTGCGCTGCGCCAGCGACTCCTCCTCCGACCACTCCACCGAGATGGACTTGTGGCGCGCGGCGGCGCCGGGGCCGAGGGCGGCGCCAGGGCCGAGCGCGGCGCCGGGGCCGTGGGCGGGGCCGGGGCCGGCGCCGGGCGCCTGCCGCTCGTCCCACTTGTTGAGCAGGTGCAGCAGCAGGTCCTTGGTGAGGTCGGCGCTGGCGGGCGCGGGCAGCGGGTCGGGCGTGGGGGGCGGGGACAGCGACGACGACGCCGAGGACGAGCACGGCGACGCCACGAACGACGCCACGTCGCGCGGGGGCGGCGCCGCGGCGCCCAGGGGCACGTCGCGGTGCAGGTGCGACACGCGGAACTTGGGGCGGCGCGGGGCGTCGTCGGGGCCCGACAGCCCCGCGATGTAGGTGCGCGGCGGCGGGTGCTCGGTGGCGGGCTCGGGGCTGGGCGGCGCGGCGGGCGCGGCGGGCGCGGCGGGCGCGCTGGGCGGGGCGTTGATGAGCGCCGCCATCTCGTACAGCTTGTCCGACAGCTTGCGGATCTCGTCGGCGAGGTTGACGCGCGTGGCCTGGTCGTTGCAGGCGGCGGCGGCGCGCACCACGCACGAGCTGTCGGAGGCGCGGCGCTCGAACACGTGCAGGCGCTCCAGGTGGTAGCGCGGCGGCGACAGGCGCGCGGGCGACGCCGTGGGCGACGCCACGCCCGACGACGCGGCGGCCGCCGTCGACGGCAGCGACGACACGGACGACGACAGCGACGCGCACGGCGACGGGGACAGCCCGCGCAGCGACGCGGCGGCCGCGGCGGCGGCGGGGGCGGGGGCGGGGGCGAGGCCCGGCGCGCACGGGGAGATGGTGTGGCACGACGTGTCGAAGAGGTAGGGGCTGTTGGGGTGCTCGTTCCAGCGCTCCACGAAGAAGCGCAAGTTATCTTTGGCGGCGTCCAGCTCGTCCAGCGGCGGCGGGGGCGGGAGCGGCGGGCGGGGCGGGGGCTTGCGCTGCAGCCAGCGGTGGCTCAGGCACTGACTCGCCGTCATGCGCTCGCTGCAAGGCAGACAAAGACCCAAAGTCAACCCTGGCTCACCCGACCGAAAAACCTGGCCTTCCTCCGACAGCCTCCGTGTTCAACGACGACTTCCCCGAAAGGATTCCAAAAATAGTCTTAAATTCCTCCAGGAACTTATCTATTTATCTAAACGACCCTGTGGAAACGAAAATTATGCCATCGAGAACGTTTTAACGCTCCAAAGTCCGATGTCGTCTTTAAACACATTAAACTGTCGGTTGAAGACTATAAATTGCAATTCCAATAAATTATACATCCAAGAGAGCATGCTATCCTTTTTAATTAGTCACTTCTGACATCCATAAAAACTCAAGAGTTGCATAATGAACGCTCTGCAATAAATGAGCAGAAAAATTTTCAGGACGCGACACTAAAAATATACTAACTGAAACTTACGAAACTTTTTAAAAATTAAAAAGCAAATTCACATTCTTGACAACGAAGTAAAATTCACTTAGTATTATTTTTTTAAAAAAATAGCTATCACAGAGCATCCAAATGCAAAATGTACTAAAACTTTCTTCGCAGTCTGGGTGGGATTCATGAAAAACATATCATGCAATTTGCATTCAATTAAAATATTTTCAAAATAGGTAACATGCATAATACGAATCTCGTTACACAATGTCCGACGAAAAGGACTTAAGGTTAGAAGCACTATTGCGTATGAGCTTGTAAAATGAAATACAGGTAATATTTGTAATATTTGTAATATACTTGTAATATTTGAGCGATAAAATATTTCACCTCCTTTCTTATTACAGTAATGAGTTCAAAAAGAAAGTGCAATTTTGAACAATGTTTTAAAGTTGAAATTTGTTCACTGAGTATTTAGAGGAAAACAACATTTTATCAAGTAAAATTGGTGTTTGAAATATATATTCTATTTCATTTCATGTTCAATTTTTAATAGCATATTTGCCAAAACATCGTATTATATCAATATATTTTATTTGAATTTGTTAAATTCATTAAAGAATTTTGTTTTAGTTTACTAAAGCTCTTACAAATTTTCTTTTAGGCTAGAGTGACCTCCATAGCCAGAAGAGCCGAAGAAAAACAATCTACAATTGAAGGAATGAGTGAGATTTAATCATAAGCACAACTCCGAGGTTTTCGAGTACAGTATCTTACAATGCTCTCTGAGCAACCTTCTTTCCGTTAAGTATTACAGGTTTCTAGTTTTTAGACAAATGGTTCCATAAAAGTACAGTAATCCCTCGACATTCGCGAGAGTTGGGATCCCGAAAAGCACCGCGAATGTCAAATCTTCGAATGCTGAGTCTGTCTTTCAATGAAAAAAACTGAGTTAGGTTACTGGATATCAAGAAACTTTAAAAAAGAAAGAAAAAGACAAATAATTCCAGTAGAACTGAATAGGCACTACTACAAATAAAATTCACAATTAACATGCCAAAGAAGAAATAAAACTATATTTGAAACTTATTTCAAAGCTGAAAATGATTCGATATAGGATTCATCACCCTCCTCATTCTAATATCCCAACGTGGACGAGTTGTTGCTTCTATATCTCTTAAACTTCGAAGTAATTTCCAAGTTCAGATCATATTCAAATGCTCTTTCCACCAGAGCTTGTTGAAGTTTTAGAACGCCATTCACAGTTCTGACGTTGAAGTTGCTCCACGAGTTTCCCTTTCGATATTCCATTATTATGTTCGAGGAGGTTTACTTCGCCGATTATTTCCCTAAGCTCCTATTCAGTGAAATCATTACAGTGAAAGATCCTGAATGGCTTTTCTGTTCATGACCTCCTACTTGAGACAACTGAATTGAAAGATTTCCAATTTTGTTTTTCTATTAATGAGAATTGACATTCCAAATTTGATATTTTTGCAGAACGTGATACTTTGAGCTTCTGTGTTGGTTCCCAGATGACGCTGATAAAGGAAATGGAATGTGTTCGCTTTAATAAAATGTACGACTAAAAGACGCACTCGCGAATGTTGACATCGCGAATGCTAAAACCGGTAGCATTTCTCTAATAGCGAATTCGCAAACAGCGAATTTGCCAATGTCGAGAGATTACTGTATATTATTGGTTCCCCTTTAATTTTAATTTTATCGCCAAACGTTACATGTGCTGTTCCTCAAAATTGCATTATGATGCAATTTTGGCTTATGATTATCCCCAACTGACACCTTCAAATATACTGACGTTGGGGTTTGGATTCTATGTTCAAAATAAGTGTGCGGTTATTAGTTGAGTTGTATTGAACAAAATAATGAATCCCGAAACAGCATTAGAAATAGGTAGGGGAAAAAGAACTCCTACAAGACCAACAACAACACCTGCATGCGAATCATAGAGGACACCAATGGGCCTTTGTCATACCTTTCGTGCTTTCTATTCATAGTGACGAGAATTGACGTGGAATTTCAGCAATGACCGCAAGAATACTATACTAGTAAAAATAATCATTTTTGCATATGTACATGATCAATACATATGTAAATGGTTCGGTTATTGCTAATGCTACATCACAAAATACTAAAAAAATACTTATTTAAAATGTGAGTAAAAATACAGTCACTCACTAACCAGTGCCAGAGAAGAGAGCAAGAAAAGAATGAGGCATTGGTCCAAGAAAACCTCAAGTCACAGGACTGTGGTTATATCCAAACTTACGAAGCGAACGATACCATGCAAGCTGTGAAGTTTAGATATTGTCACCTACTCCTTTTCTTTGATGAGAAGCTTCTGGATGAAGTTCTTGGCCTCTGTCGATATTTCATTGAAAACTTCATCATCAAAATCGTACTTTGCTATGGTTACATTGGCCATAGTCTCGATGTCTGTTTCTCCCATGAATGGAGACAGACCAGAGAGACTAAAAAGTATTAACAATATTAGTAAAGCTGATTATAGATAATCTAACCAATATCAATGTTCTTAGTTTAGTGTTTTAAAAACAGAACACAAAAAAATTGTTTATTTTATTACTGAAAGATAAATTTCAATAAATTAAATCAATAAAAAGGTTATGGTTAAACAATTGCAAGAATTTATTACTTAACACTCTACTTTCATGTTGTATGATTTAGTGGTTCTCAAACAATGTACCAAATTGTTAATCCATGAAAAATAAATTACCCTTTTAAAGTAATTTTTGAAAATAGTAAAAAACAGAATAATTAAAAATAATCATTTGTATTTCAACATTTACATTAACATCCCAGTGTCATTCATATTTGCTTTGATGGTACCCGCCCGAGGACTCTAGGGGGCTCCCAAGGCTGAGGTTGGTTCAATTAATAATCTAAAACTAAAGAGTTAGGAAGAATCCCTTCGAGGAGCCTAATTTCCGTATCTCGGGTCCCTTGGAAGCTCAGTGCGTCAGATTGGTACTTTGTTGGGGGCAGCAATTTCACGAGTTTTGAGAACCATTAAGGCAATTACAATAGCAGGTAATAATAATAATAATAATAATAATAGTAATAATACTAGTAGTAGTAATAATAAAAATAATAATAATAATAATAATAATAATAATAATAATTTACTGACTTATTTAAGAGATCATCGAGAAAAATCAGTAAAGAGAATCCAGTTCACTTACAGAACATAGCAAATTACTCCTACTGACCACATGTCAGTACCGAAACCAATTTGATCAAAGTTAACAACTTCTGGTGCCACAAATTCAGGAGTTCCAAACAAAACTTGTAATTTCTTTGTTGGATCAAATTTGCGAGCTAATCCAAAGTCAATTATCTTTATTCTATTTCCAGTTTTTGTTAGACAAAGGATATTCTCTGGCTGCAAATAACAAAACACATGGAATGTGAATGAAAGCTTACCAACTGCGAATTAGCATAACAATTATTTTTGAGTCCCTTGACAATCTTGAAATTCATGTAATTAAAAACTGAAGCTTTATTTTCAGACCTTTTAAATCTTTTATTTTTTATTATGTATTTTAATTAATTGAAAACGCTTAATCGACAGCCAATTTGTTTTAATTTCAACTAACATGTTCAGATATAAATTAAGTGGATTATGTAAGCAAAAGAACTTGGTACTAGAAATTTATATATCTATAGATTTATGAAAATACGTACCTTCAGGTCCAAATGTAGAATATTTTGTTTATGAACGAACTCTATTCCTTCGCATATTTGACGCATGAAAACAGTGCATGCCTTTTCTGTTAAGATGAAGTCATCATCAATTACACGCTCAAACAATTCTCCCCCTTCAATGCTGAAATCAAATCATAATACGAACTGACAGTTATTAACAGATTATACATTACAAACGATATAAGATAAACATACGATATATTACATCTGTATAATAAGTGCAAGTGAAATGTAATACTATCAAAAATAAGTAATAAATAACGCGAAATATGGAAAGTCAAGAAAATTCAAGGTTTGGGGACCATACTGCTTGGAAAGAATACTGTGAAGGGCAAAAGTCACTGATTGGTGAGGTGTCCTCTTTTTTTCTAAAAAAGATAACACTCTGAATGGAAATAGTAGGAAATGATACGGTTGAAAACAATAAGTTTGCTAAAAACTACGAGTCAAAGTGAATAAAATATGATGCCTATTTTAAAATTTCTCTGCCTAAAACAAGAAATTTTGAAGAATTATCTTTTTTTTAATTACTCATATTTTAAATTTGTTATACCCAAACGCAAACATAAGGAGCTCTGCAAGTCACTGTAAAGAGAATGTTTCAAGCTCGTCTCCGATCAGCACTTCTTAGGCAATTACACCAATATCGGTGCAACTGCGCTGTTGCCAAGTTAAGAATAAAAAGTGTGAAAAAATGAATGAAATGAAAAAATGAAAGTTAATGAAATTATATACTTGCAGTCACACTCATAAAATATCTAAAAAAAATACTTGACTTTCATGAAAAATAAAAAGTGCCTATTTGAATTATTTTGTGATTAATTTTAGATGCCAAAAACATAACTTTTCATGTCTAATGTTATAAATGCCTGGTTTAATCACTTTGTAATCTATTTTCAGTGCTTAAAACGACATTTTTCATTACTAATCTAATAATTTTGTTGCTTATTTTAGGTGCCTAAATCATCACTTTTGTGTGCCTAAAATTCAGAAGTCTAGTGATCAGAGAGTGTATCTTGCCTCCAAACACCTGTGCGTGCGGGGTTGCCCAAACTCAGGGGCAAACTCCACATGGACAGATGCTTCTAACTCTGTCATAAGTTTCACACTAAATGTACATTGGGAAAAGTGATCATTTTCGACTCCTCTACGTGCTCTAGATGTTTGTAACATTCGTCTGAATGGCCTGAGGAGAGAGAGAGAGAGAGAGAGATGTTGGAAGCCATGTGCTCTAACGAAGCCGTGGCCCTAGAAGGTGGGCAATTATAACGTCAGCGCTCAAAGTGTTGAGACTCGTAAACAGCAAAGCTCGGTGCTGTGCTATTCAATGGAATGATTCAGGACGTTGAACGTCAATAGAAACAACGTTCGCAAGCTGCAAACTTCCACGTTACGTTAACGTCAGCTGAGAACTATTGTTACCGCAGCAAGATCTTAAGATCATCTAGCGCTTCCTTCGGACAGAAGCTAGCGCAGTTTGTTAGTGTTGCCATTCGCCATCATCATTGCTCGTGAAACGCTCCGAGCGCCTTCATGGCGCTTACAGCAAACGAAATATTTTACACACAAGCAGGATCGCGTGCACTTTTCTCCATTTCGTTTCGACTGAGAATAAATGTGAGAAACTTTTAGAGCAGGGCTGTGCAACTTAGAAGGGCTTGTGGGCCACATATCAAATTCTAGTTGAGCCGCGGGCTGCACCGTCATTTTAGATGTTTTTCCCCTACCTACTGGGATTATACTGACACAAATATATATATATATATATATATATATATATATATATATATATATATATATTAGATGCGACTTTTACTTATGGGTCATCCATAAAGTCCGTAACGCTAAAGGGGGAGGGAGAGGGACTGAGGCAGCGTTACGCCGCGTTACACAGAGATAGGGAAGTGCGTTACAAGGGGAAGGGGGGATTGAAAATGCTCGAAATTTGCATTACATAATTTATGGACGACCCCTTACTTACCATATTTAACAATTAATGTACGAGAATATGAATGTATGATAAAATAAAAAGGAGCTGAATGTTGTTGGTGTACTCACAGCTCGAGCACGACGCACATGACCTTGCCGTTGTCGAAGGCGTCGTAGAGCTGGATGAGGCGCGGGTGGCGCAGCTGCCGCATCACGTCCACCTCGCGCTCCACGTTGCGCCGGTCCTCGCGGCGCGGCGTCGCCACCACCTTGGCGGCCAGCTGCAGCCCCGTCGCGCGCTCGCGGCACCGGTACACCGTCCCGAACTTGCCCCTGCCCACACACACACACACATCCACTTATAAGCATGCTTCACAGCGAAATTGGTGTTACTGATTCATTACTTCGTGATTACGTCAACTGCTAAGGTCATCAAGCTCGCAAATGTTTTATTGCGGGAGGTAGCAGTGATCTCCCTTCGGCTGGCGAGCTCTGGCGCCGGTATACATGTCGACTAACGGGGTTTTCCCAAGCCAGGTATCTCCCACCAGCGGGGCACCGCCCCATCTGGGGCGAGCGCTAAGCTCCCGAGCGATCTTCCGGGATGTGTGGTAGTGTAGTGCACGTTAGAGTGTGTGTGTGTCTGTGTGTGTGTGTGTGTGTGTGTGTGTGTGTGTGTGTGTGTCTATGGGTGAGGATAGGACAAGGAAGAGGAAGGAAACATTCGGCGCGGTCTGTGGCCCGTTTGTTGGGGTACTGCTCAGGCTTTGGCCTGGTGCTGATCGAAGAACCCACAAAAACTCCCGATTAGAGCAGTCGACCGCCATAATTCTCCTCCAGCCAGAGGCTGAACTCGACCTAGGTATCCAGCAAGTGAAAATAGTCATTAACCCTTCGTTAGACGCCCCATTTTTTGGAACGCAGTTACGTGCACTGGGTCCAGTAGACCAATTCTACATTTATTTTGTTTTCTAGAACATTCTATGCGTCTTTTAGAGAAAATTTATTATCTGCCTTGTCTGAGGAAGTGTTAGGGTGTATTTATTAAGAAATTAATTTCAGTTTTTAATGTGTGTATTATGAAAGATTCTGTGTGTAACATGAAATAATATTCTGTAAATCAATATTAAACAATCAATCATAATTATTTCTCAGACTTAATAATTAATATTAGCACCGGTATTTAAATTAAGGCAGTTTTTACAAAAAAATTCATGTTTTTGTAAATGTAAGAAATTATCACATTTTCCACACGCATATTTTGTGCGGCAACTTTTTTCCTTGAAGCTGACTGACACATTTGTACTATCTGGTTTCATGGGATTGTATTTTGATTTTGTTTTCTGTATTTAGTTAGCATTTGTTCAATTTTTCATGAAAGACTAGGAATTGTTGATCTTCTTTGCAATTGTTTGAGTAACAAACCATAGAGTCACCAGCATTTTGGAGATCAAAATGTTTACTTATATTGAGAACTATATAGTGCACAGAGAATATTACATTACTCTAACACACACGAACACAAGAAACATGCACGAAAGATTTGGCGTGAGAGGAATACAACGCAAAGGTACCGAGAAATTCTGCTAACTGTATGAGTATGTGACGCCTTTGGGCTCGTGTGGTCTGGCAATCCCACGCGTCGCGCGCGGTCGGAAAAACGAGCAACGTGACCTATTGCCCTCCGGCTCATCTTGCGGTTACCTCGGCACCGGATGCAGAATCGTTCAACACAGGGTGTCACCAGATCTCATAATCTTACACCTACGGCTGAGCGAGATATAGAGTTCTTAAAATTCAATGGGTTTACTAGACGCATGCGCGCCTAACGAAGGGTTAAAGTAGTAGTGTGAGTAGTAATAGTAGCGAAAAGCAAATTTTGCTCTTTCTCTGACACAATGAGCCAAAAGAAAAGTGAAATCATCAATAAGCGATTAATGTATTACACACGTTGTTCAGAGAACATGCAATCAAAGGCGAAAATTAACACTAAAAATCAAATTTCCCATTCTCCTGAGAATTCGTACAACTGCCAAACACAACCGCAGGGTGACCTATGAGCGGCACTTGTCACATGTGTAATTTCCTTGTGTGTCATCTCGTTGGCTAAATGAAAATAACTTCGATCCCCTTTCATACCGTGCAAGTTCGAAATATCTATTTTGTATCTAGTGTAATTTGCCTTATACGTAAATACTTGTTACTTCATCGCTCCGAGAGCGTTTCTACCTCACGCATCCACTTCGACAGGGGCCGGACATGCAGAGCAACAAAATGCGTCCATGCTTTTGTGCTAGAGTAGTAGAAAGTATTGTTCATGAGTAGTTGCATTTAATTTGGACTAGGAATGCGACATTTCGTTTTTGTAGAAACAGTGCTACCTTCCGCGACCGACCTCTCACCGGAGAAGACCTCCATGCCCTTGTATTTCATGTTTCTTCGTATTCATTTCTCACATTCAGAAGTGGTCAACAAAAACGTTGTGGGCCCCTTCTTCTCGTATCCTTCGATGGTGAACTGATAAACACGAACACCGTCGAATCGAATTTTCTTGCGCACGAATTTAATGTTAAAGGTTAATAAACCAGCTTAAAAACACCGATGTTGAAAAACCTCGATGGTTTTTAGTCGATGTACTGTTAACATCGATGTTTTAACTTTCAGCATCGATGTTTGCTAACACCGATGTTTTGTTATCGATGTCGCAACACTAATTTGGACATGAAAGCAGGTTCACTGATCACCCCAACGGTGCGAGTTGCAAAATGCATTGCCGTATTCGAATAACCAACGAGGGAGGGAGATGATTGAGATGACCTCCCGTCAAAGATGGGAATTCGAAGCAGAGGCCTCTGACAGGGAGGGCCAAGCGACAGAGCGCTGATGTCGACGGCAGGGCACTCGCTGGCCGAGGGCTGCGGGGGAGGTGGGCCACGCCAGCGATGCGCGGAAAGGAATCATTTCCACCCTCCGTGAAGAGCGAAGAAGCCAACATGCAATAATGTTCACAACATGCAAACGCGTAAACCGACTTAACGCAAGTTAAGAGCATTGTTTTCATATTTTCGTGGAATAAGAAGTCAGATAAAATATAACGTAACAAGTAATGAATTCTCAATTACAGTTTTTGAAGCATTAAATTAGGAGGAGGATGCTCTGTGTCCATGGAGTTGACACTGAAATGCTGAATTAGTCGGAGGCCTCTCCCCAACTGCAACAGGTGCGTTAATCTGGTTAGCAGTGGGTGCGTGCGTTAGCAGGAGAGGCCCCGAGGAGCGGGAGAGAAAGGGTTCGGATGCGCCACAGAACAACGACGTTACACCTCAGGAACAGGTTGTGTACTATTCCACACACAGCCACACACATCATGGAAGCTACCTAATAAATGACCATCTTTGCCTAGCTCGTTCAGCAAGGAATTTATTTCAAGGACATTTGTCGAAGGGTGAAGGTCCATATGAGATTTATTGTAAAACTAGAGGTGCTACCAAAGCACATAATTTCTCCTGTGACTTGAAATAGCTACGCAACATCACACTACTGTACAAACATGCAAAAGTGTTTCCTACCGGCAAATATATTTTCTCCGCATCGAGATTCAAACTGACATCCCTGTAATTAACTCGCCATGCGCTTTGCCGCCGCACCACGCAGTGGCTCGGCCGCACTTCCCTTAAAAAATAATCTCTCCCGTTACTACAAACTCATACAATTTTCGAAAATTCAGAGAGTTCAACGCCATTTTTTAAGTGTTCTTTGCTCTATCCTCGGGAAAAATGTAAAGAAAAGGTTTGGAGCCGTTTCTTGGAAAAGAATGTTTTAAATAATTTAAAATTGTCTATATATTATAATTTAAAATTGTCTATAATAACAGATTTCATTAAGAAAACACTCTATATTTCAAGATAGTAGTTGTAGAAAGAGGCCGAAGAAATTTGAACTTTTGTAATTTTCGCAAACTCCAGGATTTCAACGAAAATGAAACCATCCGTTTGAGAATCCTTTATGCTATCCGAGGGCAAAGTTCAATCAAAAAATTTGGAGACATTTTTTAGAACATTTTGAAAATGACAGACAAACGTTTTGCCGTCAATCGATTTTTCGGGGTCAAGGACCCACAATACATGGATTCTGGCTTCACCATGTGTTAGAGGAACTAATTCACTATATATCGGGACACGATATATCGACTTTTTCTTTATCAGGGCCCGACAATAAGGGTTTTTGTCGCTATTTCTTGGCGTACGTTTACAATACTTTCTCTTCTTACGAAGTGAGGGGAAGAAAGTAAAACGCAATTTGATGTGAAACGTGACTAGTTGTCCGTGAGAAGAGTAAGTCCAAAGTGGCAGGGAGGTGCGCCTGGTGGCAATGACAGCGGTGAGTAAGCCGCTGCAAGGAAGAGGCGTCGTCGCCGTGTGCCCGGGAGAGCGAGCGCCGCCTAATTTTAGACGCGGGCGGCGCGGCCTCGCGAAACGCCTGGCTGCCTGGCTGGCTCGCCCCCGCCCGCGCCCCCGCCCCCGCCAGCCGGTTCACTGGCGCCTGGGAGGCCCCCGCGAGGACCCCGCCCGCCCGCCCGCCCGCCGCGTGCATCCTGACATGACGATCCACATGCCACGCCCCCACCATGCACACCGCCTTTGTTGGACTTCCTAAATAGTTTGCGCGTGCATTACGTAACCATTTCCACGTTTTTGACAAGCATGTGCAATATTCAATTTAAAAGTAATTAGAGAACACCGTTACGAGAGATTATCATTTCGCAAATCGTTAAAGTACTACATGCAGCAAGTATTCAACATTCAAACTTTTTCCAGTTACGTTCTTGAATTTCCAGCAGTTACGAACAATATTGCGTTATGTATCGTCTAGCAGCAAAAAACATGAAAATAAATAAGGCAACATTTAAATTTTAAGGAATTCCTTTATAGTAGGCAACGCTTTAGAGGCATTGAAACTAAAACTTCTTGAGGGATAATGACAATAATTGTTTTAAATACAGTTTTTCATAGATTCGTTTCCTCGGCCTCATCCTCAGCGCCACGTGCAAGTAGCGAATAAAGCCACAGGTTTCGTAACACATTCGAATGAATCATTTGTTGCTCATCACATACTTGTACCAAGTTCAGGTATCATATATGATGGTCATATAGTACTCCTCTCAATGTTTTTTTAAAGGGCTTGCGTAATCAATTGTCAATACTTTGTGAACATTTGCTAAAGAAGAAAGGCATGAAGAAAAATAATTAACCTAAGTAAAAAATTTACTTTTCTAACCGACCGTTTTAAACATTTGGGTTGTGATACGTTGCCGCTACCCGAGCAGTCACTCTTGACGTTAAGTCCTAAAGTTCGAGTCCCGATGTGGCGGATTTTCAACATTAGCGAAGTCCAAGCAGGATTCTGGCAGCCGTCTGCACTGATCCGTTCACCGTGGTTGCTCCGATCAGTTCTGGGCGAATGCCCGAGCAGTGCCAAAACAAACGGACCACGGACCACGCACTAGCTTTCCCCCTCAACCTTGTCCATCCCCTCCCCTCACATACGCAAACACATACATACACACACGTTTGCCCTACACCAGGGCTGCCCAACTTAGAAGGGCTTATAGGCCACATATCAAATTCTAGTTAAGCCGCGGGCCGTACCGCAATTTAAGATGTTTTTACCCCAACTACTGCAATTATATTGATACAAATATATATTAGTTACGACTTTTATTCAATATACTTAATGTGCATACTACAAAAGTAATATAGCATTAAATAAAAACAAGTGATTGTTATAATCACATTTTTTTCAAAGCAGTCGCGGGCTACACGAAAAGATCCGACGGGCCGCCAGTTGGAGAGCCCTGCCCTACACTATCACATATGACAGGAGAGCAATCTGGAGACGGGAGCAGACCAGTCACAGCTTGAACCTGCAGACACATGTTCTTGTGGGTGAGGTATGTAGATGGGGATATACCCAGTAATTTCCAAGTTGCTTCTTTATTTTTTCTTCGGATAGAGCTAAAGACGCTTAAAAAGAAGTCGCAGGTCTCGGTTTTGAAAATTATTGTAGTTTTCGTTCAATTTTCAGTGAACTTCGGACAATGTTAAATGCAAGACTTTCTAAAAAAATCCAATTTTTTTCTTTTGACCTTGTGTATGGACTAAATACACTGAATAATTTATTGTAAATGACGTTTTCATGTATTCTTTTGGTTTTTAAAAAAATACACAAACGTAATTTTTATGCTTAGCTCATATCACTAATTACATTACGGGCCTTCTTTATACATTACTGCGTATGCATAAAGTCAATGGACATTGTATGTACAAGTCCTTCAATTAATTTATTAAAAATTTTTCGAAAAGTTAACAAATTTAGCGCCGATCGTTAGTAACTAAGATAAATTTAATAAAATAGTTAAAGAAGGCTATTGACTACAACGAAACTGATTATTGTAGTTATTTTGTTCTAATTCAGGCTCTGCTCTCATTATGGAACTGATCTGTAAACTTTTCTTTAATATAATGGCAGTGTATATACTTTTTATTTTCTACAAAACTCAACAAATGTTTCAAATAAAATCCACTTCACTCACTTATTTGTTTCATGCATTTAAATCTATGAAAATATCACATCAGGGATTTATGGCTCTCAAGACAGAGCTGAGGGATCCATTTCAGTTGAATGATGAAGCAAAGGCTCGATGCGAGTTTGGAATAAACGAAATCGTACTCACATTTTTAGAACAGGTTGTGGCCAAACTAATCAAAGGCAAGTCGTTTGTAGTTGGCCGTATACCTAAATCATTTACAGTTACGCTTTCTCCAAAAATGAACACGGATCTCCTATCAGTCATTTCATTGATGAATCACACATAAAATTAAATCAAATACTGAATGAAGCATTACTGATTATTCTTTTTTCAATTTATTTTATCTGATCGACTATATGGCCTTACAGAAGTGGGGAAATTTTATAATAATGCAATGAAAACCTTCCTAATATTATTTGGAGTGTTTTTACTCAGCAAGTACTATATTAATATTTTAATTCAATTTGATTGATAATGGTGAATGGTTTAAGGAAGGGGTATAAAAGGTGGATTTTTAAGGCTTTGGTAGCTTTTTGTTGTTTTGAATTTAAGGCGGTTTGAAAGTGTCTATGGAATCTTGCTTTGATTCTCTTTGCGGAGTTTCCTTGTTGACCTAGTTGAAAGCGGGCTGTAGCCTACATGGGCAGCATGGTAGGAGAGTGAAAAATTTGGAGCATAGGTTGATCAGATAGTCTGTAATTAAAGGTATTTGGAGCTCATATTGTATTTGATTATTGGGTATAAACCATGATGCGTTGATGAGTCTACGGAGAAATTTCTTTTGAAAAATTTGTAGAGAGTTGACATTACTGGGTGCTACGTTTATCCAGGCTGGATAGGCTGGTCCGTGTGGGTCTGATAATACTTTTGTAGATGAGCGATTTGGCTTCAACTTTTAAAGTGGATGCGACTGATTGTTCGAGGCACTGAGTTCCCGGTAGCAGCGCAGTGCCTCTCCATTCATTCGTCCCTGCGTCGTCGGGCGATGACGAACAGACGCGCAAATACCCCGCGCGCACGCGGCCACCTGGCCTTCCGGGAGCTGCGTGCCCGGGGCGTGAGCGGCCTTCCAGAACACCCCGCGCGCTCCGGGAACTCCAATGCTTTTGCACTTCGCCCCACCTTTAGAACCTTCAAGAAGCGCTCATTCGTTCGGTGATCAAGAGCTGACATAGAACGAGATGTATTTAATATATTTAGGGTTTGACTACTCGACTGAAACTTAAACCTTTCAAACTTAATACCTACCTTCTCGAAGCAAACAAGACGTGCTAAAAACACACACTTTCTCGCACTATTTCCAACTTTTGCAATTTTTTCCTTTGCTCTAACCATGGAAAAATGTATTGAAAAACTTTCGAGTCGTTTTTGAGATATGAATTCTTTAAAAATTGCCAATATTTCATGCAACATCATTCAAAAACTATTTACATTTTCAAAAAATTGTACATGACCTTATTTTAAGGTCTCTTTGAACAGATTTTATTTCAGGAAAAAATCTTTCTTCAATGTTATAGTTTCCCAAAAAGAAACATTTCAACAAAAATTAGATCCGAGCTATTTCTTTAAGATTTCTTTACGTCATCAAAGAACAACGAAAATATGGTGCCATTTTTCGATCAGGGAAAATCAATTTTATAGTAAATCATCCGAAGGATTTAGGTGCTAGCGTTGGCCACAAACACGTTATGCCGTCAATCGATATTTCGGTATCAAGGACATAAAATTATTGTTTTGCATGGTCGAGAATGAAAACTTTTTATGCAGAGACTGTTGGTTCAACCCATATTATAACCTTTGAGATTACGGTCAACATGAGTACGGATATTATGAACACATTAAACATTTGTCAAAAATTAAAAACTGTAAAAGGTATTAGCAGGCCATTAATATTCATCTTGCAGGTTTATGTATTATAATATAATGCATTTACAGACACAACTGCATTAATGTGAGAATAAGATATCTCGAAATTTTTCATTTACAGAAACGTTCAACATTTTCTAAAAAACGTATTCAATTATTTTTAAAAACTTTTTGTAATGGTGTAGCACAAAACAAGGATTTGATGGTTCAAATACCACTTTCATTAAAACATTTCAGTAAACTAGTGGTGCTTCAACAGCACATACTTTCTTGCATTATTTACACTGCTCGCATTATTTGCAGCACATCATACAAACAATTTCACAATATACAGGGCCGAATTCATAGTCGACACTTAAGGAATAAGCGAACTCTTAAGTGATAAGTGCTTTCTCAAAATAAGTGGTCACTTATAGGCTCTCGTATTTCATAGACGTTCCTTACGACCGCTGAATGAGTGTTAATAAATATTTCCCTTAAGTAAAAGGGAAATATGGCAACATGACATTGCCGGCAGCTATTTTGCGGTTCTTGGCAACGGAATTTATACACTCAATAATATTTGTACAAAGAACGTCAAATGTGTCTAGTGCGCGCGCAACACGAACGTTGCACGTCGAACGCGCGCTGCGTCCACTTGCCAGCTCAAATAGCTTCCATCATATATGGAACTGCATGTTATTGTAACATTTCGGTATTTTTTACCACATATTTCAAGTTTAATTATAAATATTTTCTACCCCTTAGTATGTTGTTATCTTAATACTGAAGGGATGTTTTGACATCAGCATCACATTTTAAAGTATTCACTACCCATCACTAATAATAAGCAATGTTTTGTAACAATATAATCATTCATTCTGATACAATTGCAACAAATATTTGTCTTGTGCTTTTTCTACGTTATTAATATGCATTATTTAGGGATAATATATGTTAATACTTAACATCAGTTCCTTTTTACTTCACAGTGTTAACTTATATTCTAACATAAATCTAATGAACATAGTCTGTCTGTATTGGTCAAGAAAGATATGACTAATAATACTAAAGATTTATGGAAATTTATAAATAAAGAAATTGGCAAAGATGGCATCACACCCATCAAACAATTGTCTTCTGAAAATGATGAAATGCTAATTAACAATATAGATATTACCAATAAGATTAATCAATTTTTTTATACACATTGGTCCAGACATGGCCAAAAAAATTAGCAGAGTTGACAACTTTGGATGTCCTCATAATAAATAACACAATACTAAATTCGTTCTACATCACTCCTACTACTGAATCTGAAGTTAGAAATATTATTAAGAAAATAAACGAACACAAATTATCTGGAAAAGTTAAAATATCAGTTAAAGTCATATTCCATTTCGTGAATTATATGTCTAAGCCATTAGTACACATTTTTGATTTCAGCATTAAAACTGCAGTTTTTTTCTAATCATTTTAAAAGAGCAGAAGTAGTACCTATTTTTAAATCAGGAGACATTAAAAATCCAAAAGATTATGGACCAATCTCTCTATTTCTAATTTTGTCAAAGTTTACAAAAAATAACTTAAAGTTAAGTGATTTTTTTGTTAAACATAAGATCATCAATACAATGCAATTTAGATTTCAAGAAAACAAAGGAACTGAGGATGCAATTACATTTGTAATTGATAAAGTAAGAAAACCAATAGATGAAAATATCCCTTGCTTAGCTATTTATTTAAACCTAGCTAAGGCGTTTGATACAGTGAACCACAACCTGCTTATATAGGAATTGGTAATGTATGGACTAAAAAGAAAAATAAATTGTTTATTACAAAGTTACCTGACCGATCGAAAATAGAATGTGTAAGTGAATAAGATGTCCAGTGAAGATTTACATGTACTTTGGGGATTCCTCAGGGGACTATCCTAGGCCCCTTATTATTTATTATTTACATTAATTAAATTTTAGCTTAAGGAGAGCTAGTATCCTTTGCTGATGACACAGCTTTAATTGCTAAAGGTATCATATGGCAAGAGACACTTAAAACTGCTGAATATAAAATTACTTCTGTTGGAAAATGATTAAGGCAAATTTTTTTAAGTTTAAATATTTTTAAATCAAATTATATTACACTTGGAAGTTACATTAATAGTATGCCCCAAAACTATACAATACATATTCATAAATTTGACTGTATCATGGTAAACTGCAATTGTCGAGCAATCAGTAGAGTCAGTGAAGTTAAGTTCCTAGGTATGTTGATTGATTGTAATTTGAAATGGAAAAGTCATGTTTCTTATCTTGTAAACAAACTTCGATATTTAATTTACATATTCTATAAATTATAACATATATTTAAGACCAAACAATTGATGATAATACAAGTATATTATGATTTATTCTGGTCTGTAGCTTCCTATGGAATTGTGGTGAGGGGTGGCTCATACAATGCACCTTGTACCCTCTGAACAAGATTCAAGAAAAAGTTCTTAAATTAATTATCATCTAAAGCTTTGATTTATTTATTTATAATTGATGATTTTACTTTACATCCAACTTTTTTAAATTATAAATCTTTTAGTCAATACTTTCTAATTTATTGTTGTGTTGTAGTCATAGTCAGTTTTACTATGTTCTGCTCACTTATACATTATTAGCTCAAAGCATGTAAAACTTTCAGTTTTATACAGAAGATTTTGTAAGATTGAGCCTTTGCGAAAATAACTTGAAAGGAGTGATGTGTCTCCATGGGTATTACGCCCTTTCATTTATTTTGTGTAATCATAATCTGTATAATAATAATAATTATTTTAAAAAATTTCAGATAATAGAAAATGTCAACCCTATCAAATAAATTCCATTTTACAATACCTAATTCAAATTTCGGGACTTTTTATTCATGCTGCATATTCATAATTACTTACAATTAATAGGTCTCATAAATCAAAGAAACGATAGTTAAAATTTTAGGAAACACCTGAAAAGAAAAGTTGTTTAAAATTTTAATGCAACAAGAACTTTCAGTAATGAAGAAATCGGCAGACCCCATTAGTCACTGAGATCTTTTCAATCAGCGGCTCAAGTTTATTCACTATTGTTTTATTTAAACGAAACCGCTTTCGGAACTGTTCGTCTTTATATATTTCCAGTGGATTGCTTCCTTTACTAATGACGCTTTTGTATTACGTACGATGTACTACAAAACTCAAACACGCACGAAAATATTGCGAACTCTTGATCGTTTTACTAATGGATCTTTTTAACTAATAATACAATTTTTAATTGGCACAAATAAAACGAATACAAGCATCAATACAACTATTACAAAAGTCGGCGAGTGCCGGTAAGAATACGAGTAGGACTATAACCTAAATTGATTACGTCTGACGATGCGAGACACCCATAAGGGACACTTAAGGGGGCAGGCTGCTTCCCTTGTAGGAATGCGTGCTGACTTAAGAATCCACTTAAGGGCTGTTTATGAACACGATTCCTTCACTTAAGGGAACACTCATTTTAAGTGTCGACTATGAATTCGGCCCACAATATTAAATATACAATAAATTGAATATTCAGAACTAAAGACTATCCATATATCGTGTTATGAATGCATTCGAAACCAAGTTATCATTACTTTATACTAATCTGTATATATTCTTCCCGACTTTAATGTATTTGAATGCACCACTTTATCGTACGGCTCGTATGGAAAAGATCGCACCACCCGCACAGCAACCGAGGAAGAGCTCGCCTGCAGTGCGTACGGGATCCGGCCCGCCCCTTTCCCTCGAGACGAAAAATGATAGGAGGAGGCTCGTGTCGAGGGGGAGGGGTGTCGCCGGCCGCGAAGAGCGTTTGGCAAGAGGAGCCGACGAAGGCAGCGGTGAGTCACCACGCGGTGCACTTGAGACGTGAGGGGGGGGCGGAGGTGAGCAAAGAGGCCGATCCCGAAACAAATGAAAAGTAAAGCAAGTGCCCTGTTTTCGGATTCCAGTTGAGAATTAAAATTACGAAATTTTCTAAAATAAGTTAAATTAAATAAAGTGAGGAAAGCAAAGTTAACAAATAGTACATTATGAAACGATGATGTAATGATGGGTTTTAATACACGAGTGTGAAATTACGATACGAGCGAGGAACGAGCGAGTATCGTAAACTTCCCACGAGTGTATTAATACCATTACATCGAATTTCATACGGTACTTTTTCTACGACTTATGGTAAACTTCTCCACTGAATCGTTTCCTGGCAGTCGACACACAAGATTCGGCCAAGGCCATCTAGCGGGCTTCTCTACTCTAGACGCACAGATGGCTTTGTTTACCAGAGCGCTTGCGAGGGACCACAAAAGTTCCGGGATTAATATTCCGACGTCACCATTATAGCATTTTCTTTCATTTCTTGAAATGTCAACACCACCAGAAAGAACCACCATTCACTAAATATTTTAAACTAAAGAATTGGCAGAATTGGCTTTAAGGACAACCACACGGCAGCAGCAAATAACACAAAACGACTCGCCTGGAGATCTTAACGTCACTCAAATGTTCTCTGCAATAACTACCACTGCGCTAGTCATATACTATCAAAGTGAAATTACAATCCAATTTATTTTAACTAATATTTCACATAAAAATCACTACTAATAAAAGAAATTAAGAATGAGAAGCATAAAATAATATTAAATGCAATTTTAATATACACACTCGAACGAAACATTTACTGCAAAGATTCTCAATGATTAATGAAGTGACAATATTGATTTGTAAGCGACTCTGTGATTGGTCAAGAACCTGTATCATAATGAAAACTGTATCGAAATGACCATCATTATGCTACTGATTGCAGCCATCCAATGACAGCATTATACAATGGGAGTAGAAAAACAGTGTTTTTTATCGTCTTTATGGTATCTTTATCAACCAAGTACGCTAATGTTAAACAGTAATATCGCTCGTGGGTTGCAATGGTGGCACAATTCAAAAAATACGAATTTTGAGTAAACGTACTCTACAGAATTGCAGATGGATCTGTCTTCCAGCATCATATCTTACAATACAGTATGCTACCAACAAATGGCAGAAGTGTGAATGCAAGAATAATGAACTTCAATGCCAAGTAAATCATTTTATTAAACTCATTTATCTCAACACCTCATGTTTTGAGTTGTGTCACTATTGCAGCCCACGATCGATGTTTCTTTAGACAGATTCATATTAATTCTCTCTACACGCGAAGAAAAGAAGACGGTTTTCAATCGTATATAAGACGTCATCGGTAACAAAATGTCGTTCATTTGCCCTTGGAGAGGGAATGATTCCCAAGGGGATCGCCTTCAAACAGATTTAAGATGAGAAAATCAGAAGCTGGCAGACTGTGGGAAAAGGAACCAGAAGGTCCCCTGCACACGTCGCGCTGCATTGCACTGCACTGCGCAGTCGCCCTGAACGGAGCTTCTTGGCCCTGAAGCCCTGTGCTTCTCAAGACGAAATCTACAAAGCGCGACCTTTATTAATTTTTTTTATTTCCATTTTGGGATTAAGCACTTTAGATATCCCCACCCTATTGCGGGCGCGGCCAGAAACTTGAAATCTACGTAAAATTAAATTGAAGGAATGCAAATAAAAACAATATTTCACAATATTGTATAATTAAAGTAACTAGAAATGAAAATATCACGCATGGGTTCTTTATAATAGTTTAATTTTCCATAAAGTGTTTTTGTCCGCACTGTGGCCATCTTCAGTGCAGTTCTGTGACATTCTTTGACAGTTGGCTTTGCTGGGTCTGCAGCCGCCACAGAATTGCACTGAAGGTGGCCGCAATGCGGTTTTAAAAGATTTATGAAAAATTAAACAATTGTGACAAATCTTCGCCATGATATTTCTTTTTCTAATAACGATAATATAAACCCCACACCACTTCCTACTATTAAATTGATTATTTTGATTTTCTGTGCAATTTAATGAGAATTTCACCTCCAGTATTGGACCTGTAAAACTGTAATGTAGAGTTATCATCGAAGTTGTGATCCAGTACGAAGCTATTTTCACTTTAAAAAAGAATAACTTACAAAGAGTCGAATATACGCACAGATACAGCGGGTTATATATTGCAGTTCATCTTAAACTTACGATCACAGAGAAAGATATACAGGTGTAACAATACTTTTTAGAATTGAGCTTCATAATTTTCTGGGTGAAAAACTATCTAGAGGATAATTTAATTGAAGATTAGAACCTTATTACTCGCCTACCAACACGTTTTCAATAAACGATGCATTATTCTGCAATTCTGCTGAGAGCAAGTAAGTGTTATCTGTGTTTATAACTTTACTGTATATGCGAAATTAAAGAATTGAATTCTGTTGAAGAAATCGTTCTTTTGTGAAACAGGCCCTTGAAAGAATATCAAAATACAGTAGAAATGCCAAGTCCTATACGTGCTTGACTGTTACTTCAGGCAGGGCAAGATTAATACTTACAAAACCCTAGGGATGACGAAACAACGGGGCTATCTAGCACTGAAATAATGACCCCGTGTAATCAAAATTAATAAAAATATACCATTAACTTCGCAATTTAAAATTTGAATGTACATAGGTAAGTCAATAAGTATCCACAATTGGGCTCTAATTGTCATTAGGTGTGTTCTGCGACTCTGTGTGCTCCTCAGCCGCTAGATAGGGCAGTTGCCTTCGCCTATGGGAAGTTTCGGCGTTATCTGATAAATCCATCCTGTGCTGCTGAGATGACCGCGCCTCTCTTTGTTTGCACCAAAGGACAACATCGTTCCGAAATACTCTTTTTTTTTTGTGGCCTGAAGGTGAATCAGGAGCGGAAATTCATGAAAGATTTTCAAAACAATACGAGGACACTGCTTTGCCACAGCGAAGTGTTTACCAGCGGATTAAACAGTCCAAAAGTGGTCGAAGAAGCGTGAAGGATGAGGAAAGAACGGGGCGTTCAGCTACAGCGGCAACTGATGCCACTATTGAACAAGTGCGTGCCGTGATACTGAACAACAGACCAATGACTTGATGAAGGGACAAACCGTACGCCCATTATTCATGATTCTGCGCACGAAATCATGTACAACACGCTTAACTTTCACGCAATCTCTGCGAGATGAGTTCCAAAACAACTCAATGAAGAGCACAAGCTCAATCGTATGAGAATTGTGTGTTGGAGCATCTCGCCCCGTCGGATTACCATTTGTTTGTTCTCTTAAAGATACTTTAAGAGGTCGGCGATTAAGCTCCGATCAACAGGTGAAGGAAGCGGTGCGTACGTGGCTTGCTGCGCAACTAAAAACCTTTCTTTTTCAGAGGGTATCAAAAAGCTTGTGCAAAGGGGGACCAAGTGCATTGAAAAGCAGAGTGACTTTGTTGAAAAATGTTATCATAAAAAAAATTGTGTGCTCTTGCTGTAATACATTATAAAAGTTTATTCCAGCCACTTTTAAAAACATTAAAATATTTTTATATATCTGTGAATTAACAAATCCAACAGAACCTCGGTATTCCAAACTAATTGGAGGTTTGGTCTGTTCGGATTCGGGATTGTTCGAATTATCCGAAAAAATATACAGTACTTATACAAATACATCTACAGGATTTCCAGATACATTGCGACGTAGAGTGCGCTATGAGAAAATGGCAACGTAGAATAGCGACATGAGAAAGTGGCAATGTTGCGAACAACGGACTACAGTACGTATATAACCGATCTTATGCGGTAGTAGTTGCTAGATTGTTTAAAAGAGTTGAAGCACAGTTTGTGTCGCTGCTGTTAACGAGTATTCTACGTACAGTATTTACAACTGGGTTGACTTTCTGTGTTCATGCTTTTTCGTTCAAAAATTTAGTTAATCCAAATCAGGCGTTTTTCGTTTATTTTTTCCTCCATCCTGAATTTTTTCGAATGATCCGAAATTACGTACTTGCGGGGTTCGGGTGAGTGGGGTTCTACTGTAATTTCTTTAAGACAAAACTTGGGCCTCCATCCAGCGGGATGCACGCCTGCCGTGGCCAGCTCCTTCGCGAAGCCAAAGGAAGAAAAGCCCCTGAAAAGCGCGCGGGTGCAGCCAGCGTCGAGGCGCGCTGACATTCTGGCGGCGCTGGCTATTCTTGGTCGACCGCTGTTGCCGTCGTTGTCACCTACGGCACCATCACGAAATCCGCCGCGCGACTGCCAGCACCCACGGCCCCCGTCGCGACCACCGTACGAGACATGACTAATGGATTGAGCGCTTGAAAATTTCAGACAAACTCAAGCGTCCCCGATTAAGAAACAGGTGAAACAGAAACGCATATCTATAATTCGTGGTACTAATCTAGTAGTACTAAACAGCACATATTTTTCGCAAAATTTCTCTATTTTGCAATTTCGAAAATTCAGAGGCTTTGATGAAAAGGAGACCTGTGCCATTCTTTTAAATGGCACTTTTTTCAACCGCAGGAGAAAAGTGAGTAGAAAAATTTCAAGCAGTATTTGAAAAAATGATTTTTTTATACTTTGATGATTATTTCATGCACTAACTTAGAAACTTATTATCCGAAAACTACGATTTTTTTCAAAATTTTCTACAGGATCTTTTTAAATATCTGGTTTTTAGAACACATTTCATTTAAGACAAAAGCGTTTGATCATACCTGAAAGGGTGCAAGTGTGAGCTCATTTTCTCAGAAAAGTGAAGAGTTTTCGAGAAACGTTATCAGACATCATTTGAAGCACTTGCACTTCAAATGCAATGATGTAAACAAATCGTCAATATTGTAAATATTAACTACATGAGAGAGAGATAAAAAATTACATTTTTGTAACTTTTAAATAACCTAACAAAACAGCAAAATAGCGTTTATGTCGTCTTACACAGTGCTTTTAGAACCATTCCTTCAAAAATTGAGGAAAAAATTGGATGCCGTTTTTGAGAAAATTTTGTTTCTAATATTTTATTAAATACTGACAATATTTTATTCAAAATTTCTCAAAAACTACGATGCAAATAGATGTCTTCTGCAAATGTAATCTTTTGCTTTCAAAAAAATTTCGACAAATGTAATTTTTAAATATCTCTCACGTCGTTAAAATGCACGTTAGATGCAGTCTCTCATTGTTTAATACGCTTGTTAACATGGAATCTTCAAAGTACCTCTAATGATAGTTTTTCAAAAATCCAAATGATTGTGTAAATGGAAATGGTGCATTTTCGAAAAAGTTACAACTAAATTTTCAAAAAAAGACAATTTTTTCACGGATATCTCCGAATTAGAAAAGACTTCAAATCGCCTCGATATTCCAAAAGACTAATTTCGATCAAAATAGTTAGGGCTGGAAAAATAAATAAAAGTACTGGAAAATGTAGATTTTTTTAAAGCGCAAGAAGAAATATCGATTGTAGAGAAATGATAAGTAAAGCATTATGTTAAATGATATGTTCTCTACTTTTTGTGTCTTATAAAATGTTGTGCAAAGTTTGTATATATTAAGGAAAATGTGCTTTTTGTGTCTTCTTTCACTTATGAATTGGTAGCAAGAATGCCTAGAACTAGATTATCGTGGAAAGAAGTTTGGATAAGCAATGAATTTATTGTGTCAAGATCACATAGACGAACTGTATGAATGAGGCGGACATTGAAGATGAAGTGTCAGAAATTGAGTATAGTGAATACTGTTGATTGAGTGCAGTGTGGAGCATTGAAAAATTCATAGAGTATGGCATATTCACGTCATGCAGGTCGTTTCAATGGACCGCGTGCTTTCGGTTGTGTGGCCAGTCCCCAGGCAGCAGACAGCCACGGGGCGCGATTGGGCACGACGTCGCGTCGTGGCGCCAGGAGTATTCAGGCGGCCGCTGGCACCACGGCCGAGAGAGTGGAAGCCAGAGCTAACAGTGTCGAGTCGCGAGGAAACTTTGAGAACTGGATAGTACTCAGATATATTATTTCGTCAAAACATTGTCTTGTGCTACGAACTTTGCATATCTGGTATTGAGGTTACGGATTTTGGACACGGCTTGCTCTCCTGGATAATTAAATAACAAAGTGGTGTTGATTTCATTACGGAACATTGTAAAGTTTTGTCAGAATACATTTGTGAATAAAGTCACTATTTAATGGTCCTTATTTAGAATATTTCGTTGTTCTTCTAGTTTACTACTTACGTAATGATGATATTTCAAATTCGTTAGTTGGAGTCGTGTATAAATGAAATGGTTTCTGTGGTGACTTTGGTTGAAAAAGAAGATATTGCCAGGTATCACGTACTTACGTCAGCATTTACATTCACACACAAGAGAATCCGCCACGGGGTAAATGGTTGAGAAATGTATGTGAATAACGCCAGCGGTGTAACGTAGTAGACAATAGCTCTCAGCCTCTCTGAGAGAGACGGTCTTCAACGGAAACCGATCAGCATGGCGTCACTTGTACTGAAGCAAAGGCTAACAGCGGGAAGGAGAACGTCCTTCTTTTTTGTTGCAAAGGCCAGCCTTTACAAAGGTTCTTGACTTTCTCCCAAAAGCGGAAGGGCAGTATTTCTTCCTCCGCAACCCTTCAGAGCGGGTGGTTTATGGTGGTATCATGTGACTGGCCACGGAGGGCAGTCCAGGACCGGAGCGCGTTGCGTTTCGGCCATTCATAAAAATGACAGCGAAGACGGCGGTCGCTGTCCAGCGGAGGGTCGCGCGTCCTGGCGACAACAGGTACATTCGCACCACGCGAATGAAACTATAAATGCTCTGTATTTCAACCCATGCTATCCTTGTACATGAATTGTATATAAATGTATATATGTTATGCGATCCTGCCCTCTTATTTCTTCACGACGCTACAGCGGCACACAGTGAATGATGAAGCTCGTGAATATTGAACATGTCTGGGATATAATCAGTCAGAAATTTGTTCCTTCTGGTCCTCCTTCAGCCACTATCAATGCTTTGTGGTCACGTACAGAAACCGCGTGGCAGTGTGTTCCCCAGCAGCATATCCAGGCCCTCTTTGAATCCAAGCCAGGACGTCTAAAGGCTGTGATGGCAGCGCGCAGCGGCTTCACACCATATTAAATACTCAAGGTCAAAATGCAGGTACAGTTCTGTAATTCTATTATACTATTAATACTATAAATATTCTAATAAGTTTGTATACTATGGTATTCCTAATCTGTAGAATAAATTTTATTGTAATAGTACATCTTCTTCTTGGTGTTGCAATTTGCACAAACAGCAGTGTACTACTTGAGTAACTGAGAATCTGTTCGTCCGTGCGACCGTCACTCACGGTTAGACCATTCCCCTACTCCAATCGAGACATACGTCTATGAGATGTAATTCGACGTGTCTCGGTTTCCTGGTGGGTAACGTATAATTTGTTTTCGGACCCGGTCAAAATATGCTTAAAAAATTTCCAAAATGTTTTTGCGTGTTTTAGTGTTGTGTTCTTAGTGGGTAGATCGATAATTAATTCTTCGCCATTTAAATAGATCTATGTAGATGGCGTTCATTAAACTCGAATGATCAGAGGCAATTTTCGCTCTACGATGCCTTATTTTTTCCACGAGGATGGTAACACTGATTGTTGTAATGAATCTGTAAACCTCCATAGTCGCTAATGACCTAGCTGTCGATGCGACTTGAAATAAACAAAAAAAACAACAACAACTGATTGTTGCCATTTCAAGTGTAACAAGGGAAGCGCGCGGCAGAAATTTCAATTAGTGATGCTGTCTTGAAGTTATTTATAAGAAGTGAAGTGTTTCGTCCGTATTACCGTATTTTTAATGATAAATTTGCTTACAAAAGGATTAATAGAGCAATTGGAGAAGTAGAAGTGAAAAACTATTTGACTGAGTTTGTGGAGTTTTAACCTCTTCAAAGTTAGGGACAAAAATATGGAAGTGTTTCGAAAATCCGGGGAAGAATCAAATGTAGTTTTAGAAGATTTTGCGACAGAATGTTCGGAATTAATTGAGAATTTTCTTATATTATGATTAGAGAATGTCGCTGAAGAATAGCTTACAGATGAACTTTTATTTGTATTTTTGTGCATATTAGCAAAAAGCGAAGAAAATGTAGATGTGCTAAATTCTATTTGCATTATCCATACCTGCAAGTACATTTTTACAACGATAACAATTTTTAAATCGTAAAATTACCATTTCATATCCCATACGGAGATAATAAGGCCATTGGGTGTAGGGAATTTTAGAACGGGAGTATAACATTATTAGATACTACAACTCATTGGTATGACCAACACTAAATACTGTAAGAAGGTATTTGAACAAAGCTATGCAAGACATTTAGAAATGTTCAACGTATGAATATACTTTTAAAACGATTTACAGCGTCGGCGACGACAAATTCAACTTGTTTTAAGAATTTCCTTAAAGTGATCACGTTACTTTCTAGTTATACAAACTATTTTTTTGATTGAGAACATCTGAAATAAAAAAATGCGTCAAAATATGTACTATTTTCCTCGCATATCGGAGCGCTTCTCGAGTCCCTCTGTCTTCTTTCAAGTGTATTTGAAATTATGTTTATTGTAGATAAAGTAAGAGCTGTAGTAAGTACTGTAGTAAAAATAACTGTATAAAAGATATTACAATTAAATTGAAACGACAAAGAATGACTGACTTACACCAGGGATTTGTATTGACCCATGATCATCATTCATCATTGCCTCCCTTTAAAATTTCACCGATCCCGTAAGGAACCCCTGACGTACAAGATAATATACTATAACATGACACAGTAAGTTCGTTCCTCAAAACCTCCAACCAACGAGAGATAGTAGCTTCTATAAAATGTGGAGTGATTCATGGCAGAATGAGAAATAGTTTTTGCTATTAATATTTGTGTCGCGCCTTCCCCACGCGAGCCGTGGATGACCAGGACCCGGGCGACGTGCGTAGGGGAGGTTGGCAGCCTCTCCCCGCGCCCACATTCACTCCTTTCTAGAATAACAGAATTTCATTCAGAGTAATACTTCTGGGAGAAAGTTCTAACTACTCCGATCGTATTTAAATAGATTTTTTGCTACGAAATAGAAATATTTTAATTCATCGTTGGTGAAAATATTACAAGAGAGGGGAACTGGACAATACAGAATTAATGGAAAGAGAAGAGATTCTGAGTGGAGCTTGATTGATGTTTTCGGGCACGGCAGTATGTATAGTGAATTTTCCGTTCCGGGAATGGCGGTTTTCATCCCTCGCTGGGCCGTAAGATCCGGCGCTGATCTACATGTCGGCTTGCGGGTGATTTTCCTCTCCGGGTGTCTCCACCAGCGGGGTACCACTCCAACCGGGGGGGGGGTGAATTTAAGCGTAAGTGTATGGGGAGAAGATAGTACAGGGAAGACGAAAGGCAGAACGCGTGCGATCCGTGGCCTGTTTCTTACGGGAACTGCCCGGCATTAGAGTCCGTTCGCACGGAGCCACTCAGCAGCGCTTCCGAGTGGCGCGTCTGCTGGCACAGCATTGCTTCAAATGGAGGTATTCGCACGAGCGGCGGAGTCGCTCTGCTGTGGCTCTTGGCGTCCAACTCCCGCCACCAGCAGCGCTGACGCCAGCAGAACGCGGTTTTAAATGGCAGCGTTCACTCTAGACGCCCCACTGAACCGGTTTTCACCCGATAGCTGCCTTTTGGTCGACAGAAGTGACAGTGATGTGACTCACGAAACTTTTTTTCCCCCTTAAACAATTCATTTCTTTATTATCAGAATATACATCGTTCAGTCTTTCGTTTCTAGAGATGATTGATGTCTTATTCTAAGCTTCGAAGTAAAGAGCGGGGAAACTCATCGAGCACCGCCAGAAAACCTCTGGGAGATGATATGAATTGCTGAAGTTATTTTTTTAATCAAAGATAGAAAAGCAGTTTAGGAATGAATGAAGAGGGTATATGTGTTTTATTCGTAGGGAGATTGGGTTATCTACATCGAGATTGTAAAAGGATGATCCGGTTATGTTAAGTAAGTGGAAGAAGAAATTGCGGGATTTGTGAATAATTCGATCTTTTTTCTACTCCCATTGTATAATTCTGTCATTTGATGGCTGCAACTCGTTGCATAATGATATTCATTACGAATACTATGCATAATGATACAGGTTCTTGACCAATCACAGAGAAACTTCCAAACCAAGGACTGACATTTCATTAATCATTGAGAATCTTTAAAGTAAAGGTTTCGTTCGATTGCGTACATGAAAATTATATTTAATATTATATTCTGCTTCTCAGTTTTAATTTCTTTTATTATTAGTCATTTTTAACGTAAAATAAATTGAATCGTAATTTCACTTTGATCCTATTTCACTAGCGCAGTGGTAGTGATTGGAGAGAACATTTGACTAACGTTAAGATTGGTTAAGATCTGAACGCAAGTCATTTTGGGTTATAAGTTGTTGGCGTGCGGTTCTCCTTAAAAAAGTCCAGTTTAAAATGTCTAGTGATACCTCCAGAAATATGAGAAAAAGCAAAAATGGTGACGTCGGAATTATTGCACCAACTTCTGTTCTCCCTCGCAGGCCATCTGGTAAAACAAAGCCACCTGCGGTACGGTAGAGAGGAGTCCGCTGGGTGGCTTTGGCTGAATTCTGCATGCCAATTGCCATGAAATGATTCAATGTAAAAGCTTAACTTATACAAGTTACCATAAGTAGTAGAAAACGTACCGTATGAAACTCGATGTAATGGGTATTAATACACTCATGTAAAGTTTACGATACTAGCTCGTTTCTCGCTCGTATCGTATTATCATACTCGTGTATTAATATCCACCATTACATAGGTTTAGGTTGAAATCGGAATGGAGGGTTGCGTTTCTGACAAACCGTGGGACTTTCATTGCAAAGCGGAGAATTTTGTTTGGAAAATTTTGATCTTGTTTATTTGGGATGTTGCTGAACGACATCAGGTCAGGCGTGGTCAAGGAGAAGTGGTCGAAGAATGGATTTATATAGGAGCACTTTGTATTTTCGGCATTGAGACTACTTTTGCGGTTTATAATGGGACGAAGGCGATAGTGGTTTCTGATGGGCTTGCTTCACTTGGATTCTAGGAGATCTTTCCAGACTAGTTTTGTATCTAAATAGAGACCTAGATATTTAACTGATGAAAGGGGACCAAGGAACTGGAGAGTTCTTTAGCAGAAGTGGATGAGAATGGTAAGGGTGTCGGAGAGTGAAAATTTTTGCGAGTGATTGAAGGATTGAGCATGATTCTCCAGTTGATAGTTCATTGTTCACTCTGGTACAGGTGTCTCTGAAGTCGGTAAGTCAGTGTGTTTGGTTCGGGACAAGAAATAATTGGGGAAGTGCCGTGTGCAAATTGACCTGTGGGTATGTCGTCGGTGAAAAAGTTAAAGAGAGCTGGGGAAAGAGGAACCTCCGTGGGCGTGGTGGCCGAGATCGCGAAGGCAGTAGTTCGGACCGAGGCGTCGCGGGTTCGAGTCCCGCCTCGGGCATGGTTACATGTGTTGGTCCTTTCATCACCACATCGTTTCATCCTCCTACCATAACGTTAAATCCAATAGTAGTCGCTAATGACCTTCAACAAGAAAATAAAACTCGCTGGCGCGAGGTGAGCGGCGGTGGGCGCGGGCTGCGCGTGAAGGGAGCCTGGGCCCATTGACGCTGTCTCGTGCGAGCGGAGTTCGCATTTCGCAACGAAGGATCGAAACGAGCGCCGTCCGCGGCCCTGACCCGACGCCCTTCCCCCGAGGAACGAGGCCAGGGGCGATGGCCCTCTTGCACCGACGCGCTCTGCTTACAAACGACAAGTCCAGGAGCACATTCAAGTGCACGGGATATAAAAATATATTAATAGAGGCATTGAAAAATCCAGAAAAGTTCAGTGTGTAAGTGAAAGGGAGATGATGACATATCGAAGTAACAGAGATATCTCTTACTTTGTATCAAGAGAAAGTATTGAAAACTCCGCATTTTCAGCACCAAAAACTTATTGCCGGGCTCTGGTAAATAAAAAGTGAATAAATATTGTCTCTATATATAATAAATTACTTCCTCTAATGCGTTGTGTGGTCGGAATCCATGTTTAGAGGGTACATCAACTGACTGCAAACTGTCAGCGCCTAAACCGATCGGCCGATTTTTTTTTTTTTTTCAAAATTGATATTCCCCTATTGATTTAAATTATCTTGAGATCCTTCGGATTCAAAATTGGTATTTTGATCTTCGGGTGTAGTATACATAAAACCTGCAAAGCATTTTCAAAATTTTCTTAAAATGGAACCAAATTTTGGGAATAAACTTTGACCTCGGGTAGCGTGAAGGACTGATTAAGAGAACTGTCCAGGTCTCGTTTTCATTGAAATCTCTTAACTTGAAGGTGATGTACAATTTTTCGAATATATTTGTAGTTTTAAAGTGAAATTAGACAATTTTTAAACAATTATTTTGTTTAAAACGGTCCTATTTTTTTATGTTATTCCTCGTTCGCAGCGAAGAGTAAAAAAGTGGTACTCGTCTTATTTCCGACGAACTGTCTTTTCGAAAATAGCAGAAAGTTTACATTTTAAAACTGCCGAATCGAAGAAAGGGTTTTTGGCTTAAAATCAGTTTCAAATATAACATCTTTAAAAAAGGTCACGGACATTTTTTTGAGAAAACTATTTTTGGATAATTCCTACTGTCAATTAATCCAATTTATTTAACAAATTCTCAAAAACTACTCTAAATGTTTCGTTGTTGTTTTCTTTTGTGGATAAAACAGAAACACTTAAAAGAATGGGAGGTCGAAGGGAAAAGTCGATCCAAAAATTTTGAGCAAATATTGATTTTTATTTTATTTTATTTTATTTTTTTTGAAATTATTGTTTAGGATTCTAGTAAATCAAATCATCCGTATCCGTAATAGTTCAGCTTTTCCTGTACTGGGCGCGGGGAGCAGCAGTTTGCCATTAATTTCGACTAGCGAAACAGTGGTTAATATTTCAACACCATTCTAACGCGGGAATTCGTTGTGCGCTCTTCGAACTCGTTTCCAACTGTCTCGAGTTTAAATCAAATTGTCACGGCACGTTAATACACGCGCGCTCAGGCTTACTTTCATATGTCGAGAACACGACTGCTATGAAATCACTGTTGCGGAGTTTTGAATTTTAATAACAATACTTTGGCCGCGTCTTCTGGCGAATTGCGGCAATTCCTAGAAATGATATTTCTGGTTTGCCAGGTGACCAGCAAATGCTGCAGTCCGATGGTCGTGTTTGAAAACATTTTCTACAAACAGTTGAGAATCTGGCGCCAAACAGCCTATCCCCCAAAGCATATCGTGAAAGAAGTGACTCTGCTTCTTTAGAATTTGCGCGCGGAATTGGGGAAATTGAGTCTATCTCCAATGCGCGACGTTTAAGATGTATGTTCTGAGCTGGTAACTAATGCAAGTTTTATAAATATTTGATTTACTCGGACGGCGCCAAATTTGAATCATTTTTGGCCGCTCGTGCCAACACAGATGAATCTGGCAACGTCAATTTTGGAGAAAACAGTGTGTGCGATTTATGCGTTGCCGCAGAAAGACGCTCACACGGAGAGGTCGTATTGTCGTAAACCAATGTTTCGGTATCAAAGACCCACAAAACGTTGAGACTACACAACGTTTAATAGGAACCAATTTTCTACATACAGGAACCAGATTTCCTTATTGTTAGGTGCAAATTATCATAATATCATAGTATTCGACGTAGTGTCATAGTAATCATTCGAAATCGACGAACATTTGTATCTACCCTTCAATAAGTGATTTAAAAATTGCGCTTTCAATCATTGCGTGATATTACCATGATTTTAAACTGTGGTTTACTATATTATTTATTAATGCTTTGTTAGATCTTCACATTGTTTTATAACACAGTCTAATTGCTTCAGGTATTCAGAGTGAAAACAAACCTTAAAGTAAATATTGGTTCTTTGACTTAGGAGGAAAGAATCACTTTGAGTTTGCGGGCAAATGCTCATCGCACTGAAGAGACGCGTTTATGAGCCGGCCGTGTGTGACAATCACCTGCAGGCCAAGGCCTCGCGTGTTTCCGAAAGCGCGCGATATAAGCGGCGCGGCCGCGTTGCCAGCCACGTGCGCCAGCGGGCGCCAGCGGCGACGCCGGACGCGTCTGGCAGCGCGCATCCGCCTGGGCGGCGGCCAGCGCCGCTGTTTTGTTTCGTTTCGCTCGCCCCCTCCGAACAGCGCCGCTCACATCGCGCGCCTCGTGCTGCGCGCGGCAGCAGAAAATTCCGCGCCCCTCGCGGCCCGCCGCTCGCCAGCGCCGGAGCAGCCAACGGCACGAGGGAGGCGACTTGAGAGGGTCACAAGCCACGCCAACAAGAGACAAGATGCATTTACTATTCCTTTACTACTAGTATACAATATTCAAAGCGAAGGGTGGATGAAAAAAGTCATAAAAATAAAAAGAGGTGCAGGAGAAACTTCTGCCCTGAAGAAGAACAAGTTTGGAAAGAAAAAGAATGAGAGACGGTGGTGAACACGAAGAGAGGAACGCTGAGTGAGATGTTGATGTACAAGAAGAGACATGGCAAAGACCAATGAAATAAATGGGAAAGGTAGACAGAAGAAAAAATTAAAGAAAACGAATTGAAAGGATTCAGAGAATATGGAAAAGTAAAAGAACAATTGAATAACAAAGAGAAGAATGGATGCGAGAATCTAAAGAGAAAACTTGAGAGACTGTTGTAACGTTTGACCAGGGAGACGCTGGGGAGGGGACGAGGAGGGGTCTCGCTTGTGGGAGAGCTGCCTCGCTCAAAGTGCGCTTGCGGCACGGCCAGATCCCCAAGCCCGTAATTACGTGCGGCCGCTCGACCGCTCCGCAAATAGCCAAGGGGCAGCCAAGGCGAGGGAGCGGGGGCGCGGGCGGGGGCGCGGGCGCGGGCGGTGCCAAGGTCGCGGCGGCTGCGACAATCGCCCAAACAATGAAAAGTAAGACGAGAACTTGCAGCGGATCGCTTTCAACTGTTCAGTCAAAGCGGCTCGCGCAGGCGAAGTCACAAAATAGCGTCTATCTCTCTAGATTGCTTAAATGACCCGATGACATTCCTGCTCTCTCAATCGGGATTGCTTTTGGCTCATTAACCAAGTTCAAGAAATCCGAATTACGTCAACAATTACCAAGCTTAGTGTGTCCCAAACTACTTTTTGCAAATGTTTCCTCTCAAAAATCGATACTTTATTAAACACATCAAAAATTACAGTATTTTCTGCACTTATCTTACAGACCCAACATAAGTTCATCTTTCCTAAAATCTTTGAAGAACGTGAAGGCTAGCCTTAGGAACAGAGTGGCTGCGCATGCACTCACGAAAACACTTATTGTCTGACCCTGGTAACGAAAAATTGGAAAAATCTTTTTTCTCTATATAGTAAATTATTTCTTTAAATACGTTGTGTAATCAGAGTCCATGTTTGGAAGGTCCATGATACCGAAAACTCGATTGACGGCAACACGTCTGTCTGCCCGTCCGTCCGCCTGAGGTTAACGCTAACACCTAAACCATTCAGTTTACAGGCTAATATTATAGAGAAGTCATGCATTGGCTTTTGAAATCTTCAGCATGACCTTTTTGTTTGCTTTAGAGTCAACAATTTACTAAGTTTTGCATTTTAACTTTGCATTATTATAACTTATTTATTAATATATTATAGAGTAATATTGGTATATTAATATTATTGTAGTTTTTTCCTGTATTATGATACAAAAAATTACCTTAAATCTTAGAAAATACCTTAAATCTTAACTCACATACAATTAGATATGCAATTAACAGTTTTTACACAATTTTCAAGTTACTAATACAGAAATGAATCCATGTATTGTGCAAGCACATATCAGACACTTAAAGAATGGTAGGACTAATATGTAATAAATACACGAGTGATAATCCCTGTTCAACTCACCGGCCGAGCTCAGTCTGTAGGTCGTAAAGCTCCTTCATGTCAACCCCACGTCGGATCTGCACATCGCGGTATGGAAAGCTGGGGTCCACCTCTGAAACAAGGAGTTGCTTCGTGAGAAGCGAAACGTAATAGAAGTGCGCTTGTTTGTTCTTGGCCTCACATTTGTGGCGTTCGCAAAGCTTATTCCTAAGCATTCGCAAAATTGCAAAACACGATAACATCAAGTGAAGATGTCACTCAAAAATCTCATCGTACATCTTGACCTCACGAACTTCCACTTATGTGGCTGACATACACGTCAAATGAGAAATTTATCTTTCTTAATTCATGACAATTAGAACAAATTGTCCACAAGTGTGACAAAATTCTTTTATCAACCGTGGTCGCATTAGTTTTCATACTCTGTTCTACGCTTCTTTCCAATATCTGCAAATATGGAAAACATATCGAGTTATTTAAGATATTCATTACAACATTATCTAAAGCTAACAAAGAATTTCTCTATACACACATATTAATGGCTTCTAGTTCTGATGTCAATTCGCTTGTGCAGAACTTATAAAGCCTTCATAAACGGGAACCAAGCGGTGATTCTGAAAACTCTAATTACAGAGCTTGAAAGTGCGGCCAACGCAACAGCTGTGGGGAGCGAGGCAATTTTAAGTGGAGGTGCTAAATGACGCGCTCAGTCGCCCCCACGGCCATTGGCGCCCGAGGGCGGAGCGGCCGCCCACGCCCGCAGGCACCTGCAGAAATACTTCGCCCCACGCGGCTGCGCCCCTGCTCGGGCCTTGAACGACGCCACAAGGTCCCGGCGCTTTCAGCGGGAGGGAGAGGGGTCGTGGATTTTAGCAACTTTTTTTATTATAATTCTCCTTGATCGGCAGTTGTTGCCTTACAAAGGTTTTTAACAATACTTACAATAAACTTATACATAATTTTTCGAGGGTCTTCCAAGGTGGGACCTCTTATTAACTGCTTGTTAATTTAACACTGCAACTTTTTAAAAAATGTTTAATAAGGTTTCTCGTTGGCCTCGTGGCTAGCTCTTGCTCAGCGTGCTCGCTTTCTTCTACGCGGCCCCGGGTTCGGTTCCCGGTCGAGGCAAGGCTATAGTGTGCATTTTCCTTGCAATGTCCCAGTGAATGAGTTGCTGGATGACGATCAGAAAATTCACTTCTCAGTTCGAGAAGACCGGATTTCGGCGTGGAGATGTCTACGTGCTAACCTCACGCATCCTCTTAACCCATGGCCGCGAGGCAGGGACGTCGCCGGTAGGCCTGAGCCCGTTCGCGGGCTGTCGCGCCAAGTACTATATGTATTTACATACATATATACATACAAGGTTTTTCGTTACAAAAATACTACACTGAAGAACATAAATACGTAATTAAACCAAAAATATTATCGAAAATTATGTGAAGAAGATGGGATCTTTCTTCAGACCTAGCTGTAAAACGCGCCATAAAGTCAGCATTGCAGAGGCTAACAATGAAACTAAAAGCCTAACCCCAAGCGAGCACAGATAATTCATTTTGAAAATGTAAAGATAATATGTTATTTGCATAATTACCTAATTAATGTAGCAACGAATTAATTTAAAAATCTTAACTGGAAGACAAAATAGTATTAATACTAATAGTTTTACAAAATTAAGACCATAAGCCATTAAAATGAGAGATTGGAGGATTATTAAATAAGGTTGTTAGGAAGGGTTTGATAACCATTTGAATTACTCGTAAGTTGTACGAGATATTACAATACATCTACCAAGTTTTATCCACTTTCTAAAAATTCAAGTTTACTATAATGTTCATTAAGATACATTCCATGTTTGACTAATAGCTATTTTTCTCTGTTCACAAAGTGCACTACCGATGTCGCCTACCGATGAAGGGGGGGGAGGAAGGTCAGCGACGGACCTCATTGTAGCTTCTTCGCTCGTTTACGTAAGGACTTACAATTTCATCGCTTAGGACTTTCATTATTAGACCACTTCTTAGACCTAAGGGACTGTTTCCTATTTCTGGGCTTGTAGGATATTTGCAAAACAATTTGAAAGCCTACCATTTATAATTGATTGACAGAAACTCCCAAACTCCCTGCCTGGCATGGCGATTAACACATTGCAATCTTCCTGTATCTATTGATGCAGAGAACATATTGTATTCAGATAAATATAGTGACTATTTACGTATGAAATATTAGCTCACCGTTGAATATAAGAAATATTTATAAATTCGGATTCAAGGGAGCCATTATATCAAATACGTCGGTTAAAATGAAAATATACATAAAGGCACGTTTAAGACACTGTAGCAAGATAATTAATTTAAAGTTTTTTTAGATGAATCATGTAAAATGAGAATACCAAGGGACTAGCGAATGATAGCGCAGGGCTTAAGAAAACAATTGATAAGTCGCGTGGAAGTGACCAAGAAGGAAGTAATTTAAAACAGATCTACGCCGCGTCATAAAACAGTGGACAGATTCAGGAGAGGTATTGTTGCTAGAACACCAAAGGAGAATAGAGAAGGAGGCCAAGAGGAACGCATGCGCAGTGAAGAGTTTCGGCTTTTTGTGGTTGATTTCTGGAACTAAAATGTTAAACTCGAATGGAAATGTCATAATATTTCGTCATAGAACAGTGGAAATTGGCAAAATTATAGAATTTTCAAAATTGTATTTTGAAAGCTTTAAGTTAGAATCATTTCGAATGTCGAGTGTGGATCCGTTTGGAGCTGGATCCATGGATAGAGAAGTGATGAAGATGTCCAGTACACAACGCAAGGGAAGTGAAAATATTTTGTGTAATTTGATAAAACATAAGTAACGTAATCAATAGCGTCCATTTAAAATACATGTGAATTAGAAATGCACAGATCTGTGATATATATATATATATATATATATATATATATATATATATATATATATATACATGATTATGATTGTGTTCTTAATTTGGGGTGAATGTTGTTAATATTATTAGAATTGTTATTATTTGATTATGTATTACGTCAATATTTAACAGCCATAACATCAGATGCAGATGTTTGGTAAAATAAGTCTGTTGTGCGTCGTAGATTTGGAATGTTGTTTTTCATTGGGAAGAATAATTTCCAAAAAATTTCCCAATGTAGAAATTATCAGCCCAAATCTATGAGCGGTGACTTTGAAGTCCAGAAAAACAGAGTAACTGTGATGTAGAATTGTTTTATTATAAACTGAGCTTACTAATTATCATATTGACGGCCAGACAATTAACGGCGCATAAATTTGTTAAACGACAAGAAATAAGCCCATAGATTTAATCAAATAATAAGTAGAGTGATTGGACGTCCTATTGTAAAATGTAGGTTTTACTTAAATTATTTTGTAATTTGTTCATTGGTCTTCTCCAAGTACCGGGATGGCATTGGAATGCGTTTGTTATGATGAGACAATAACAACAATCGAAAACTCTTGGACTTTTGAAGAACAAGCTACTAACTCGTGTATAACACACCTTACTAAATGTTCAAACATTATAAGCACAAAAATATATTTCAAAAAATTAGTTTCAGTTATTTAAAGCGTGCATGAACGAATTGACTCCTTTTATAATAAATGGAAAAATAAAATAATATGTTAATAGGAATCATTCGCCCAGGGCTAACAATGCTTGGTGTAACAACAGATTCAGCATGAAAATACTGATCCCCCATAGAAGTCAGGTGCACGTACCCTCGATAAATATGACTGCGCCTCGCTGGGATGCACGTTCGCATGGTCCCGAGATGGACAATTCGCGACCAACGGAAAAAAACTAATACTTCTGAAGGTGCACGTAGTTTCTGCCTCGTATTTTCTCGCACAATTACGGAAAAAGTTCTCAAATTTTCGAAAAATTGTATATGACCTTATTTCAAAATCTATCTTTAAGGAACAGATTTCATTAAGGGAAAAAATATCTATCTTTAATATTTTAGTTGTAGAAAGACGCCGAAAAAATTTTGAATGTTTGCAGTTTTCGAAAAATCAGGGCTTTGACCGAACATGAAACCTATGCCATTCTCTTAAACGTCCTTTACACAATGCAACAACAAAATTTTTAAAAAAAACGATGGGGCCATTTTTTGAACATTTTGAAAAATGCCCAAGAGGCTTCATATAAAGTACCCTCCAAAATTGAAATATCGGTTTTAAAATCAAGGATCCGCAACAACAGCCAAATTAATTGAGGAATATCCATTTTGGAGAAAATCGGCTGAATGGTTTCGTCGCTAGCTTGTTCACAGACGGACAGACAGAAGTTTTGCCGTCATTTGATTTTTCGGTATCAATGACCCACAAAACATGGATTCTAGCTACACCATGTGATAGAGGATTTTTTTCTTAGTTTTGCAACTAGATTTATCCACTTTTTCGTCACCTGGATAAAAAGGGGCCGTCCATAAATTACGTAAAGCGAATTTCTAGTATTTTCAATACTCCACCTCCCCCTTGTAACGCAATCCCCTCCCCCTATGTAACGCAGCGTAACGCGGTCTCAGACCCCCTCCCTCCTCTTTTGGCGTTACGTAATTTATGGATGACCCCTAAGAATTTTTCTGCGCAGCATTACATAACGTTCTACTTCGTAGGGAGAAAGTAAAGCGGAATCATTATTTCGAGGCAGATATTAATATGGATCCGACGGTCGATAACTCCAGTTTGGGCTGCAGAGAGTATCGATGAGCCAAGCAGAGATAATCTCCTTTCCCCTCCTGCCAGTGGATGAGTCGGTGACCTGGGCGTGGGAGGGCGCTGGCCGCCGCGCGGGGCCGAGGGAGGGAGGGCCGTTGCGCAAGGACCTGGCTCGCGTCCCCGCGCAGGGCAAGGCGCACGCAGCTCAATGAGACAACCGCAGCGTCAATGGGTTCGCTTTCAGGGACAAACAATGTGCGTTGCTTCGAAATAAACATATGTCGTATTCTGCGTATAATGTAGCGAAATCGGCGTTAGTTTGAAATACAGCAAAGCCACCTCCAACAAGCCTATTTCACCTCAAGCAAAGCTAACACGTTCGAATCCAAGAGTTTCAAATTGTTGTAAACCCTCACAAAAACTAGTTAAAAGCGTGGGTATATGTTTAAGAGTCACATACAAAATGCTGGGAGGGTGCACTGTCAATATTTACTTTCTCGCATTTCTACGTACGTACGTAGTAAATATAGAGTAATACTGAGACAGAAATTAGCGCTTTTAGGTAGAAGAATACGTATTGTCGGTCTCTGGTAACGAAGTAGATAAATCTAATATTACTCATTATTTTAAAACATACAACGGTTTGGTTCTCTTGGTTGTTGCAATAGTTCTTTCATCTTAGTAAGAGTAAGAGTTGTTTTCTATATTACTCTCAGTGTTTTTCAAGTTTCAATGTTGGCAATGGCTTCAAATATTACATTCATGAATTATAAATCAATAATGTCTTTTTAAAAAATTATCCTGTTTGGGTCATTACCACATATTCATAGCAATCGCATAGTACCTCCTAAATCCATTGTACATTAAAAATAAATGACATTTAATAAAACACTAAATAATTGACCGAAAGTACATACAAATACTTTATACTATATGTAATGGGCCTTGTCTTTCCACATACATGATGTAATTAATTTATATTCTATATGAGGTTGTTATAATGAATACTATAAATAATTGGATGTATCGTATCTGAACTTCTCCAGCTCTATTTTCTAGGCTACGTAATTAAACGCTTGCTTGACCGATGCACGAGATCCTAGTCGCACAACTGAACCACAGTACACTTTTCATCCACGTGCTTTGATCCTCGGCCTGAGGAGCACGTGGGCGGGATGGACTCGCGCTGTAACTCCTCCGTGTGGAGTTGTAGTGGAGTCTTGCCGCCATGTTTGTGAGAGGTTGTAACAAGGTCAGGACAGTTTGTGGTCGTTATGTAAAGTTTGCCATTATGTTGTAATTGCCATTTGTGTGTTCTTGTATTGTTATGTCCAGCCCTGAAGGAGGAATAAAAATACCCCGAAGCGCCGGAGGAACAACTGTTTCAATGCCTTCATTCACTCCCACCAAATCCCGTGATCAACATTTTCCATCTACACCTAAAACAGTACTTAGTTTATCTCTGAGTCTATCAAAGAGCAAGTGATCCACGTATTTGAAAACATAAGAATTTGGCAGTCTTATTTGAGCATCTTGTTCGCGGTAGTGTTTGCTATTACGAGTGCACGAGGACTGTCATCAGTCGCAATGGCGGTCGAGTCGCCTCCATCCGTCCGTGCGTCCGTCGCTGCGGGAGGGCTCCTCGCGTCCACCAACGGAGGCCAATGGAGAGTTGCTCCACGCGCCTCGGCCTCCTGGAGAGCAACTGATCCACCTACGAGATTCTAAGAAATTTTTCTAAAAAAGGGGTATTTCTTTGGTTTTGAGCAAGACGCAGTTTGGGTGATTCAGGGAACGCACAAAGGTGGTCAGTCGTTCATTCAATTCCTCTCCACGAGACAAATCCCTTCGCATAAATCTCAACCGGTTCCCTCGAGGTTATTCAGGAACAATTCTACAAAACATTTTTTTTATGGTTTCAATGCAACTGCAGGAACATGAATGACTAAGTAGGAATTACCACACTCATTTTAAGGCATTTATATGCATTTTTACAACTTTATTCAATAGGTTGACGATACTTAAAATTAATTTTCTATTTAATTATCGAACAAACCTGTTGTAGAGGGTCAAACGCCTAAAACGCGTTTTGGAAGTCTTTAAAACCACTTACGCAGGTGTCTACAAGAGTTCAAAGCCGTCGAGTGGAATCGATTGGATTTATTTTTAACCAGATCTTTCTAGAATAATCCTAAAGAATTCTAGAAAAAAAGCATCTATTGACGTCTAAAAGCATTGAAGGCACCTAAAGTGCTAAAAGACAGTGGACAGCTGTACTACACTTCCGGCGCAACGTAAATTCTTAGGACATAATTAATTGCCTAATGAATCATTAGTACATGGTACACAATCGCTAATACAACGAAAATGTTTACTGTGACAGATCCCAATGTGTTATAGTTAAAGAAAGAAAATTTTTTACTGAAAGGTGTGAAATCATGAACAATGTGCATGGACATATGGAGCGGGGCGACCGACTGTCGCAAGTGAATACTTGGCCGAGAACGCGTAGAAGACGGGATGGCAAGCACGTGTCACTGGATATCCAGAGAGCTTCCATTGCATCAAATGCACTGGGCGGTAGGGAAAATTAAACAATTATTTTGAAAGTGGCTCGCTCACTTTGCACATCGAGAGCTCCAACCATACCACAGAGAGTGCATGTATACGGACCGCGTTGTGGATGAGTAATATAGCGTCGTTTGGAAGGGAGATGGCTATAAAATTAATGGAAGAATTGGAGTAGGTTTAATATGACAAAATATCAAGGATAATATTACGTCGAGTATTTAAGATAATAGCGGTGAGATATAAGGGGATGTAAAGTTATTTTTTAAAGCTTCAAATATGTACACAAATATTGACATTTAATATTTATTGGGAAAATAGGGAATCGAAATTATGATGTTGTGCATTAAATTAATTGTTAGGTTTAGATAATTAAACTTTTAGTGTGTTAAAGATGGTAGAATAGGTTAGTAATAGGTACATTAGGTTTTTAATAATTTCTGAGATTTTTATGTCTATGGTGGTGTGTGTGTTTTTTGTTTTTTGATTTTAGAGTTATAACTCGACCAACTTGAGAATGATGTTTACAGGAGTGCGCCACTGTCTATGTTTACAGCCGAAGCGACAGAGACGGTGATATAAGGACCCTCAAATCAAATTAAAAATGGGACCCTTCCAAACTGTTTCGGGGAAAGCGCAATTTATTTGGTCACAAATCTGGTATCTTCCCAATTAATATTTTAACTGTCTTTGTTCATTCTGCACCTCATATTGGAAGAAATAAAATTTTATTTTTCTCAGCAGAATGGTTCAATGTTGATTGAATTCCTTTGATGAGCAGAAAATTTGTACTGTAACATTCATATACTTGTAAATCATTTAATTTAACTTCAGTAGTTGCTCAGAATATAAACCAAATCAAATTATTATTATTTAAGAAGCAACTACCACCGTAATGAATATTCCTCAACATTTTTATCTTGAATATTTGTTTCATTAGTCAATGGTTCTTTATTATTAGAAATTGCAAACCAATTAAAGTTTTCTAAATGACAATAGTTTTCTTTTATTAATTCTTTCTCATTTTCTAAGAATATTACATCTATACTCTCATACATTCTTTTATCTTCTACATCAAAAAGATGATAAGTATTTCTATTTTAGAATAACCTACAAATATCGCTTGTGTTGCTCTTTTATCAATTTTTTTCTGGATATATCATCATGCCTATAATATGCTCTAAAATGTTGTAATGAAGAATATTTTTAATACATATGACAGTAAATTTAATGTTTTGGTACTTTATTGCATACCTCACAAATCGCATAAAGTAAAAAGAGAAAGATGAATGAAGAAGAATACAAATTGTTTGAATTCATCCATAACATTTCATTTCATCCATAATTTTTCTTTTGGGGTTCACTTTTGATCGTTTCGGCGATGTTGTCAAGAACGTTTCACATCCTACTTTTTTAATTTTGCGTATCGTGTTTTCACATAACTTTAAGCTTGCTGCTGCGTGTTAGATTATGCTTCCTAGAGGTATTTTAGATCCGTCTTTTTCACTATCACAAAATTTAATAACATTATATGCAAGGCGTTTTTCCTGCCTGCGAAGTGTCACACCTCGACAAGAACTCGTATTTCCCACATCTACACCGATAAACTCGCTTCATGCTCCTCGCGACTTTTGTTAGCGAAACTGACTGTATAGACCCGTGTTTACATTGTTAGTTCCACGACGCGCCGCAATCATCCCCTTCATCCTTCGTTTGTTCGAGCTATATAATAAATTATTGTTTTGTTTGGTTCCAAGTGAGGTTTTTCTTTAACGAAAGTTACTTTCAGCGGTTTCCTGGAGAACGACATTACCATATGGCGTGATAATCAGTGGTTACCTTTATAACTGACAAAGATATAAGGTATTTGGCGGTACAGTGCAATACTTAAGCATGAAACTCTTTTTCTGAGCAGAGAAGAGCTAGGCAACTTTATTGTTAAAAATTTGTTATTAACCTGATCTTTCTTAGCACACAAAAATTACCATCATGAAAGAACCCGCCGGCGGGTGGTAGTATATATCCGTTGCAAAGAGTGTGGGTAATAGCCGTTGCAGCACCACTATTATAACGAAAAAGTAATAAGCAATTCCAGTGAATTTGTGTATGTTGCGTATTTCACCTACTGATGTATGTTAAATATAAAACAAATAGAAATAAATTCCGAGATCGGTCGTCTATCTCATTCACAAGACAGTCGATTCCTTCCCTTACGGTCGGTCAGAAAAATTCTTTAACATTCTCGCCACGGAGTAGTTATGTATGTGTTCAGCGAATTTTCGGCACAAAAACTCTTATTACAAGGCCCTGCTTACGAAAAAGGGCATAAGTCCAGTCGCTAAACTTTGAAAAAAAATCATCTAACGGGAGGTGTAGCCAGAATCCATATTTTTTGGGTCCTTGATACTGAAAAGTCGGATGACGGCAAAACGTCTGTGTCCGTCCGTCTGTGAACAACTCTAACGGCTAAACGGTTCACCCGATTTTCTCCAAATTTTATATTCCTCAATAGATCTGGCTGATGTCACGTCCCCTTGAATTTGAAATTGATATTATCATTTTTAGGGTACTTTACATGAAGTTCCTGGGACATTTTCAGAATTTTCAAAAAAATGGCACCATTGTTTTTCATTAAACTTTGTTAGTGGGTTATGTAAAGGACTTTTAAGAGAATGGCGTAGGTCTCATGTTCCTCAAAAGCCGTGATTTTTCGAAAAATGAAAAAAAGAAATCAAAGTTTTTTCGGCGTCCTCCTACAACTACAATTATAAAGATAAACTTTTTTTTAATGAAATTTGTTCATCAAAAACAGATCTTCAAATAAGGTCATGTTAAATTTTTTGAAAATATGAGTATTTTTTGGGTAATTTGGCGACAAACGTAGTAGCCTGCTCCCAATTTACAGCGCTTCTTGAACGTAAAATGCATGGTGATGACAATCAGTTGGATACTACCCAAGTTAGAATTTGTATATTATTTCATTTTTCATTGTTGGTTCCTTACACTCGAGATTGATGGCTTAACACTGACGTAGCCGAACCGGTGCGATTCAGTCGCCAGTTGAAATGTGTGTTATGACTCCGGCGAGCGGGTGACGTCATGAAACATCGTAACCCGTCGACCGCAGCGCAGCGCAGCGGCAGCGCCCGTGCGTCATCCCCTCCCTTCCCCTCCTGCTCTCATCGCGCTCCTGCGAGTGCGTCCGCCGGAAAGCGTAAACAAACCATGAGTCTCCCCAGAGACAGCTACATTGAACTCGATTTTTCACATCTTTAAATCTCATGTACAAATTAGTGTTCTCTGCCGGAAACCAAATATACTTCAACTTTTATAAATTAACGTCGATGCATTACTATAACTCTCATTATCGAAGAATATAGGAATATAAAATTATCCGTAAAGTTGCATATCCTGATACGTTTTATTAAAGGTTAATAAAGAGGTTAGCATTTGAAGTATTATACAAATATTTTAACTCCTTAGCATTATATCGTTGAAGCATAAATGAAAACACAATGGGAGATGCAACATAACCGACATCTACGCACATATGCTCCGCTGGTGCTTCGTCCAGAATACCGCTTCAGTTTACGAGAGGCCATTATTCGCCTCGCTGGACGAGGCCACCCGGAGACGAATTCCGCCGTCATCGGCAGGAGCTTAATTCAGCGACGAGGAAAAGCAGGCGGATCGGGCGAATGGCTTGCCTGCCGCCCCGCCCCGCCTCCTGCCTTGCTCTGCTCCGCCCCTCCTCCGCCCCCTCTCCCCCCGTTCGGCCCGGGTGTGCGTGGAGCGACGCCCCAGGGGCGTGGCGTGGCGGGGCGGGGCGGGGCCGTGGCTGTGGCAGCGGCAGGTTGTGCGTGGGGACACGCGCGCCGCCGCGTCTGCCAGCGCCCCCAATGATGGCGGGTAGACGGCCTTTGTTCACGACGCCCTTGTTCTATGAAGCGAATCACTCGGCCCCACCATCCTTGAAATCAGTCTGAAGCAGACGAGCCGGGTCAGGAAACGGGGAGTTCTCCGAGGACATTGAAAAGTTCTCTACGCGATAAGACAAATAATAATTAATTTATCCAAGAGGAGAAAGGGTAACATAGATTTCACCGTAGGAATGAGTATTATCTTTCAAAGCAAGGACATGCGGTAAGCAGGATTGATTGATTGATTGATTGATGTTTTCAGACACGTCAGCAGCTATTGTCATTAGTTCCCTTAGCGAAGTGATTATTTTATCCTGGGAGGTGGCAGTGTTCCTATCACAATGGATGGTGAAATCTGACGCCGACCCACACGTCGACTTCTGGAGATTTCCAACTCTACTTATCTCACCAGGACAACATCGACCCAGACGGGACAAACTTTAAGCTCCCGACCGGACTCCCTACATGTGTGGTAGTGTAGTGCGTGTATGTGTGTAAGTAAGGGGTGACGATACGATAAGGAACAGGAAGGAAAGATGGCGCGCAGTCCGTTGCCCATTGTTTCTACATTCTCCTGGTGTTCATCGGAGAAACCATGGAAAATAATGGATCAGAGCAGCGCACTGCAAGAGTTCTCTTCGAAATACCGGACGAATTCGACAACGCTATTTATACCGAGTCGAAAATCTGCCACCGACGCTCCCCGAAGCCCGGGACCTCCCGGCTAGATTCGCTGCGGAGGCAAAGCCAATGCAGCTCTACGTAAACCAAGCAGCGTCCGTCTCGAAGGAGCTAGAGCTAGCTAGCAGAAAGAATTTGCGCCAAGAGAAGAAAAGGTAAAAATAGCCCGTGCGATGGAGCGAGGCGAGCTCTCTGTTGACGCTGGCGCCTTCGCCTCGGGCCTCGCTCAGCAAGTGGATTCTTTCTCCAGTGCAGTCTACAAGCGTGCTTTTCGTAACATCCTAAAGAACTCGCAAAGAAATGATAAACTATACTTCGATTTTTTTAAAAGTGGCCTGTCAAGGTAAATAAAATTATGCTCATCTACAAAATAAATAAATCCTGACTTGAATTATTTTATATGTTGAAGTCTACAGATTAATTGATAAGTGACATTAAAATATTTACAAAAACAATTTACTTTATCTAGTTGAACACTTTAAAGTTTCACTATACGAAGCTTCCCATCATAACTCAGTATTACTTATACGAATCAGTAAAAGCTTAATCCAAAGTTGTTCAGAGCCGGAATAAACTCCTGTTTCGTAGCGGAGGAAAATCGAAAGTGACTCGTTCTGCGAAGGAAGAGTAAAGTTCCGTTTTGAATCCCCTCTCCACGAACTTACCCGCTCTCCTTGCAGCACTTTTTTCCAGGAGTCCTCACTCCGCGCGCTACCCTCTCGAATTTCATTTTTTCTTTTTTGTGAGAAACATTCCAAAAAACAACAACAATAAAGTTCGTTCCCTTAAGAAGCGTCAGCACCTTTAAAAATGGAAAAGATGGAAGCAGACGGTCGCAGACGTCCTCGCCAGCAATAGCCTCAGGAGGCACGTGGCCGGGGACGGAGCGGAACGCAACCCGCGGCACTCTCGTGTGCGTCATATTGCGTCCGACACTTCCTCACGGCGTAGGTTGTGGTCCAACGCCACCCTCATCTCCCAGCGCAGGAGAACGAGGAACAAGCCTTTCTTTGCGCAGTGGAGAGGATGTTGGGGCGATCACAAGAGCGGAATGACGATTATGAATTATTGTGAAAGGATGATGTTCGTATACGGGACAAGCAATGTTAACGGAAGTCAAACACTTTTGTGCGAGTATTTTCTGTTAGAGTGCAGCCATAGGACTTTTTGGTGAGCAATGACGTCGCAGCGAATTTAACAACATAAATAAAACTATCATGTGTTTCATGGATCTCAACTCAGCTTCCTTGGACGCAACCCAAAGCTCCAGCGTCCTCCAAGGCCTGGTCCTTGGAGGGCTCGTGCAATAAAACAATCAGCGCCTGGTCCCAACGTAACATCCTGGTAAATAGAGAAAAAATGTGTCGTCAAATGATGTACAATAAAAGTATTCGTTCTTTTTCGAAAAATACCGTAAATCCTCGAAAGTTTTAACGCGTCACAGTGGGTCCGTTCTGATGTAGTCACGCGTGTAACGGCGTCATCAAACAAACGGTCCCGAGAGAATATTAAGCGAGTAGAACAATGTTATTCTGACATCGGCACAGTAACAAATCTGTGAATTCACAGTTTCGCACTGTAACGAAACTGTGATTTTTTGTGGGAGTACAGCTATAGGACTTTTCGGTCAGCGATGACGTCAATGAGCGATTACAGCAAATTTAACGACATAAAGACATCAACTTGACGTAAAGGAAACTCCGTGCTGGTGTAGTGACGCGTGTGAGGGCGTTATTAAACAGACTGTTCCTAGAGAATATTAACCGAGTGGAATACACAAAGTTATTAAGTACAGAGCACCCGGCAGGGGCGCTCGAGAAGGGCGACTGACGCTCGAGGCAACGAGAGGGTGCGCGCGCACGGCCCGAGGGCCCGGGAAACGGCGCCATTCGCCTCCGCGCGGAGCCCTGCGGCAGGCGGGAGGAGGGAGACGCGCCGGCCTCAGAATAAATGCGCCTCTGCGAAGCACAGCCACCTTCCAAAGCCAAGAGCAGGCAGCGCGGGGCCTCGCGAGCGTCGAGCGCCTGAGGTGCGGGGAGCAGGGTCAGAAGTCCCGTAAGTGTAGACTACGTTTTATCGCAGGCTTTACCTTCTCCCGCTGGATGGCGAGGTCCGGAGGAGACCTATCTCCCACCTTCGGGGTACCACAAGGCAAGCACTAAGCTCCCAACTGTTCTCTCGACGTGTGTGGCAGTGCAATGCTTGCAAGCGTGAGTGGAAGTAATGGATGAGAATAGGGCAAGGAAGAGGAGGAAATATCGCGCGCGGTCCATGGCCCGTTTGTTAGGGTACTGCTCCGACATTCGCTTGGTGTTTATCCGAGGAAGCACGGAATATTACCGATGAGGGCAGCCGGCCACTGGAATTCCCTTCCAGACAGCGGCTGAGTTCGACCTGGCTGATAAGCTAGAGCCAAAAAGCTTGCCACCGCCATGACTCGCACCTTAGGACCTACCTGAGAGGGTGGAGTTTAGGGAGGCTCCATTGGCAGAAGGGAAAGACAAAGGCCGCTCCACTCTCGCGCAAACAAGAACCGTTTTACAGAAAAACTAATGGCCTCGGCAGGGAAAACGCTAAATAACAAATCAAATATTTTAACAAAAACATTCTTCACGCATATTGCAACAACATAGTACAGTCTGTGCCGATGATTTGTGCAACAGTTCTTTACATATTGAAACATTTTTAACTAAACAGACTGACATGAAAATTGAGCGCCAGGAAACAATTTCAAGTAAATAACGGAGCCAATGTCAATTAGCCCGTTACCGTGCTAGCTCAGCCTACTTCTGGGTTCCTGCTCAGTAACAATTCGCTTTCCTGCGATCAGCAAAAATGCCACTAGATCCGCCCTCCGTACGGAGAAGCGCGAAATCTGAAAGTAATTCTATATCTATCTGCACAACTAGCGTGCTAGATTGCACAATAATAATCCATTGGATTTAATGTAAATAGATAACATATTTATTCGAGATGCAGTATTTCCCTCGTTACTTTCTGAGAACAATCTTTTTTAATAACTTTCTTTTCAAAAAGTAATACTTGATCATGACCTATTACTCAGTTCATAGCTACCATACCACAGATCTCTTGGATGTAGTGGAGTGGCACTTCTTAGAACCAAACCCAGGCTTCTGCGACGTCTTCCGGGGTCATCTGCTTCGCTCTTCTTCAACAGTTCAGGTCTTTCCAATTAATACTTCTACAAGAATGAATTAATTACAATTTCTCGCGTAATAATTATCTAATGTACCACAACTTAATAATCGCCACACGATCCGGCATTTACGGCACCCAGTGTCTGCTCAACTGTTATAAACAAGCTGAGCGCGCACCATAGTAACGCCCTAATAACCGCGTATGTTCAAGCTCTAGGGGCCGTATTCATAGTCGTCACTTATAGAATACGAAAATACTTAAGCTATAAGAAGTTACTTTTGATAAGGAAATGCTTATGCACATTTGGTATTCATAGATGTACTTAACATAAGTATGACGCTACCAGCGTCTCGTGTGGCAACAGCGTATTGGGTGGTTCACAGCCACTTGAATCCTGCCAGAAACGTCCCATCAAGCTGGCCGTGAACTATTCTTATGCATGCATCCGTAGGCATCCGTGTGGTAACCTAACCTACACAGTTACTTAAATAGTGGTAGTAACTTCAACAATGCCTTAAATAGTGGAAAATCGGTAAACCTCAGTTAATTGTAGCTGATTTTTTCCACCAACGTTTATCAAAACATGTCCTTTCGTCCGGGTAAAACGCTACCTTTTCTTAAATATTCTTGATCATTGTGCATCTCCGGAGGGTTGTACATATCACGTAAATATAGTTGCTAGGAAGAACAATGCAGTTATTAACATTTTTATAATGTTCAAAATCGTAGTCCATTTCCATTTCTTTCAAATTACGACTATTTTCAACCCACCAACAGACGATTCACTTATAGCTATAAGTGGAAGCTGGACCTTCCTTATATCTATAAGAAGTTTCTTATGCAAGCGGATAAATTGCCACTATCAATTGAAAAACGTTATAAGGAACTCCTTAAGGTTCTCCTTATTATAAGTGACGACTATGAATACGGCCCTAAGTCTATTTCTTGACGTTCGCTGTCAACTACTCAACCCGCCATGTTTTGTATGTCACAATGCAGACAAATTCGAATAACGTAGATGTAATTCTTCCTGTTAAATCAGTCCATGACGCGACAGCTTTGTGTACTTGAGTGGGAGGTTGGGTGCGCGCCAGGAGGCAGCTCGGCACAAAGCTCGCGCGGCGCGAGGGCTGCGACGGAATTGCGGCAAAACGGAGAGGAGCACTTGCTTGCGTCCCTCGGTCTTCGCGTTGCTCGGAATATCGTTTGGGGAGCTGTAAATTCATCGCATCCTTTTTATAGAGCATTGTCGAAAGCTACATCAGACTAATACTTCCCAGGGAAGGCAGAAAGTACCGACTACTATGTCATCGATATAAAAAGGTAACAAACAATATAGAATAGACAAAATAAAACAGAAAATACTGATTAAATGCCAAAGAAGCCTTACAGATGAACTTTTCAGCTGACACTTTGATTTGCGTCGCCCATTGCAAGTAAACACAAGTAAAGGACTATTCTCTCAATATTGCCTTTAGGAAACAACAAATATTGACACATGAGTTTATTACTTCCCCGTATACGTACGTATATACGGAGTAATATACGTAGAATAGGGAAAGTTATGTAATGCTGCGGAAAATCGATTTCGAGATCTCAACGGAAATACACGTTTTGGGGTCCCTTGATACCGAAAAAGTGGGTCTTTTCAAAACGTCCTTCCTTCTGTCTGTGAACAACACTAGCGCGTAAACCATACGTGCGATTTCTTCCAAAATGGATATTCCCCAGTCGATCTGCGTCCACTCGAGGAGCTTCGATTTTGAAAAACTTTCTTCAAAATTTGAGGATACTTTACAAGAAATCCCCGGACATTTTCAAAATTTTCTCAAAATTGATTCCAAATTTTTTCTTTAAATTTCTTGTGAGAATAGAGTAAAAACTCTCTTAAAGGTGGCATAGGTCCCATTTTCATGGTTAACTCTGAATTTTCGAAAATTGCAAAAGTTTGAAAATTTTTCGGCTTCTTCCTAGAACTACGAAATTGAAGATAAAGATTTTTCCTTCAAATAAAATTTGTTGTAAAAAGTGAGTTCTTTCATTAAAGTCATGTACATTTTTTTGATAATTTTAGTAGTTTCTGCACAATATTTGAAATTTTAAAAAATTACAAAAATCAGATATTCTCAAAAATGTCCCAAAAGTTTTTCTTTAAACTTTTTTAGGGACAGTGCTAAATGTGCTCTATGAGATGACATTAATATCATATTGCTCTATTCTTTTTTTTTTTTCAAAAATTAGAAAAATTGTCATTTTTGTTCTAGTCTCTCACGTCGTTAATATTTACATTAGCAGCAATTTGTTCACAGTATTGTATTAATGAGTATATGTACTTTAAATAATATTAAATAAAGTTTCTAGAATATTGAATATTTTTCTGTGAAAATAGCTGAAAATTCCGCATTTTCGGAAACGCTCAAACGCCATTTTCTCAAAAATGGCTTCAAATTTTTTGTTCAAACTTTTCGAACAGACAGTGCTAATTGCACTCATTAATATGGTGTGAAATTTATTTTGATATTTTTTTTTGTTTTTTCAAAAATTACACAAATGTAATTTCTTTGAATGTTCTCTCATACCGTTAAAATGCACATTTCCAGCAATTTGTAAAGACTATTGAATTTGTGAGTGTAAGTGTTTTAAATTACAAGTGAAGTTTTTCAAAAACTGAAAAGTTTTCTGTGAAAAAGAGTTGCAATCCAATAGGTACCAATACTTACGCGAAAATACCAAAAATATTGCAAATTATTTAAAATAGCAAACGCAGAAAAGTACTGTGGTCATTCGTTTAGGAGGACATCCGCAAAGTTTTTCGTCGATAATGGTGTGATATTAATGCACTTAAACGTCATGGAGAGTGGCGATCTTAAAATATAGCTGAATCTTACATCGAATAATCATTGAATAAAATTAGTATAGCTAAAAAGAATTTGTTAGTGCAGAAACTAAAGAAAAACAAGCACTTTGAGATTAAATACATCTTCTAGGTCTTACAAATTTATCCAACTGTACTATTAATATTCATGTTCATAAGAATTAGATTTCTTTGTTATTATTGTTAAATATTATGAAATAAAAACAACATATTTTTAAAGGAGTAATAAATTAATAAATTAAAAAAGCGTAAGTGTTTTTAAAAATGTAAGTTTTTTCACAACATATTTGACTTTACTGCGAACACCGCAATCTACTAACAAGGTACCATTGCCTTCTTTATAAACCATAGCTGGATGATAAAAGAGACTGTCACTATTATGTCTGTAATGACTCATATTTCGTGCAGAAATAGAGATGTAATGATTCGTGCCGTAATATGCCCTATTACGAACAATTTTGTTAATAAAAAACGGTTGTTTACAATGCTGGTATAGAACAAAAACAATTTATTGTATTCATTAATTGGCATTAAAGTTATATTTCATTATGTTTTATTTCATTACAAGCATGGCTCACTATTTAAACAAAAATGTGTGATGGTATAAGGAGCTCAGAATTCTCCTCGACCCCTGTTGCTGCTCACGCCTAGGAATAATTTGCGTTATGCAATATTCAAAGAATTATTGAGGAATTAGTGATTCAAAAGGAACTGGAACATAGAAATACTGCCAAATCGAAAAGCTAGATGATATTCACCCTTTTTACATATCAGGAAAAGTTTAGTTTGGTAACTGTTATGTCGCGCTGCGCATAACTTTGCATGTGGCGCGCTAGCATCGAGGCAGCGCGCCCTGACGGGAGCCGGCGGCGGCAGCAACTAGCTACGGCCACGGTTCGGCAGGCTCGAGGCAGGGAGCGAGTCTCGCCGCCGGACGCCGGCCCTTTAAAGGGAGCCGGCCTACACCCCGACAGGTAGTTGGGAACGAGCCCTGAGAGCACCAGGGATAGCGTACGCGCCGAGCCGGGAGAGTCAGCCGCTGGATGAATGTCGGCATGGAGTAAGGACTACCGCAGCAGCAGCAGGGCATTGGTGATTGCCCGAGAGATGGTAGCCAGGGCATTGGTGATTGCCCGAGAGATGGTAGCCAGGGCATTTGTGATTGCCCGAGAGATGGTAGCCAGGGCATTGGTGATTGCCCGATGTATGATGGGCAGGGCATTGGAGATTGCCCGTGAATAGTTGTATGGCTGCTTATGTTTGTAACAAAAGGCATAAATAAACTATTGTTAAATGTGCGTGCGAAGTTTATTTTATGGACATAACAGTAACAGCAGTGGCGTAGCTTTAATGGATGCGCCGCATCCCTTCGTTATTCGGATTTCTAATCTTCATTGTACATGTTTCACATTTTCTCTACGCAAAAGAATTTTGTTCTTTCTTTGGACGCTTCAGACCACTACAGTGCACTGTATCGATTACAGCGCTTGGTTGTGTAACACTGTGATTTCGCATAAGCGAGTCTCATCCGTTCCCTACGTTCAATTCTGCTGCAAGGCCAATGGCCCTCGAGAAGGTTGTCTATGCGGATATGAGGTTACAAATCACGTGACTGATGCGATTCCACAAATGCATCTGGTATTCAGTCCTCAATTTCAATAATTGCATTCGTTAGCCTCCAAGCGCGGTAGCACATGCACTTAGCGGAAGCAGTTCAAAGTTTCTTCACCAGGGGTAGTTGCTTATATAGCGATTAAACATCTTTTCAACAAAATAACTTTTTCTTCAAGCTTCTAGTCAATGTTGAATTTTCGAGAACTGGAGTGAATCAGGGCTTTTATGGTACAGAATAGCAAACTTTTCACCTTATCTTCTACACCGTTTGTAACAAACATGAAAATACTGAATATGTGCCTTTTCCTGTTAAAGGCGTATTCGAAGTAAAATTAACTTAACCATAACTCTTCAAAAAATTGTTTCAAATTACCTTCACCTGATGGGGCTAGTACGAAATATTGATGCGGCTAAAGAGATACAGCTTAATATCTCTATGAATTTGATTGAAAAACGAGCGGGCTCCAGTCTTATGGTTTAGTGTCTAGTGGTCTAGTGTCTACGTTAGGATCTAGTGACTCAACTGTATTTTTTTTTCATTTTTTTATCTTTTGCTGCGCCCAAATACAATAATATTTTGAGTTCCTGCTATATGGTAATTAATAATGGAGTATATTTTCTATTATTTTCTATTTTTGTTAATTTTGGATATCAATAAGTAACTATACAATGGTGTCAGAACGCCAGGTCTCAGTAAGTAGTGATGGCAACCAGTGTTTTATTGACAAACTATTTACTATTCCTGTTTACTTATGGTTGCATTTCCTATCCAATCTTTCAGAAGACGCCACTAGGTAATAGTAAGAATTTGATATATATTAGGTAAGAAATTGTTCTCCGTATTTTGATCTTGTGGTCGTTAAGGAGTCCACATTTTACTCTCGTATGAAACTATTTTTACATAAATTGAAGAAGAAAATACATTACAACTCACCCCCGATGGGATCATCCTCATCCACGTGGATCATATTGAAGACAGGTTCAGCAGCAAGTGAAGAAATATCTTTCCGCAGAAAATCTTCGATTTCCGCTGTTCTAGTGGTGCTGCCTACCGGACTCGCGGGCAGCAGCTGATGTCTGCCCGACTGGCTTTATCTGTTCAAATTTAAAACATGACGTTATTAAAAACGAAACGAACTCCTAGATAATACTCTGTATGCCAGTATTTAATACTGACATTATTCACATAGTTGGTAATTTTATGTTATTGATTTTGATTAAATATACTACAATCTCCGTCAATTTCAATACCCACAACCTTATGTGTGAATGCTGGCTGACGTGTGTACGTGTGGCTGACTTTGGTAGATCATCAGCCGACATGGCAGGTGTGTGGTTAAGTACTGAGAAATTAATTAAAATCATGGGATCCTAAATCAGTATTTAAAGTAAATTTTCCCAAAATGGTGTCTGGTTTGTATTAGTAATAGGGATATATTGCTGCTCTATAGAATGCAAAATGACGATCAGTGTATCGACGAAAAAATTCTAATTATAATTATTACGTCGTCCTGATTGATAATTACATTATGAAGAAAATATTGAAAAATCATGTAGATTTTAAATAAGTTTGCGTGCTTTATACAGGTATAATTTTGGTTGAGTTCCTTCATAATACGAATATATCGAAATTTTGGAATTACACAGGAACCAGCCATTTTATGCCGTTTTGACTATTACAAGATCAAATAAGTGAATAAATAGGACGCAACCTAGAACAGCTATCAGCATAGTAAACAATGCCACTCATCAATAACTTTACGTGTGAGAATGTAAAGCTATCCGATATAATCAATGGTTTTAACTTCATAAGTAGATATGATAATAAAGCATTTTGTTCTTGAAGGAAATGGAAATTGTAACAAAATTATCTGATAAATTTTCCAATTTCACGTTAGAATTACCTTAACACACCTGAATCCATTAACCCCTAAAGAATAGACTGTGAGGTCCAGGAGTAAGTATTTACGCATGTAATATAATGCAAATGCATTCCATAAAATGACAATTATATGAGAAGTTATAAAACAATATTAATGATGAAATGTTTGAACCAAACATATATACATAAACTTACTTAACAAAAGAAAATCAATCAGTGAATGTTGTATTTCCTGAAATACACACAAGCAAAAGCAATTGATATGACGTGTAATTTGTGAATGAAATCTAACATGGTATTCTTTTCACTTTTAAACTAAAATTATTAAAATTAATATTTCAAGAATTAATTTTATTATGAATTTCGCCCGCGCATAAAATTAGGAAGAAGACTAATACAGACAAGAGAAAACTTCTTCCGAATTTTTAAGAGATACGTTATACAAAAGCGAATCGACAACGACTAGTTCTTCATGTATTGAAAAGTAATAACTCTATGGTTAACGTCCGAAAAAAATGAGGTCATTACCATTAGTACAATCCTGCGCAAAACCTCAATAATGAGTACAGGAAACATCACATCCAATTAACTAAATTACTTAGAAATAAGAAGAGAAAAGAAGAAAAGTTATTAAAAGTTACAGGCTTGAAGTTCACTCAGTTTAAGTAAAAAAACAATCGATTGTCGCGTCAATCGATCGTTGTGTTAATCAATCGACTGCGTTAATCGATAATCGAAAATAATCGATCACTTTAAAATGACGGGAATAAAACATGAAATGAAAACTAAAATAATTTGTCATTTCATTGATTCATACTGATAAAACAACGAAAATTAAATTTACAAAATCACACATCAAATATCAATTGCATAGGCGATGATTCAATAGTACATACTTTCCAACGGCGGAGAAGAGAAAAGAACACTTTAAAAAATAAAATTAATTTCTAGGAGCAGTAATAAGACAGACTGAAAATTGGCCAATGTCTGCAAAAGGAATGTTTAACTCCAGGCCAGGGCTTCATCGTTTTCGCAATGCATACTGAAGATATTCTTTGAATGATTCTAGGAAGTGTTTCTTTTCTAGTTTTTTTAATTTGAATATCTTTATTTGAATACCTCAAATACAAGAAATCATAAACGAGACGGATTTAGATAAAAAGTATCCCCATCAGTACTTTTTCAGCCAGAGAAACCAAACTCTCTGAGTGAATGAATATTCCTGACATTCCTCCTGCAGCTTGGAGAAATATTATAAACTAGTGATGCTACAAAATGACATAAACTTTCCCGTATTAGTTTTCTATTTCCTTCGGTCTCAGCTAGCGATTCGGACTTGCCACATACTCTAGCCAGTCGCCATCTTCGCCGCCCGAAGTATATTTCTTTTAATTTTTCTCTGTTTTTCGGTTTACTAATAGTAGAATCGAAATAGTACTTTAAGAATATTAAAGAAGAGTCCTCGTCCTAAATAGCAATTTTTATTGATAAATTTGGAGCCGCGTTTAAGAAAATGGCGTTTAAGGGCTATTAGAAATGGGAAATTTGAAGCTCTTTTTCAGAAAAAATTTTGAGTTTTCTAAAACCTTGATTTGAAGTAATTTGAATCACTTTAACTCACAAATACAATAATGTTTACAAATTGCTGAAAATGTGCATATTAATGGTGAGAGAGATCTTTAAAAAATACATTTGAGTAATTTTTGAAAAAACAAAGAAATACCCAAAATTGCACTTTACGTCATATTAATGAGTGCAATTAGCACTATCCGTTCGAAACGTTTGAGAAAACATTTAGAGACATTTATGAGAAAAAGGCGTATGAGCGTTTCTAAAATCGGGCAATTTTGAACTAGTTTTCAGAGAATAAGATTGTTTTCGAGCAACTTGACTTCACATTATGTAAAGCACGTGTACACATAAATATAATAATTTGAACAAAGCGTCGCTAATATAAATATTAACAACGTGGAAGACAATTTAAAAAAATACTTTTTCATAATTTTTGAAAAAACAAAAGAATAGAGCAATATGGTGTTTAGGTCATATCATAGAGTACATTAGGCATTATTCTTACCAATAGTTTAAAGAAACAATTTGGAGCCGTTTTTGAGAAAATCTTGTTTTTTTAACTGTTTGAAATTGCACATATTGCTTGCAATATTGCGCGAAAACTACTAACATTTTCAAAAAATGTACATGACCTTAATGAAATAACTAAATATGGAGAACAAATTTAATTTGAAGGAAAAATCTCTATCTTTAATTTTGTATTTGTGGCCGAAAAAATTCAAATTTTCCAATTTTCGAATACTCCGAGTTAACCGTGAAAATCGGACCTATGTCACCTTAAAAAGGTGTATTTTACTCTATTCTTAGAAGAAACTTAAAGAAAAAATTTGGAGCCGTTTTGAGAAAATTTTGAAAATGTCCGTAGGGCTTCATGTAAAGTACCCCAAATTTCGAAGAAGTTCTTCAAAATCGGGGCGCCTCGAGTGGAATCAATTTGACGGGGGAATATTTATTTTGGAAGAAATCGCACGTACGGTTTAGGGTTGTTCATAGACAAAAAGACGGAGGTTTTGCTTTCAATTGGTTTTTCGGTATGAAGGACACACAAAACAGGGATTCTGGTTTACAACACGTGTTAGGGAATTTTTTCTTAATTTAGCAACTGGATTTATCCACTTATTCGTTATCAGAGCCCGAAAATTATTTTTTTCTGCCGAAAATTCGCCATTTTTTCGCCCAGCATCACATAACTTTCACTATACTATGCATATTACTTTGTACATACGTATGTATACGGGAAAGTAATAAAAAAAAAGAAGTAGCTAGACCAGTGTAAAAACTTCGCACTTCGCAAATCACTGTTTGAAAAGTGAGAATAATTTTGTAGCGAAAAACAATGTGGAACGGTCAGCTCCTGAGCTGTGCGTTCCTGCATTACAGGTTCGGAACCGTGTGAGAGTACCCACTCTAATATTGCTAAGGGTTGAGATTCAATTGCACAGAAAATTACAAAATCCCTTTTCAATTTATCGTGCAAGATAAATATGGGAAGAGAATCTATTTGATTTTTTCTGCACTTTTCTAACGAATCATGCTATGGAGTTAAGGTTACCAAAAGAAAAAAAACTCAAAAAAGGAATAAATTAAAATTTCTCATTTTGTAGAATATTGCTTAAGCAATTGCCCTTCTTTTATTCCAGCCGTACCCCTCCATTTTTCCACAGGTCTCTCACTTGCCCTAGGACATTTCCCCACAAGTCCCCAAAACTCGAATCCTCACTGAATTCGATGTCCCCGCAACCCTTATGTCCTCATATAGAAAAGAGGAAACCTGCTTTTAAGCCCCTAGGACGCTTCACTTCCGGGTTATATCAATTACATTGTGTATCGCAGCAATCTGTTTTGCGTGTCATCATTTGCAAACACAGCTACAGGGATCTGAATGGTTCCTCACCTACTGCCCAGCCGGTCCTGAACCCTCGCGTGCAATATATTTGGAGGCGAAGGCGGAAGGGCCGGTGGCACAAGGGCTAATTCGAGCGCCAGCCGCTTGGCTGCGCCTGCGCCGCGGTGAAGGCCGCGCGGGAAGGGGGGAGGTCCAGGAAGCGGAGGCAGCCGAGGACGGGACCGCAACTAGCGCTTGGGTATGCGCTGGGGCATGCGCTGGGGCATGGCCTCCTCTGGTACTAAAGGGGGCTATGGCTGGGAAAAATTACTCTTTCGTAAAGGAATATTACAAGTGGTCTTGAAACTTTGGAGTTCGGCAGCAGATCACAAAACGGCACGTAGCTTTTTATGCGGGACGTCTTTTAACAAATGTTAGTAGAATGTCACTACCCACAAGATCGTCTCGATAGATGACGAAAAACAGTGTCATGTTTTTGTAATTAGTCATTTAGTGCAAGATAAGAATGTACAAGTACGTTATAATGTTCTCAACTGCACTTACTGAATCTGTAAGATCATATTGCTTCGACACCATTAATAACTTTACATACGATGTAACAATAAATACGATGACACAATCAATTTACATTCAGTATGTTCAATGGGCACAGCACAATAGTGTATCAATTATTATTACTATTTCTTAACATTATTCGTTTCTGTGATGTTATTCACTGTGAAGGATCTTCCATGTTGCCACAACTTTATTAAGATGTGTATCTGATAACTGAGCTTCTCTGTGCGGATAGCAGGTTCTGTCTGATCACACTAACAGTCTTTCTCTAGGAATATGGACAAAATTCTTATAAAGGTTTTCTATAAAATTCTTGCCGCTCTAATAAGACAAGAACGTCACATTGAATACTCACTGGGCCACGAATCTTAATGATCGAACAATATTTTAATACGCTTTGTCCCACCAGAAAATACAATGAAAAATATGTACAGCAAGGACATTTTGTTACGTGAAACCCTTCAATATTATAGTCTCGGATGTTTTTGTTACTATTGCAATCATTTTTATTTATTTGAGCGTTTTTAGATTTACATTTTATCCATTATTTCCTTGGTTTATCTTTACAATAAATATTTCAATATAGAAATCTCGATTAAGTTTTAAAGTAATAGTTTTAATCAAGTAAAATTATACACGCTTGAGTTAAGTATCAGGCTTTTACAATCTCTAGAAACTGACAGATAGATATTGAGATGAATTTAACACATATTTACTCAGAAGGAAACAAAGAATTTTTAACGAAGCAACTTGTTTTCATTTAACTTTACATCACGCACCCTGCCCACAGCTTCAGAAGTAGGGAAGTCAAAACAAAATGAAACCTAAACGTGTAGGTTACCCTCTGACTCGGTCATCGTTAATACGTTGTTTTTCGGTATGTGTGCCGCTAGGGTGATTCTCGTTACAAAAATAAAGTCTCGTGAAAAAGCATCGTGAATCTGCACAAATAGCGCCGAGCGACATAAAACTGCTCGAAAAAGCTCTAGCCAGTTGGGTTGTGTACGGGCAGAGCCCAAGTGCTATTTCAACAAAATTACAGTTTACTCTCCAATGTCACAACATAAATATCGGATCTTTTGTAACTGAATAATTTGATTGTTATTTATTATCACCGAACACTAAAATGCAAGCTATTTAGACAAAATAAGAAGTCCAAGCATTTCAGAAAAATTGCATTCTGAACGGTGAAAGAAAAAGATAAAAAGTACACTTCAAAAATACATTGGAAGAAGTATTCTTCGGCGATATAGTTCATAAACAAACATGGGTACGACTAAGATTATGACGAATGTTTTATCATGGATTTCTCCGATTTTAACTCATAACCATAATGCATTTACAAGATTTATGTTTTAACATGGTACACACTTTTTAATCCTATTCATGTATCCATTAAACGTTAAAATTATTGGATGTAATATATAAATAATGTTTTTTCCAAATACGGTTCCAAATCCAAAAAAATTTATTTCCTTGCTACTTTCTGAACCTACAAGTGTAAACGTCTAATATTGTATCTCGCAGGTGGAAATTGTTTTCTTATTATCATTGTCTTCATTTTAATAATGGAGAAAAAAACAAATGAGAAAGAGAAAAGCCCATCACGATGGTCATTCCTGGAAATACGCTTAAAGTGTATCAAATTTACCTCCGTACATGAAAATAACGTTTAGGACAAATACATGTCAAATTCCACAATAATTGTTTCTCGTCCAAGTGTCTTTACTCATTAAGGAAAATATTCAATACTCAAAAAGGGGAAGATTGCAAAAAGAGGCTCTTTATTTTCATGTATTCGGACTAATTTGTTTTTTATATTTCCTTGTTTTCAAATTTTATACAATCAAAATGTTAGATTTTTCAATTCATTTTAAAATGTCTTCTTCAAAATTTGTATAACATATTCAGTAGTTTGAAGTAGAAGAAAAGGAAGTATGACTCAATGAAGTAAGACTTCCTTGATTTGAATTTTTGCGGAACGAATTGTAAGTTTCGAAATTATGACTCCTCACATTGTACAAGACCGAATGAACCTGAAGTGGAGTTTGTACTCCACTATATTTTCATCAATAGATGTAAGTTTATTATTAAATTAAAAATGTTAAGATTATTTACAAATTGCAACATATTTTGGACATTCATATCATTATTTTACAACAAAACAATATTTTTTCTTTTGCATAACAAATATAAAGAAAATCCAGTATTTTTGTAAATACAATTGGTTTTTAAATTGGGTGTTCTTTTCCATATTCACAATACGATTAAAGACATATATATATCACAGCATTAAATAATTAAATTTCAGCCTTGTGTTAGGAGAAATTTAATATTTCGGCACAAATATTGCCTTTGTTTTTGAAAATGTTTTGTGATTGTGTTTCTTTAATCACACCCAACCATAGCCTACTAAACATGCCGAAAATATCGTGACGCATTACCGTGATAATGTTCCATGACTAATTGGCTTTGGCCTTTATGCTCAATTGGCGATAAAGTGCCATAAGGGATTTCACGCCAACATTTTAAAAAGATACATTATATTAGAGTCTCTAGTGAGAAAATAAAAGTACAAAAAATGTGTAGTTAAAATAAACTGTAATTGTTAGTAAAGAAATGCTCATTCAACGTTTTTTTCGAATTTCTATTAAGTGTAGAAATCAGAAAAGTTTCCGACACAAAAAATCGTATTGTTTGGCCCTGATATCTAAAAAGTTGATATATCTCATTCCTACATTACTCCCTCTAACATCCACGTTTAGTGGGTCCTTGTTACAGAAAAATCGATTGACGGCAATCTATTGTCCGTCCGCCCATCCGCCATCTACGCACAACGCTAGCGTCTAAAGCGTTCAGACAACTTTCTCCAAAACTGATATTCCCCGATTGCTCTGATGTTATGATATTTCCAGGAAACTTTTCTATGAAAATTAGCTCCAAATTTCATTTTCAGAAATGCTCAATCGACGGTTTATCAATTACCGCTCCAAATTTGTCGATGAAAGTGTGCAAATGGGACCAGTCTCAACTCTTCTACAACATTCTTCGTCGTATTTACATTCTTATATTAAAGGAAGAAAACATTGAGGGAATGTTGAAAAAAACAGAAGTAGCACTAAGACCATATTTTTTATCGTCCCTCATTACATAAATCAAGAAATTTTGAACAAATAATATGGAGCGGTTTTTGAGAAAAAATGTTTGTAAATTTGAAGCGCAATTTACGCAAAAACGACTCTTTTTTCCAAAAAAATGGTACACGACCTTATTTAAAGTGCTAATTTTGTACAACGGACTTTGTCTGAAGCACAAATCTCTATCTTCAGTTTTACAGTTTTAAAATCGTTTTTTCCAATTTTCGAAAAATTGGAGAATATCAACGAAAACGATATCTACATCATTCGTTTAAACTTTCTTCGCACTATTCAACAACAAAATTTAAACAAAAAATTTGGAGCCATTTTCTTTTAACTTTGAAAATCTCCGACGGGCTTCAAGTAAAGTACCCCCAAAATTAAAATATCGGTTTCAAATTCCAAGAGCCTTGACACTAATAAAAACGATTGGGGAATATCAATTTTGAAGAAAATCGGCTGAACGGTTTAAGCACTAGCGTTGACCACAGACGGATAGTCAGACGGACGGACGTTTTGCCGTCAGTCGATTTTACAGTATCAAGAAGCAACAAAACATGGATATTGAGTACACCATGAGGTAAAGGATTTTCCCCCCTAAATTTAGCAACAGGTTTTATCGACTTTTTCTTCATCAGACTCCAGCTATAAGAGATTTTCTGGCGAAAATTAGCCGTTTTCCGGCGCACGATTACACAAGTTTCTCTTCTTACGAAGTCTTCGTAAGGCGAGAAAGTAAAAAGATAATAGGGAAGAGCTGGGAAGAGGATGGAGCAATATCGAAAAGTTAACCCAGTCGCAAGAGAATAATTGGAGATCGCGCGCGCCATTGTGTGGTTCGTGAATAGCGAGCCGCGTCTGCCGGCGCGGCGGGGCGCGGCGCCCCGACCTACCGCGGCGAGGCGCGCGGCGCGCCACGCGGCCCGGCTAAGTTTAGCTCGGGCGCCGCTGCGCCGCTGTTTGCGCCGGGAGATAAACTCGACGCGCCGCGCCGCTCGCCTCCGGCGGCACGGCCTCCTGCACACGCCGTCGCTCCACAACTGCACGCCACAAACGAATCTAGTAAACTAGTGCTGCTACAACATCGCATTCCTTCACGAGTTATTCGTCACTTTTCCGACTTTCGAAAATTCGGACACTTGTACGAAAATTGCACCAGCGTCCTTTTTATAAGCGTTTCTAGAGGAGAAAAAAATTATGAACAATTTTGCAGCGTTTTTTTGAAAAAAAATATGCATTTCATTTACTACACGCAAATATTACGCGAGAAATCCTCGTATTTTCAAAAAGTTAAACATTATTTTATTTAAAGGCATTTTTTTAAAATTCCATTAGGAAAAAAACTATCTGCAACGTTGTGCTTTTGAAGAGTTATTGTTTTGCAATTTTCGAAAATACTGAGAGATCGCCGAAAAAGGTATCTGCCCCATTCTTTTAAGTTTTTAAGTCTATCAGGGACAACGTTTTAAACTTAACATATTGAGTCATTTGGCAGTACTATGAAATATTTTCTTTACTAGGTAAGTTTGTAGTAGATGAAAAAATAAAAATTGGAATGACATGCTTTTCAATTAACCAATGTGGTTTGTCTTTCCGGTACCCTGAGAATAGAGGATTTTCTTGGACATGCTTCCTTGCCAGTAGATTGAACGCAAATCTTCGACCTCTTAAAGCAACTTTAAGTAGACCAAAGAGATGGTAGTGAGACCTAAGACCGGAAAAGTCTCCAGGATGATCGGACTCTTCGAGGTTGGAGAGCTTGGGGGATGGTTTCTGAATGCTCGTTCTTTTGCAACAAAAGAAAGACTTTCGACAATCCGTCTCGGAGTCACTATATCAATAGTCACTGAATGGTTACTCACAATCAGGGCACAAACGTGCTCAATTTTGGGAGCAGTAGTGGATGAGGTTGGACATCTTGCTCTTTCTTACCCTGCGTGCTTGTTTGTCTGCTTCCGAATGGGTCAGTCCACTGATAAACTATTTGACAAGGAAAATCATTGCACCGACATTGAAGTCTTCTAAGGATATCAGCGGTTGGTTCACTTTGAGATCACGAAAACGGATCACGATAGCTTGTTCTTTTTTTTAGCAAACGGACAATGGTGCAGTCATGTTTACATCGCAAAAATTCTATCGAAAATTAGATGATAACACTGAAACCCACCACGAGCAAAGTGAACGATGTCATCGTAAGACTGGTAAGTGTACAAAGCTGTAAAGTCAATCTACGGACGATTAGAACGAAAGTGCGTATAATTATTGACTTACGATCGTAATATCAATTAAAATATGAAATAAGTACACAGTGTATAGTAATTCTCTTTCATTTCGCTAATACTCACATTAGACAATTTTAACATACCAAAAACTCTGAAAAGGTACTTTCTGGTTCTGAGGAAACTTGACATATTAACAACAGACGTATTCCTTTGAAAGAGTAAAAGTAATGCCACATGCCGAAACCCTCTCACTGGCAGAGACATTAAGAATTCACAAAAATGGGCGTGGGCGCGGGCTAAATGTGGCGTGGAGTCGCTGGCTGAGACTGACGAATGGGCGGCGGGGCGGGGCGGGGCGATGATCGCATCGTTCACTTTGCTCGTGGTGGGCTTCAGTGTTATCATCTAATGTTCGGTAGAATTTTTGCCACGTAAACATGACTACACCATTGTCCTTTTGCTAAAAAAAAGAACAAGCTATCGTAATCCGTTTTCGTGATCTAAATGTGTACCAACCGCTGAAATCCTTAGAAGACTTCGATGTCGGTGCAATGATTTTCCTTGTCAAATTGTTTATCAGTGGGCTGACCCATTCGAAAGGAGACAAACAAGCACGCAGGGTAAGCCTAGACGGCGTCGAACTCAGCCCACCCCCGCCGCTCCCGCTCATCGCAGGCCACGCGGAAGGGTTCCTTCGTAAATTCCCACTCCGCTCAAGCGCTACTTGCATTCATGTGTTGTTACATGACAATTATAAGTATTTACAAGGATCGATCGATTAGTGATTCCATCCGCGTCAATTGCTAAGGTCGTTAGACTCCTAAGTATAGTGCGTGCATTCTATCGCGGGAGGTGGTTGTGCCCTTCCCCCACCGGATGGCGAGATCTGGATCTCCCTAACCAGGTATCTCCCTCCACCGGGCCACTGCCCCAGCCGGGAAAAGCTCTCAGCTCCCAAATGGACTCCAGACGTCCCTGACCCATTTATTCGAGTACTGCTCCGGCACGCGCCTGCGGACCGGAGAAAACCACGAAAAAACTACCGATCGGAGCAGCCGGTCGCTAGAATTCTCCTCCAGACAACGGCTCTATTCGGCCTAGCTGTCTAGCTAGTGTCGAAAATCCTGCCGCCGTTGGGAGTGTAGCCCTAGGAACTGCAGGTCAAAGGCACTGTTGCACTCAGTCACCTCAGCCGGTCAGCAGATGGACGACAGACGGAGCGCTCCGGCAGGAGGTTGTTACAAAGGTGGCAGTCCCCGAGCGACATTCGGCCCTCGCGGGTCCAAAAAGAGCGTTTCACTTATTCATTGCTTGCCAATCAGTTAAATGTTCTGTGTCGATGACTTCTGTTCGATTCACGTTGACTTTTCTGCGAATAAATAAAAATGATAAGGAAAAGACTTAGTAACTAAAAAAAATATTTTGGAAATATATCTCCAAGGCAAAGCATACATATAAGATGTAAATAAACAAAATTAAATCTAAAAAATTCGATTAACCTGAATTAAATATTTGCTTAGATTGAGTACTGCAAAACGGATATCTTACGGCTATGAATTTTCGTAATAACATCTTTTGTGAAAAGATTGTTAATATACTTATAGTAAATTGAGAATGTACGAACGTTAAATATTTCACAACGTTTTTATTAGTGAAAAGCTGTCAAAGAATGCGCTCTGTTTAACAATGTTTAATTTCCAGAATATCAACATTATGTGTAGTTATTTTTGAAATTATTAATAAGAATACGTATAATAACATTTATCCCTAGAACTGAGGAACTTTTTTCTCAATTTAATTTCCAAAATATCTTTCTTTATTATTAATTTTCAACGCGCCAATTGAAAGGAAACAATGAGTCCTCCAATCATGTGAGTAGTGTCTACTGTTTCGTTAAGATACCCAGAAACAGGAGAAAATCCAAAAACAATGGAAGAGTTTCGATTATGAATGAAATATTCGCTATGAAATATTGATTGTGTTATTTCTATTCTCGTACTGCGTTTTCCGACTGAATTCTCATACCCAGTGGATCATTCTACACAATTGCTTACAAAGGCAAGTCGTCAAGGAGAAAGCGCCCGCTACGGAATTTTAGCTATCTACGTGTTATGTATTAATGGCTTTCTGATATATTCTCGGCCTGTAACGAACTGTTATAGGCATCGAAGGCCTCTGTCCTGGAGGTCCTGGGGTTCGAGTCCCGGCGGCGCTGCTGCAGGATCATCGACACTCGCTCGATGGGGAGGTCGAGTTCGGCCGCGTCTGGAGGAGAATTCTAGCGACCGATCAACACTAGTTCAAAGCCGGAGCAGTACTCTAACAAACGGACCATGGACACCACACAATCTTTCATCCCTCTTCCTTGACCTATCCTCACCCTTTACACAAACACACACACACTTACACTTATTATATTCACCACAATACCACATTTTATGTCGGTAGGCCAGTCGCAAGCTCAGAGCTTGTCCCGGTTGGGGCGGTGACACACTGGTGGGAGATATTTGATTCGGTAAACTCCGCTAGCCGACGTCGGCAGCAAATATCATCAGGTAGGGGAAGATCACCGCCACATCCCGAGGGGGGAAAGGACTACACTTACGGAACTAATGACTTTAGAAGTTGATGCGCCCATAAACATGAAATAACCAATCAATCCGAAACATTACATAAATTTCTTTATACTACCTATTTTACATCGCATGTTTCGGGAAAATAAAATGTGTGATGAAAAATATAGTTTCATTAGTTTCCACTATGTATAATGTTTGTAAATACAAATAGGCCTATTACGTAAAATATTACAGAAGCTACATTCTAAACCATGCATAAGGAGACAAAACCATATGACATACAGTTAATCGATAAAAAACTTACCGCAAAAGACTTTACTGAAATCTCAACAGAGAACAACCACAACACACAAACTTAAGAATAACAAATAGAAAAGTAGTATAGTTCTTTCCTCCGAAAAGTGTTATCTTGAGATGATACCAAGAATACCTTTATTATAGTGATAAGATTGTTCCGGAGATAAAATTTTGAATATAATCTTCACATTTCAAACGTTTTAATCTACATTTTAAATTCAGAATTAGAACAAAAGCTAAGAATCACAAAAGAAAGATTATAACTAGATCCTCTACACGTTGAAAGATTTTTGCAAAAATTTATCTTAGTGTAGAATTTCCCGCAACACAAAAAAATATTTAAGAAAGAGTAATTTCAAGTTATCATTTTACACTAATGCAAAACACATCACATGTCATAAACATAACTTTACAGCAAACTAAAGTTGCATTTGAGGTAGTTTAAATTATTATCTTAATCGGCTCTTCCTAAAAAGGAAAATTAACATTTTATAATAGTTAGTTTTTAAATATTGTATGTGCCAACGCTATTAAATTCATTGAATTGGATAATAAAATAAGAGCGAAAAAGCTGACAAAGCAAAAAAACCGAATGAAGACCAATGTTCATTAAAGGCAAATATGAATTTTATTACGTAGGAATGTTAATATTTTCGATATCTATGCTCACCTTTGGGATACATAAATGTACATCAAACTTCTGCGAAGTTACTAGCGACTCTGTATGCTGTAAAAATTTTATGTGGGATATTCGTATGAGAATTTTTTTCTGCAGATTACTGACTATGGGAGTTAATGGCCTTCAAATTACTTCCAATGAAGTTTTTCGAAAACTCAAACATTTTCTATGAAAAAGCGTCGTTTTCTTAAAAAGGCTCCAAATGTTTCAAAGAAAATTGCCTTTGAGGACGATGTTTTACTGTTATTTAATATTTTAAAATAATATTTAAGTTCTTCTATTAGGAAACCGGAAAATTGAAAAACTGTCAAAAAACTGTAATTTGGGCGACGGTAGACGGCAGCTGGAAGAGTATGTGGCAAGTGCGAATAGCTAACAGAGACGTATGGAAATAGAAAACTAATATGGGAAAGTCTATACCATTCTGTAGCACCACTAGTTTCTAATTAACTAGCTCTCGAATGCTTTATTCAAATTCGATGATTTATTTAAATAATATTTATATGAATTAAGACATGTAATTATTGGTTGTGTGTTTAATTATTGCTGAAAATAGACAATTACATTTTATAGTAATTAATTAGCATTATAAAGGTAAATTATTTGTAAAGTTTAAATTTTCATCGTCACTGATAACGACGTATGTCCAATGTTCATGAGATTACATGGATGTTAATATCTTTCAAACACTTTTGAAAATTATTTATAATAATAATAATAATAATTAATGTTTAGTTCGTATTGAATGTTGCAATATAAACGAAATATGTATAAAATATTTTATTTTTATGATATTAAAAATAAAGTTAACTTATATATTAATTATTTAATTCGTAAGACCATTTATATTTTAATATTAATGAAGAATATTACACATGTTGATCATTAAAATATTACTGTCATTAATGAATTAGTGAAGCAAAGAAATCTGGAATATTTTATAATTTTGTGCATTGTGAACTATTCGATTTTTTAAATGTCGAAGTATAGTATTAAAAATTTATTTTCTGATCTTTTGTAAATACTTTTTTGTGCATTACATTCACGAAAATTATTGCAAGTCGTAAAAATTGCACAATTTGAAAACATTTCACGAAACGTAGGGGAAAAATTGTCGATTTAAATCAAAGATTTTTGTAAAGAATATTTAATTAAATCATGATCAGAGACCCTTGAAAATCTACCAAACCAAATTTTGCTACCAAATCTACAGTAACATCGTTTGCGCTTTGTTCTTCCTCTCCACGACATCCACGGAACTTCCTTCGGAGAAGTGTGCCACCGCCAAATGACGCAATTGCGAAAACACGAAAACATGGCAGCCGTGGCGCCGATGTGCTGCCCCGGCGCGGCGCGGCGCCGCGAGCCAAGAGACAACCAACCGCCTCCCCCCTCGCCGCACCCTGCCACAACGCTGCTTCCGCACTCACCACTCGCATCGCACCGCGCCACACGTGGCGTGACATTTTGTGCTCATTCGGGACTATCTACAATATTGGAGTTACGCACCCTCTTTATCTTCCAGACACTTCCCTTCCTCATTTTCATCTCAACACGTCCCCCCACTGTCGCCACTTGTTACTCGCGACATTACTGCCGATTCATTGTTGCCAACGTACTCGCATCTGCCAAGAGGCCCTATCTCTTCATCCATTCACTTTTATACGCCAAAACCAAAGCCGTTAATATTCGTTATATTGTAATATTTAACGAAGGCTTTGCCACAAAGTACCGTTCTGCAAATCGCTTCTGACGACATTACTTCTACTTTCTAGTCGTTACTTTGTAAGAAGAGAATGTACCAGAAAACGGCGAAAACACGACAAAAAAACCTCTTAAAAGAAGTGAACCTCTTCATAAAAAGAAGTGTGTGTGTGTATATATATATATACATATATATATATATATATATATATATATATATATGTTTGTGTGTGTGTATATATATACATATATATATGTATGTTTGTGTGTGTGTGTGTGTGTATTAATTAACTAATAAATTACTTCCTCCAACACGTGTAGTTAGAATGCATGTTTAGTGCAGGCGTAGGCTTCCGCGGTCGGAGTCTGAATTGTCTAGCTCAGGGCTGTCCAACTTGCAAGACCTCAAGGGCCACAATTACAAATTTGAATCTGGTTGCGGGCCATTTTGTCATTACTCGAGCGATCCACAACGGTCTTCCACGAATTTTCGATCTCGGCAGTTTGCCCGACTGCTCTGAAATCGGGGGGGGAGGGGGAAGGGAATGGAACCATGCGTGATAACAGGCCATACTATACACAACGCAGGAAAACACATTGGAATGAATTTGAAATTTTGGATTTACAAGAGAAAATCTGTAATCTAAACAATACATTTTTATATTAAAACGCTGTTGTTCCGGACGGGTGGCGTGCGCTATGCGCGCAACGCGCAATTCGCTTGCAAGCAACTTTCGCTTTCGACTATTCACCTTCCGCGGGCCACAAGAAACGGCACGGCGGGCCGCCAGCTGGAGGACCATGGTTTAGGTTACGAGCGCTCTGAGGAAGGCCACAACGACAGAGATGCGGCTCGTCCCGGATAGCCTAGACCAGGGGTGTCCAACTTCCAAGGCCCCGAGGCCCAAAACTATCGTCTCCTATATTATTTCAGTAGTATACCTTCCCTTTGCGTATCTCACACGCAAACAATCTTTATCAATGAGGGCTCTAAAGAAAGACAATTTCACAGAGACGTGACAAATTGCACTTTGACTTTAAAAATATGAAGGATTTGTTTGAAAAACTTATCTAAATATTAATGTAAAATGAAACTTGCAACGCACGGCAGGATTTTTGAATCTATATCGTTAAATGACTCCTCAACGAAGCGGTCTAGGACCTTAAAAACTAAAATTTTGAGGTCAAGCCTCATAGAAACGTTCCTCACACGTAATCTACGGGATGAGATCTTCTTGACTACTTCATTACATTTTTGGTGGTTCGATGCTTCTCGATTCTACTCCACCTGTTCAGAGCCTATAGAATCTGCAACTGTACATGAAATTACTAATTATTTGATATTCTATGCGATTTAATTACAGGGGTGTACCTATTTGCTCGATAATAAAGTTAAATAAGAATAGTTTGTACTGACAAGGGTGTATTATATTGTTATCAATTACACGGTGATATGTAGAACAAGTGACGAAGCATAAGAGGGTCTTGAAGAAAACTATATATTACAAGCTTAATGTGGAAATGGAAAAATAAGGAAGATGGTGGGGTACAGCATGCGAGAGTTCTCGCACGGGTTCGCTAATAACCTCTAATACGTCTGCGGGCTATATTTTCATTACTCGGGCGGTCGACTGGTGGCCCCATATTGTTGATCTCGGCAGTTTGCCCTGATGTTCTGAAACGGGGGGGGGGGTGAACAATATCCTTAAATCTAAACATTATCTATTTGCACTTTAAGAGGGTGTTGATTTCGATAGGACGCGTGCGCTAGACACACAATGTTCTCGTCCGACATGGATGCAAGGGACTTTCACTAACAACAATGAATGGCACCTCGGGCCGCCACTTGGACAACCCTGGCCTGGGCCACACCACGTTTTGTGGGTCCTTGATAACAAAAAATCGATTAACAGCAAAATGTCTGTCCATCTGTCCGCGGTAAAGATGGCCCCAAAAACTTTTCGCTGGTTTTCTTCAAAATTGATATTACTCAATTGATCTGAAGAAACTGGAGGCCTTGTGAGTTTGCAACATATTTTGATTATTGGGGGTACTCTACATTGAATTTTTAAAATATTTTCATTTTCGCAAAAATGGCTTCAAATTTTTGGATTAAACTTTGTTCTTGAAAAGCGTAAATGGCGCGTAAAATAATAGTACAGGACTAATCTTGTTTGAAATCTTCGATTTTTCGAAAACTGTAAAAGTTCAAAGCCTTTTTCGACATTTTCCTACATCTACAATATTGAAAATATATATTTTTTCCTAAATGTAATCTGTTCTTTACAGATATTGAAATAATTCCATATATAATTTATCGGAAATCTTAGGCTTGCGCGTAATCAACGTTTGAAACCTCATTGCTATTTGTTAGTTCTAAGTTAAATCTCTTTCCATTCAAAAGAACAACAACATGCACCACATACGATACGATAGGCTCATTTATTAAAACATACGATCATCACAACCGGCAATATAGAGAAGAATTTGAATAATGTGAATCCGCCGAATTGCGAACCTACAGCACGTCACACGAAGCGCGGGAAATTCGAATTTACTTTCGCGGGGAAACCGGATTTTTTTTCCTGCAATTTCCGAAAATACAGATAACTTGTCAAAAATTACCACTTTCTTTACCCCTGCTCCACTCTGACCCCCGTTTCGCCCGCTCTCCAACCCCACTCCGCCGCGCCTTCCCCCGCTCCGTCCCCCACTCCCCCCCTTGCGTGGAGACCGCTCCAGGCGGAGGAGCAGCGCGGAGGAGCAGCGCGGCGGCGCGGCGCCCCAGATCGCTCTTGCATAAGCGGCGGCGGCGGCACTAAATTAAACACACTTCATTTTGAGACAAAATCGCTTACGAAAGGAGCTACAGCAGCACATACTTTCGCGCAGTATTTCTCCATTTGCACTTCTTGAAATTTCAAAGAGTTCAATGGCCTACGCCAGTCTTTTTAAGCGTTCCTTGTTCCGTGAGAAACAAATTAAGAAACATTTTTGAGCATTTTTTAAATTTTTAAAATAATTTGCAGAAGCAAAGCAGAAATTACGCATTATTTCACAGCACATTATTTCAAGTAGAAATTACGCGAAAACTACTCGATTTTTTAAAAAAAATAAAGTATATGACCTTTTTAAAGATGTAATAGTTTAGAAAATATTTCATTTACAACAAAAATCTCTATTTTCGATTTTGAACTGTTGCAATGTTAACTTTTGCAATTTCCGAATATACAGAGTTGACCGAAAATGAGACCAGCCCCATTTTTTTGCCGGCGATTGACACAAACAAAAAGAAAATTAAAAGAAGAATATTGGAATATTTTTTGAGAAAATAATTGTTTAAAATTGCCCTATTTCGCTCGAAATTACGCAAAACCTACCGATATTTTCGAAAAATTGTACTTGGCATTATTGAAAGATCTGGGTTTGATGAACAGACACGAAAAATTATACACATTAGAGTCAAAAAGAAGATACCTTACAGAAAAAAATTATATCTTCAATATTGTAGTTGTAAGAAGTCACCTAAGGAATGTTGAACTTTTGAAATTTTTAAAATATCGGGTATTTCAATTAGAACGCATTGCGGATAGCCCAGGACTGAATTTAATCCAAAAACTTGGAGCCATTTTTGAGAAGATTTTGAGGCTTCATGTTAAGTCCAAAAATCCCCCTCAAAGAGAATTGAAATATCCGTTTCAAACTCAGAGGGCCACGAGCTCCTTTTAGACGCTATTTAAGATAGTTTTTTTTTTAAGAAGAAGAAGACAAAGAAGAAGATATGTCGTTTGTACGCATCACTGGCACATGAAAGGATGGGTCAAATCAGGATTTATGTTATATTGACTTTTTTTTACTACATACTTGTCTCACTATATAAAGCTATTATTATATTTTAAAAGTTAATCGATTATTTTTCAAAAGTGTATTCACACAAAGAATCTCATCTGCCTATTCCCTTGGATACTAGAATTACAGGTGTTTCTATCCGTAACTTGCATGTTTATGTTCTTAACTGTTAAACCGTACAGGTTTGAATTTATTATTCGCCCCATTTGAATTCGCTCGGGACTCGTCACCGAAGAATGTTAATAAAAAATTAATAAGGAGAGCTGACAATTTAGAGAAATAAATGAGTCTCTGCTGATAAAATGGTGCCAAGTGGATCGGTCAACAAAATATTCGATGTTGAATGCAAAATTTTATAATTTTTTTTTTTTATATTCAAGACGCTACCATTTTCCTGGAAAAATATCTGGTGAAGTAAATTAAAATTTTCACTCGTGATTGTTGATCCATCCGAAAGGGATTTCATTTTATCTATTTGCTCATTCTGAAAGATTTTAGAACTTATTTGATATTTTAATACAGTTTTTGGACATTTTTCTCGTTATTTTCTAAAATCTAGTAGTTCTGTCGAAAAATCTTTTATCATCTTTAGTATGACAGAGGAGAACAAAAGAAGTGGAACTATTACGTCTATAATATTTAATCTTCAGCCAGAGAGAGATAGACATTACTTATTTTGACTTAAAAATGTTCTAGTTCTTCTTTTTAATGACGTACAACCGAATTCGGTCCTTGTCTCCAAGACCGAGTGCGATGGGCAGCCCATTGCATAGGCGATGATTCTTTTGTATTGATTGATTGACTGATTAGTGATTCCGGGACCGCCAACTGCTAAGCTAATTGACCCCGTAAGTGTAGTGCGTGTTTTCATCGTGAGGTGGAGTGATCTTCCCCCGTTGGATGGCGAGATCCGGCGCCGACCTACGCTTCAGCTTACAGGATTTTCCCCAACGAAGTATCTCCCTCCCGGCGCCGCCCCAGCCTGGACAAGCTCTGAGTTACTGACTGGTCTTCCGGCAAGTGTAGTGATGTACCGCATGTGAGGTGTGTGTGTGTAAGTAAGGGGTGAGGAGAGGACAAGGAAGGGGAAGGAATGATCGCGCGCTGTCCGTGGCCCGTTTGTTAGGGTACTGCTCCGGCATTCGGCTGGTGTTGATAGGAGAAACTACGGACCGATCAGAACAGCCAGTTGCTAGAATTGTCCTCCAAACCGCAACAGAATTCTACCTAGCTTTGTAGCTAGGGTCAAAAATCCTATGGAGAATCCGTCGGGACTCTAACCCTACGACCTCATGGTCAGAGGCACTGCAGTGACATCAGTTGATGTCCTGATCCGGGCTTCAATTGGAATTGGTGGGAGGAAGCAGGCAAGCACAACACGAGCAGTGGCCTCTTGTCCTTATCCAGGCGGTGGCTGGCTGCGATCCAGGGGCTTCGAAGCTCCACAACCACACATCCTACCGCACCTGGCAATGACCACATGGAGAGCACGTACTTCACTCAGCTGCCGGGTGAATACAACCAACAAATAATATTATACCGTAATTTCATGCTTAAAGAAGGATTGACGTGCTGCAGTGATCTTCATTGACGGTTAACACCCAGCGTGTGGCTTCTGTGCAGCGAGCGAGAGCACGGGTGGCCCGAGCACGCGGCGCGGAGCGAGGGGGTGGGGTGGGGGGTGGATCGGGGCTATTTCCGTCGCCTTTGTCGCCTCCGCCAGCGCGGCGCGGCGCGACGCGGCGGCAGAGCGGCACCGCGGCGACCGACGAAGAGATTTGGCTTGGGCGAGGTTGGTATCGCAACAACGCCCCGGCGTGGCGGGGAGCGGGGCGAAGGGGGGAGGCAGGGGGCGTTTTTGGCGGGGGCTGGTGGCCAGGCGCCGAGCGAAGGCAGCGACTGGACAACCAGAAAAATCCGCGTCGCTCGCGTCGCTCGCGCCTCGCGCCACGCGCCGCTGTTTACCACCGCGCCCTCACTCCGCGCGGGGAGTGCGCGATTGCACTTCCACTCGCTTTTAATTGTTACTTCGAAATAAAAGATATACGAGTGTACTCCGAATGGGAGCACTCTCTGTACCTATGTGACAAGATATACAAGTGGTAATTATTTGAATAAATTGACTCAAATCACAAAAATTGTTGTGCAACAGCAACACATGCATTCTTATATTATTTGAAACGCTCCGCAATATTATACTACTACGAGAACCTGCAAAAGTGTTTTCAACCAGGAAACATTTTTTTCCGCGCCCATATTCGAAGTCAGATCCATCGAGTTCTCTTTTCGTGCGATTTACTGCCACCCCACTCAGTCCCCCTGAATTCACTTGGGCAGACGCTTGAAAATCTAATAATCTCTGCTAATTTTTCCACGCAATTAATAAAAATTCATTGAGTTCAACGAACATAACACCTGCGCCATTCTTTTTAACGTCCGTTGTTTTATCCGTGGTAAAAAGATCTTTAAATATTTCAAGGATTTTTTAAAGAATTTTTAATTGCATTAATTTCAAGCGGAATTTAAGCAAAAACTACTCTTTTTTCAAAAAAAAGTTCATTATTTTTAAAGATCTTTTTAGAGACTTTTCTAGAAAGTACTTCATTTAAACAAAAATATCTACCTTCAATATTGGACAAACTTTTTGCGATGTTAACGTCTTGCAATTTTCGAAAATACAGCGTTCGCCGAAAATGGAACAACCAACATTTTTATAGCTCTTTGATGCTTTGAAGGAGCAAACAGTAAAGAAAAAAAATGGAGTTTTTTTAGAGAACAATTGTTTAAAATCTGCCGGTATTTCACAAAAAATTACGTGCAAATTTAACACGAGTGTTTTCGAACAAATTATTCGACCTTATTTCAAGATGTTTTTAAAAAACACATTTCGTTACGAGAAAAAAGTTGATCTTCAATATTGTACGAGAAGGAAGACTCCGAAAAAATTTTGAACTTTTGCAATTTTGTAAAATCAGTCATTTGTTTTAAGCGTCCTTTACGCAATCCTAGAACAAATTTAATCCGAACATTTGGTACCATTTTGAGAAAATATTGAAAATTTTTTAAGGCGTAATGTTAAGTACCCTCAAAAATCAAAATATCCATTCTCGGTCTCGAGTTCGTTTAGATTCGAATTCCTTTTTCTATTTACAAGACGATAACAATCTATCTCATCAGAAATCTCTCAGTAATTTCATTTCAGCACTTTGTGGTCTTGTGCTATCTTTCTTGGTCAATGTCCAATTCTCACTTTCTCTGTTTGCTTTCTGATTTCTTTTTCAGGGTCCTTCATTCGATCAGGGTTCAGTTCATTCGATTTTATCTATCAATTTTCTCCTGTTCATCTATTTCCCATCTGTAAGACATTTTGTACCGCAAGAATAAAAGAAATGAAACTTGTTGTAGGAGAATTGTATACAACTAATTTATACCGAAACGATTCCATCCCCTCAAGGACTATGACTTTTGTTTTCGTACCGGATACGCAGAGGTTATACAAAGGTTCAGTAATCTTCTGTAATTCAAATAGGGCTTTTTGTATGCGATGTACCACTTTCATCGTTTGCTATTGTAACTTGTTCATTCGCAATACATGTTGTATGGTCATTGGGCTTCATTCTTGTCTCATATCATGGCTATAAGATTTTAATATGGAAATCCACTCCATTAATAATTCATCTAAATGTACATTAAATAATACCGCAAGACTGCATCCTTATCTTACTCCTTGACTTACGCCCCTCTCATTCTTTTGCCCTTTGATACAGATTTCAGAATCATTGTACGTGTTCCTAATGACTGAAATCTGGTGTTGTGGGAGACCTTTACAATGTAAAATATTGAAGAGCGAATTTCTACTTACCAGTCAAAAACTTCGGAATAATCTGTGAAGAGCATGCTTGCAATTTTATTAAGTTCTCTGTGTTTGTCAATGATATGTTTGATAATAAACATGTCTTCAGAGCAGGACCTACTGTTTCTAAATTCTTTTTTAATAACATGGTTTCTGTAATATTGCTCACTCTGTGATTATCTTTAATATTGAAATGTACCAACAATGTCTCGTCATAAACTATTACGAGATCGTTGACATCATTCACCTTAGGACGGTTATAATCGTAACCCGTTCCGAATTTATAGTAAATTTTTGGGCGCCAGGAACAGGTTACGTTAATTAAACCAATGCTTCCACAGCTAATTTTAACAAATGAATAAATGTCCGGCTAGCTGGGTCAATGGGTCCCGTTATGGATAATCGCTATCGCCTAGATAGCCGATTATTTGATCTGCCAACTATACAGAATGGCGAGGAATCTGAAAGGGAATAATTATGTATCTCTAACTACTTAACAATTGTGATTGACCAAATGAAAATCTTTTCATTTCCAAAAGAAAAATTTAACAATTTATTTACTTCTATTGATAATTGTTTTGTCTTTAGGTCATGGCCTCGTTTTAAAATAATACCTTTGTACTGCAGTACTGATCTAACTTCTTGATCTACGACGCCCCGCAGTATCTTCCCACTTGAATGCAGATGATCCCAAGTCCAGCTTCTTTCTTCTGATCTTGCGACACTGCCGACGAATCCAGCCCTCACTGCCTAGAATATCTGTGGGTTCTTACGTGATATTTAATGTTCCTAGTCCTCCCCAACTAGTGGTAAAACATTAAAGTCCAACACCGCAATATAAAAGAAACTTTCAAAGTCCTCATCGAATTTACCTCTGCCCATCAACTTTCAGAGTCTGAAAAACTATGGAGTCTTACGTCAAAACCTACAAGTCCCACTCCCCTGATGTTAATCTCGAGAGCAATCTGTACTACTCGACGACCTCTATCAGAATGTCCTGTTCTCCACCGTTCTTCCGCCCTCAACGCTTCGGCATCCGTCCTTCGTTCCTCTTTTTTAAAACAAAACGACAAAATTCGACAGTCTTTTCTCCCTTAGCCAATTCATTCATCTCTTATCAAACCGAGTAGCCACGCCCTCGATAGTCATTCCTTTTCAGACCAATCCCACATTAATTTATATGTCTTTCCAGCCAGCGCCCCCACCTATTCAATGCCTGAATGTAGTTTATTGACCTTGCCAACCACTACGCCGGCGTTGCTAAGGCTGTATATTGCCATTTGCAGACCCTATTACCCAACCCATTGACAGCCAATGTTATTGACAAAATATATAATATTTTGGTATATCACAATATATTTTGTAAGCCACGTTTAAAAAGACTTGTTTCTCTATGATTTTCACAGGTTGAACGGAAGAGCCGTTTCTTTAAACTTCCTGGAGAAAATTTGATCCCTTTAATACATTCATTTCAGTTATCTTTTCTATTTCTAATTGTTCTTAAGAGATCTTCCAGTTCATGTTATATTTTATTGGTTTCCCTTTCGGTTTCTACGGGGTATTCTTGTGTGTCAATTAACGTTCATAATATGAAATAAATTGGTCGAGTTGTTTAACTTGAATATCTACTACATCTCTCATATCTATATATACATAAATGTTGCATTACTTTATAACTCACTGTCTGGCGCCCATGTACACCACTATGGAGCTATGAATATACATGTGTTCATAGCTCCTACACCACGCTCCAGATCAGCTGTGAATTTGTCTCCCGCATCTCGCGGCGCACTTCTTGCTAGACTTCTCACATTGTTTGAAGCAGAGAATGCTCTTGTTTTGACACGATGTGTGTGTGTGTTTTCATCTCTGACACATTTTAGATATAAATATTTAGATGCCTTTCTCCTTGAATTCACAGCCTTCTGTATATCGTTATTCCAAATTCTTCTTTTACTTTTCATTCTTTTTGTTTAGTAGAATTAATTATTCCATTGCTGAAGTCTCAATAACTGTTTTAAAATACTCCAATTTCTCTTCCACATCCTGACTTTAGAGGGTCTTTTCACTTTCCATTGTGTGATATTTCTTCATTATATACCATAATTTATAGAATTTTAGTTTACCAACTAATTCAAAATGATCAGTGTGCATATCGCACCTTCTAAACCCTTACAACATTGAAGAGGGTTTTGTATTCATTTGCTAATAGGTAATAAATCGAATCTTTTCCGTCATACGTATACTTGTTCCCTAGCCGAAGGCGCCTTCCCTTTAATGAAACATGTAATTTAGAAGCCGGAGTCGGCTTGCTGAGTGGTTGAGATCACACGAGGTCGAGACGCACGAGCCCGCGGACCGCCGCGGCGGGGCGAGAGCGCCAAGTCGGCTACCGAGCCACCGCGCGGTAGCGGAACTTCAAAAAATGTCAGTTGGGTGCTACGGGAGGGGATCTCAGGAGGCGACGTCTAGCTCCGTGCGAAGCTCGAAGGAGGTCCCGGGCAAGGATTTGAGAATTTTTGACGGGCACTGAGTCCGGCGACAACATGCGAAGCAGCCTTAGCACCAAGGAAACCGAATTTTTCGGCTAGAAAACTGGTATACGTACAACAAATACATCTCAAACTTTCAATTGCGTTTTTCTCAAAACTTATATTTTTCTAACAGGGTCTTTGACAGCAGATAGCCTCAATTATGATTACGTGAAGGTTCGTTTAGACTTGAAGTTTCTTCCTTACCTATCTCCCCAACAAGGCTCAGCCTGACTGTATCCAGTTATGTTTTCCTCCTTAGCGTGGAAATTCATTTTCTACGTTCCCCGTTGTCTGCTTAAAATCACATTGATCGATTATAATTTATCCGCTTCTGTTTTCAAGAAACATTCGCAAGTCCTTTTAGAGTACTCCCAACGTTGAAAACCACCGCTTAAAAGTTTGTGGAAACTAAACTCGAAAACCCCTACTAAGAGCATCTTCTCACTTCGCTGCCTAACAAAGACAATTCCGAAGATTCTGCCGTGTGTACGAGGTTTTCTCTGGCCTTGTGCGACAATGGACAAATGGGCTGCTCATGCAAGCAGACTGAACTAAAATGATTACTCCTTCCGAAACCCCGGACGTACAAAACGGCATGGAGTCGGACTATGCCTTCTCAGGAAACGAGAAGTGAAGGACGGTAACCTGGGGAGCGCGGGCTGCAGTTGGGCGATTGCCGCCCTCGCTGCCCAGCGGGGCCCGCCCCGGGAAGGGGGAGGTGGGTTCTCTCTTCAGCCCTTTCCGCTCTGAGCGCACGCCCATTGTGATGGGCGGTCTGGTTTTGCCACCGGATGTGGGAGAAGCACAACAAAATCAACTACGACAAAAGAATCGAACTCACAATGTTCTAAATTGTTTGATGAAATACTTCAAACGGAAATGGTTTTGTCTCGTGATCCAGATGTAGCGCAAACGAATGTAACCTCAAGTTGAAAGATCTTTCTCTTAATTTAAATAGCAAATGTGAATGACCTAAAAAAAAGTAGAGACAATAATCGAAATCAACTGAACATAAGAATAGACTTAGTTACAAGTTTTCAACAAATAGAGCACAAATCAAAGAATAAGTATCACAAACATAAATTTCAAACTCTTTAGAAATTCTCCAGCTCAAATGATGAAATGTAAACACAGCATTCCTACATAACTGAACTCTCATTAATCCTTTCAGGAATTTCAATGTACTACAGTCTCAAGTCAATACAATAAAAGCTGTCAGCTACAGCTCTACAGAGAGGAAATACGTGGAAGGGAGTACAATGTTCTGGGTCTTATTCAGAAAATTGTTCGGGGGAGGGGGATTTCAGTTCGGACCCTCCACCTCTAATCCTATATCAACCAATTTTTTTTTATTGCTGCAAAAATATTTTTCGTAATGGGAGTACTCTTTTGGATGCGATGAAATCAATATGAGGTAACCGTTTTGGGTAAAAAGAACAAAAGAAAGTGGACTTGAGGAAAAAGTTGTACCCCCGTCCTCCCCCCTACACCCGGGATCTGTTTCATCCAACTCTTACTGCTATTTACGTGGTTGTTTCAGTAGATGGTCCTGAATTGGAAGACAACGGGATATTCTTGCCTATTGATAACGCCCAATAATAGAGAAGGCTTATCACGATTGCTTATGGGAAATAAGGATATAAACTAAAGTAATTTTTCGTGATAAATATTTCATCAAACAAACTTTCCGATCGTAACAACGACAGTATGGAAACAAAGATTTCCGCGCGGTTATTGTCTTCTTCGTCACATCGTTCCCCAGTGACCCTTATACATTAAAAAAAATGTATATTTCGAGTTTTCTCAAACAATACCAGGAATTTTATGACAAATGATTAACAGTGTCTTTCAGATTCAAACTGACAAAAAAGGGTCAGTCACGTCACGGATATTTTCTAAGATTCTTTGCCTCGAAGGTTCTTTTCAACTGGTTATGAATATTCCTGCCTTTTGTTACAAAAATGTAAGAACTGAAGTAGTTGAAAGCAGTTAGAAGGCTGATTCAATAGTACATCTATTCCTTGCTTCATATAACACATTAGTGATCATTAATGGAGAATTAAACGCATCAATGATTATTAACGATGTATTCATTAATAACGATAGTATTAACGAGCATGTTTTGCGAAGTTGAAAAAGTTACACATTCCCAAGACTAGAAAATATTTTTCTGTAAAAGCAGCTTGATACAGTCGTAACTAATATTTTTTCGTATATCAACTATTTTAAAATGTGTCACAGTTTACATAGATTTGATTTTATGTATTTGGAGATATTTCTTCTGCGACCGAAAGTAGATAAGAATGTTGTCTAAATTGAGAAACCTGTTAAGTTGTATCAACAAGCTATCGACCGATAAAGCGAGTTTTATTACTGATGCGTTCCTATCCTAGGATAATCTTCCTTTATCAATATAGTCCAAGCCCCATATCAAGGATTTAACGGATGAGAAAAGCGATGACATTTTGATACTTTGCGTTCGATGAAACAGCACCTTGCAAGTTCAAAGACAAGTCATTTTCCAAATTTAAAGGATCCAACCAGAAGACAGCTTAAGAGGGATATGAAAGAAATAACTGAAGGTAGAACACAGTCGTTGAGCGCCATAACAAAGATGAGCTGAGAGCGCGCAGGCGATTGGGCGTCGCGTGGCGGCGCTGGACGCGAAGGAGGCAGCGTGATGTAACCGCGCGGCGCGGGAGGCGCGCCAAGCGGCGAGGGCGGCGGCGAGGGCGACGGCTAAATATAAAGGGCGGCAGCGGCAGCGGCGCCGCCACGCGGCGAGGGAGGGGCCGCGGCGCAGCGGCCAGCGTCTGGGCGGGGCGGGGCGGGGCGAGGACAGAATTGAGAGAGAGAGAGAAAAGAGGAATGGCGCTACAACAGCACATTCTTTCTCGCATTATTCATCAATTGGCCATTTTCGGAAATTCAGAGAGTTCAAGGAAAATGAGACTCACACCATTCAAAAGAATGAGCTGCTTAAAAAAGCATCCCTTCTATTCGTGGAAAAAACTAAAAGAAAAAATTTCGAGTAGTTTTTGAAAAAAAAATTCAAAAAATTGCGTAAATTTCATTCACAAAATAACGCAAAAAGTACCTTTTTTAAAAAAAGTGCATGACCTTTTGTAACGAGCTGATTTTTAGAACAGATTTTGTTCAAGGCAAAAATCACTATCTTTAGTTTTGTAATTTTTAATTGTTAAAATTTTTAAATTTCGAAATTCGAGTTTGCCGGAAATAAGACTAGCACAATTTTTTACCGGTCTTTGATACATACGACGAGAAAAAAAGAAAACAAATTTGGAGCCCATTTCTTTTGAGAAAAAATTGTTTCAAATATTAAAAATTGGGTCTATCAACGAAAATGATACCTACGTCATCCCCATCAACGTTCTTCGCACTATTCAACAACAAAATATAATCAAAAAATTTGGAGCCATTTTCTTTTAACTTACAAAATCTCAAAATGGGCTTCATGTAAAGTACCCTTATATACTAAAATATCGGTTTCAAATTCAAGAGGCCTTAAGACGAGTAAAAACGATCGGGGAATATCAATTTTGAAGAAAATCGGCCGAACGGTTTAGGCGCTAGCGTTCACCACAGACGGACAGACTGACGTTTTGCCGTCAATCGATTTTGCGGTATGAAAAAGCAACAAATCATGGATTTTGACTTCACCACGAGATAGAGGATTTTTTTTCTAAATTTAGCAACAGATTTTATCAACTTTTTTGTCACCAGACCCTTGCTACAAGAGATTTTCTGGCGAAAATTCCCCGTTTTCCGCCGCACGATTACATAACTTTCTGTTCTTACGAAGTATTCGTAAGGCGAGAAAGGAAAAATTGCCTGTGTTTCGCGCAAAATTATGCTAACAACTCCTATTTTTGAAAAATTGTACATTACCTTACTTCAAGGTCTGTCTTTAAAGAACAGATTTCACTTAGGAGAAAAGCTTCATCTGCAATATTTTAGTTGTAGGAAGACGCCGAAACAAAAAAAATTGCAATTTTCGAAAGATGAGGGATTTCAACGAAATTAAGACCTGCACCATTATCTTAAGCGTTCTTTACGGTATCCGAGGACAAAGTTTAATAAAAAATGTTGCAGCAATTTTTGAGAATATTTGGAAAATATTAAGGCTTCATATAAAGTACCTCCAAAATTAATATATCTCTTTCAAACTCAGAGGGTCTCGAATTCATTTAAATCGATCGGGGAATATTAATTTTGTAGAAACACAGCAGAAAGTTTTATGGGCCATCCATAAATTACGTGAGGACTTCAGGGTGGGGAGGGGGGGTCAAGCGAATCTCACATAATCTTACGTAGGGGAGAGAGGGGTCTCGGCAAACCACGTTTTTTTATAAATACAGCGCTAAAAAATTGCGATAAAAACTGAGACAAGTTAAGTAAAACACGTTTAATACTAAAATATGGCTTAATCTTGCACAATAATTTTTATCCCGGTTAAGTGACTGTTACAATAAGTAGGATAGTGTACTGAGAAAAAGAATCTAACAGAAGCATGCACTATTGCCCTAGTGTATGTAGTCATCTAAACTAGTGGTGTTACAACAGCACTTACTTTCCCGTATTAGAGGAAACAGCTAAGTAGTACTGTAATATTGCACTTTATGCGCTACTAACATCTTCGCTTGGAACTCACTATTTCCATTGCAGTGTTGTCAGAACTATGTGAATTCTACAACTTCACAAAAATACAATGCAAAAGTTTTGTAACCCTGTATTGGAAAAAGAAGCCTGATACCCTGGAAATATAGAAATGCCTTCCATTGGGCCATGATTAGGGAAGAGTATTTTAAAACCATGCAACAAATTCTCTACTCACTACAAATGGTACAGCATTTGGTGCAAAACTAAATATTTGCCTGCAAATATCAACATAAATTAGACAATTATAACTCCTTTTCATACAGCTCCATTAGGTCACAACAATGACACTAATTCACAGATATTCGCGAGCGCAAAGTGAATTCCATTGTTGCAGAACCTGCATTGTCGCTATTCTGAGAGCTATTAATTCTTTTTACTTATTTCAAATATTTCAAAATAAAAAATTTCTAAAATATTAATGTGTAAGTCTATAACAAAGTTCGAATGTAAGAAACGAAGAAAGAAATAATATACAAAATTGCACATTCTAATTTACGACGCATCCAGCTGTCCGAAGCGCAGTAAATTTACAGCGGCCTATTACGTTTGTCACAAAATTAAAGAAAAACTACTCGTATTTTGAAAAAATTAAGCATGACCGTATTTATTTTATTGATTTATTTGTCAAAAAACAGAAACAGAATGGCACAGACTTTCCCGTATTAGTTTTCTATTTTCCTGGGTCTTCGCTAGCTATTCGGAATTGCCACATACTCCTTCTTGCCAGCTACCATCTATCATCGCCAAAAGTACATTTTTTTGTCATTTTCTTAATTTTTCGGTTTTCTATTGATAGAACAGAGACATTCATTTTAGAATATTAAAGAACACAAAAACCTAGCCGTAAATGGCAATTTTCTTTTAAAAATTATGTGCCGTTTAAGAGAAAATGGCGTTTTAGCACTACTAAAAATGCGAAATTTGAAGCTCATTTTCACAGAAAATTTTTGAGTTTTCAAAATACTTTATTTGAAGTTATTTGAAGCACTTACACTCACAAATATAATCATCTTTACAAATTGCGGATAATGTGCATATTAAAGATGTGAGAGATCTTTAAAAAAATTTACATTTATATAATTTTTGAAAAAAACAAAAAAACTCAAAATAAACTTCACGCTATACTAATGAGTGTAATTAGCACTATCCGTTACAAAAGTTTCAAGAAAAAAATTGCAGCCATATACGAGAAAATGACGTTTGAGCATTTCTGAAAATGCCGAAATTTGAGCTACGGTAGTGTTTTCGAGAAACTTTACTTGACATTATTTAAAGCATATATACTCGTAAATATAATAATGTGAAAAAACTCGCCGATTATGTAAATATTAACGACGTGAGAGACAAGTAAAAAAATTTACATTTTTGTAATTTTTGAAAAAACCAACCGATAGACCAAAATGGCTTTTATGTCATTGATAGAGTACATTTACCACTATCCCTACCAAAAGTTTAAAGAAAAAATTTGGAGCCATTTTTGAGAAAATTTTGTTTTTGTAATTTTTTAAAATTGCACATATTGCACGCAATATTGCACGAAAACTACCAAAATTGTGAAAAACATTTACATGACCTTTATTAGAGAACTCAATATGCAGAACAAATTTTATTTGAAGAAAAAATCTCTTCAATTTTGTAGTTGGAGAAAGACGCCGAAAAAAATTCAAACTTTCACACTTTTCGAAAATTCAGAGCTGTACGTGAAAATCGGACCTATGCCATGTTAAAAAGTGTATTTTCCTCTATTCATACAAGAAATTTAAAGAAAAAATTTGGAGCCGTTTTTGAGAAAATGTTGAAAATCCCCGGGGGGCTTCATATAAAGTACCCCCAAATTTTAAAGAATCTTTTTCAAAATCACAAAGCTTCGACTAGAATCAGATCGACTGGGGAGTATCAATTTTGAAGAAAATCGACCGAAACGGTTTAGGCGCTAGCGTTGACCACAGACGGACAGACGGACGGACGGACGGAATGCCGTCAATCGATTTTTAAGTATAAAGAAGCAACAAATCATGGATTTTGACCACACCACGAGATAGAGGATTTTTTTTTCTTAATTTAGCAACTGGTTTTATCCACTTATTCGTTTTCACGGCCCGGCAATTAATTTTTTTCCGCGAAATTTGGGCGAAAATTGGCCCTTTTTTCGCGCACCATTACATAACTTTCCCTATACTACGTATATCACTCCGTGTATACGTACGTATACGGGAAAGTAAAAAGAGATCCTGCAGTACATGGGGTATCTGCTTTTCACCCATCACAAGAGCTGCAGAGCACCGACATCCACAGGGCATCGGCATGCAAAGTGCGACCCTGGCGGATCGTAACACGTCGAGCTACTCACTTAGCTTGTGTGTGCAAGCGACAACGGTTTAGAGAGGTTGGATCACAGCGAAGTTGAAGGGGGCAGATGAATTTCATTTGGACATGTTGGTTAAAGTAGTCATTCTTGAGACCGCACATGAGTCCCCGTGGACTGAATTACAATGAATGATTGCACTGTTTTTAGAAGTGCAATAATATTCATTGTAATTCAGTCAGTATTTTCTAAATATTAGTCATATCTACTCTTAAAAATTAATCAAATTATGGTTTTTAAATAAATCCCAATGCAATCAATCACAAATTAACGTATTTATATTAAAAATACGTATTTTGAAAAATCTCACGTGAGATTAGAAGGAGGTAGGCGGTCGAGCCAAATCTCATGCCATCTCACCAGGGGGGAGGGGGAGTCGACAAATCGCCTCACCTAATTTATGGACGGGCCCTAAGGCGCTGGGGTTGACCACAGACAGACTGCTGAGAGAGGCAAGACAGACGGACATTTTGTCCTCAATAGATTTTTCAGTAACAAACACCCACAAACATTCTAACTACACAACCTCTTAGAGGAAGTGATTTACTGTACACGGGAAGTAGTAAGTGCGAGAAAGTAAACAGCAACTTGTTTGCCAGCTAAGCTGTTCAGGATGCAATTTTTCGTGACACCATCCTAAACAGATTTATATTTTGCACATATACTGAACCACCGAGAAAATGTTTACTCTCCCGCAGCTTTATCATCCCACAAATGATTTGAGTGCATCTACTCAGCACAAATTCTGTACAAATATTGAGGCAGTGAATACAGTACAAATATTGATACAGTAATTTCTTTATTAAATTAGATTCTGGTTTCCGATATTTGCCACTTTCACCGTAGTTTTGTGGCTTCAGTAAAATACTACGAGTAAGTAGTAACAAATATATGTTCTTCTTGACCAAAGGACAACACTAAGCGCTTGCCATTTGAGTTTTGATCACGTACATCATTGGAGTTAACAAGTAGATATCCACGTATATTTTTTCATAACAGAATGCACCCTTTTCAGACTTCATGTCACAATTCCCGGATCTAGCTGTAAGGGTTATCCATTATCTCCAAATTGTGTTGGTTCTTTACAACCATTAAACAGCCCCGTGCCAATAACTGTCCTGGTTGAGAAGTGCTCATTAATAATCATAATTCACTTTTTATTAGTTATGGCAGAGCCTTCAATATTGCCATAAGCAACACTCGGCCGTGAGATAATCTCTCTCATTTTTACTTTCTCACCCTTACTTCGTAAGAAGAAAAATACTGTAATTGCGCGCCAGAAAACAGCGAATTTTAGACAGAAAAACATATAAAGTACCCCCAAAACTTTAGATTTTTTCTCAAAATTGCAGAGCTTCGAGTCGCGCCGCCATATTGACCGGGAAATGTTAATTTTGGAAAATCCAGAAATAGTTTAGGCGGTAGTATAGTTCATATGCGCAAGGACAGACAGAGAGGACTGACGGACGGACGTTTTGAAAAAAAAACCTTTTGCGGCAACAGGAGACCCCCAAAACGTGTATTTCCGTTGAAAACCCGAAATGTTTTTTCTGTAACATTACGTAACTTTCTCTATATTTTATAGGGTACATCCCCGTAAATACATGCGTATACGAGAAAATTAACTTTTTCGGTATTAGGGGAACCCAAAAGGTGTATTCTCATTAAAATGTCCAAATCTATTTTTCGTATCATTACATAACTTTCTCTCTACATGTTTATTACTCCGTATATACGTACATATACGAGAAAGTGATGTACTGTACATTACTCTGAAAAATGCATGGTGCATGTACGAGAAAGAAAAACGATTGAATGTTTGTACGAGAAAACTGTAAAAAAAATTATTGAAAATTATGAGAAGGAACGGGACACTTTAGAAATTAAATGCTATCTTTAAATTGTGAAAATTGCGAGAAATTGTATTTCGAAAAAGCGATTCAGTTTCTGTTCGATAAACAAGGAACTAGGACATCACCTAACAAATGAATGCTTGGAATCCTCATGTTTCCAATTGGAAACACTTTATCCGTCATCAGACGCCATTTCTCCTCGCTTCCGCCTCTCTTTATTATCTAACGACGTAAAATTGCGTATTCTTTTCTCTCGACGCCTAGTGCCAAACGCCACTCCAATGGAATCGTTGTGAACAAGACGAATGTAACGGCCGTTCATCATTTTGTTGGAGCGGAGGCCCACAAGCGGGTGACACAAGCGACGCCGCTAACAGAGCCCGATGAATGGTTCGCGCGGACGTCCACGGTTGCAACAGGGCTGGCGCGCGCGCGCGCGCGCGCGGGCGGGCAGGCGGCCCGGCCACGGAGATCGTCTCTGCGCGGCTGCAATCTCTTTTGCACCTTCAAATGAAACAAAACAAGCCACCCTCCAGCTACACGTACATACCACGATTTGGGTCCCAGTGTGTCTCATCTTATCACTGCCCTAAGTCCTTCGTTGATATGAAGCAGACACATAGAGTACGGACACGAAAATCAACACAGTCAACTCAACCGGTATATTAATAACATTTATAAATAGAGGGAGGTTGGTTGTGGCTGTTATCTTCTTACTGCCCCCGGTCCTTCATATTCTTTCTTTTCGAATTATCAATTGCGGTTTCGATACCAATGAAATTAGTGGTGTACCTTCTCGCATCAGTAATGGTAACGAAAAATTATAATACCGCAGTTTCTCTCCGTATTAATATCTCAGCCATGATTTGTAAAACGCGTCACCAATTTTGCAATAAGCACAAAAAATCATTTAAAAGTAATACGTACATTAACATAAATGTGACCATGCAAAACTCGTCCCGCACTCTCAGAAACACCATCATTGACCCAAAAGCTGAAGTACAATACTTGTTACAGGTTATTTAAAGTTATATTGTCCAAAAGGTCATTAATAAATTTAAAATCATTGTTAAAATTAATATTACTTTCCTTTTTGGATGCTCGGTATTGTCTCTAACTGTACAGAAACAGTTATGCAGCAGAAAAGACTTTACTTGGCACTTAAAACTTATTCATCGAATTTAATCGTTTAATGCCATCTGGAAAAGTGTCGTTAAGTAATGTACATTTATTGTAAGTAAAGTTTTGTACTAAGCTGTTGATACTGACACCCGATGAACATGATTACTACGTCGAGTGTTATACTTGTAGTTACAAAAATCGGTATTAGCTGAAAATATGTTCCTACCCTTGAGTAAATCATTTTCGACAAAAACCACTAATTCGTAAATTATGAGGCAAGGCAATGGTGTAATTCCTAGCGTAATAAAGAGAGGCTTACAAGAATCACGTGGGTGGGATTTTTTTATGTACAATTCTTTCTTGTAATTTAAACGATACGATGTATTCTCCCCCAATATTACGCCAGATCTCAGGCGGGAATGAACATTCACGAAATAGGAGTGTACACAACGAGTGTACTCCCTGAGATCGTTGTTTAAGATAGGAATATTGGATTAGCGTTGAATTGTCGTTGGTATTTAAAATGAAATAATTCAAGGCTTTGCCACTGTGAACAATATTGTTTATTTGAAGAGCATCTTTCGATGGCTAAGCCATCAACATCACTTTCCTACTCTTTGGAAGCCACAAAACGACTAATTCGTTTCGTAAAACAAGTTAGTCATTTTGTGGCTCGTTTCAATTGGTAAATGTTTGGTAAAACCAATACATTATCTACTAATAAATCTCAGAAAAGATACTATGACAACCGTCAAGAACGAAAGAATGGTAGAGAGCATCAATAGAGTGTGCTGTATTAACGCTTTTTGAAAATTTGTTCTTAATTTCAGAAACGGTGGGATAGCACATTAGGTCGTATTTAACCACTGACTGTGCATCAACTGGTTACTTCGAAGTGCATTGCAGTTCATTTGCACGTTACAACCGTCAATTATCTCGCTTTCAAGTGATTCAAACACACTCCCACCCTCACAAGCCCTCAGTCAGAAAGTAAGGAGCAATTCTGAACGTCAAAAAGAACTATGGGAATGCGCCGCTTCCCGAAATTGTTGCTCCTCTTAGTGTTATTACTCAACAATTCCTCTGATGTTTAAAAAAAGTGCGTAGCATCGTTTAAAAGTCTTCCATTGAATAAAGTTATGCACTAAACGTCCAATCCACAATAATTACGATGGTTGAAAAATTGCTTGGAAAGTTGGTATACATCTTAAATTTTCAAACAGCAAGGCCAAAAATTAGGTATGGGTGAGATATCTCTGTAAAGGAGTTAGAGAAGTTCTACATATTTCCTATACGAAAAATAGAAATGTTTGAAACATTGTTTTTGTGTCGTTCAGTAGTAAGTCTCGGAGACTAATAAAATAAGGGAGGTTTACAAAGTTTGGAAAATTGAATCACTATTCACCGCGAATACTGGAGTTAAACATGTATCTGAAAATAAAATTGAAATGATTTATATTAACCAAGATCTCTACGTGTATGTTGTATCAAGCCAAGGCTAATAAGTCACACTGTTGATCTTAACTTAAATACCCAATGTACCACATAAATAAATCACTAAAAGGTTTTGCTGAAAGTTTGCATGTGATAGACGATCACTGGACTTGAGGTACTTGAAACAAACAAGTGATGCTTTGAACAAATGATGGAAAATAAGCATTCATTGTATTAATTTTACGTTTTTTATTGTGTATACTATAATATCCTTTGCTAGTCGCCCAGCAGTCGAAATTCCACTCTAATTCACTATTTATTTTTAAATTATTTAAGGGTATCGGTATGTTATATTGTTATTATCTTTGGTCAAAGAGTATACCTGTATAATTATTGCAAGATATTAATATTTATTTGAATTTTGATCTATTACACCTGCAATCGTGTACAAATACATTAGCATAATTCCCATTAACATCTATGAAATTTATTGCTTGCCATAATTCCCTTTAACACCTATGAAATTTAATATCCTATCAAAACAGGGGGATTGCTGGGCTTATCATTCCTCTCGCGCGGTTAAGAAATCAACGGAAACTGGTCTCGTGACGTCACCCGCCAACAGAGTAAGATCTTCCAGAAGTCTCAAGAACTCAGTGCTGTGATAAGTGAAAACAAAGGGTGCTAAGCAGCACATACTTTTTCGTATTGTTGGAAATAATTACATAATATTGAAATATTGCAATTTCTGCCCTACTAACCTTCAGTTATAACTTGAAAAAGGCCAATTCAAACGAAGCGTCTGTAGTGCTTATACGCATTTATTTCAATAGTCACGAGTTTATTCCTTTTACAAATGAAACAAACGAATAAATTTAATTGTTACAGTATTTACAGCACATTAAAGAGCAAGAATAATTCCACACAATCTTGCTTTAATTACATCAAAGTGAGCTTCCAAATTTTGAATACCATAATCTGCGATCAAAAATTTATAAAGTAAAAGTGAATTTGTTAGTTCTAAGTAAAATCTATTTCGTTTAATACAAATGTGATCTGCATCAAACCATCATCAGAACCGGCAACAATGAAAATAATTCTAAGAATTTTAAACTGCCGTGTTTCCATTTTGGAACAGCGCGTCAATGAGCAGGAAATTCGAATTTACAATACCCAATTGTTTATGAAATTTTCGAAAAAAGAGATTTCGCCGAAAATTGGACTAGTGCCACTCTCTTTGACGTTCTTTGTGACAAACGAAATTTAAAAGAAAGCCTTTTAGCCGTTTTTGAGAAAATATTTTTTTATTTTAAAACTGCTCATGTTTCACGCAAAATTACGCAAAACCACTCATATATTCGAAGAATTGAAATGACCTTATTTAAAAATCTTTTTGAAATCAACAGATTTCATTAGGGAAAAAATTCTTTCTTCATTATTGTAGTTGCACGAAGACGCAGAAAAAGGTGCAACTTTTGCAATTTTCAAAAATTAAGGGAGTGAAACGAAATTGCTACGTACGGTACCCCATTCTTTTATGCGCATTTTGTTATATTACCGGAAAAATTTGAAAGAAAAAAATTTGAGATACTTTTGACTTTTCTGTTATTAAGACTGAAAAGTGTTATTAAGACTGTAAAGTACCACCAAAAATCAAATATCTGTTTCAATTTCAAGGAATCGCGACATCATTGTGATCGATTAGATCATATCAATTTTGGTGAAAACCTTGCTTACGATTTATTCACTAGCACACAGGCGAATGGTTCACACACAGTTCACACACAGACAGATGGACATTTTGCAGTCAATTGATTTTTCGGTTGAAAGGCCCGCCAAATGTGGAATCCCACTACACGTGATTGAGGAAGTAATTTACTACACATAAGAAAAATATTTATCTAATTTATGGTTGCCAGAGTCTGGCAATAGGGGTTTTTCTGTCGAAAAATCGCCATTTTCCCCCAGGAACATGACAATACTTTATGTAAACTGCGTAAGCAGTAGCGAGAAAGTATAAAATGAAAAGTTCATCATTGAATCTCAATTTATTTTAATGGTATTAAATTGTAGATACTATAGAGGTCTTAGATGTTTGTAGTATTATATTATCAACGAAAGGATAATAGGCATTACCTGGCAATTAATTCATCAACAGTCTCTCCACACTTAAGCTTGCGTTTTCCATGGCAATTGGTTTTTTTTAAATCATTAAAATAATAAATAAACACCACTATAAACTGAACAATTTTAGAAAAAACGACATCCGTGAACACACGCGATGGCACAAAAGCGAATACGAACTGTTTCAGGCGTTCACTCGACAATTTCGCTTCCAGCAGCAGCAGAAGCGGTCCATAGCACAGAGCCTGCCAAGCGTCACTGAGCACCCGAACGCACTCAACCACAACCCGCACCGGCCTCCGCCCCTCCGAGCTCCTGGCAGCGGCGGCGGCGACGACGTACCTGAGAGACGACGGCAGCGCGCTGCGCTGGCCCCAGGACGGCGGCGGCGGCGGCGGCGGCGGCGACGACCTGTGGGCGACTCCCGCGGCGTGCGCGCCTCCGCCGCCGCGACGCCTGCGCCGCCGCCAGATTTAGAGGCGTCACGTGGTGCGAGCGCCACCCCGCGGCTCGCCGCCCCCGCCTCCACCCCCGCCCCGCCCGCGCTGGCCTTGACTCGCGGGCACAGGCGCCGCCGCCGAGGGTCGAACCGCGGCCGCCCTCACGGCCAGCACGCCGGCACTGCGTTGACGCAGCCGGTCAGCGAACTTAGCGACGAGCCAGCAAGCATTCCCATCGGGAAAGGGAAGTTGGCTAGCAATGACACGCGACCAAATCTCCCAAGACGTCGCGTTAAAGTTGATGTTTTCCGCGCCACGCGTGTTTGTGCAAATGATTGGTTAATGAAGTTAACGTAATCACGCTCAATAACCGGGTACGCTGAGAAGTCCTGTAGTCACTGCGGAGACGTTGAATTTGATCCACTCTCTGGCCGGCGGAATTAGCGCTCGTAATGCCACTGCAAGGGACACGCGTTGACGCCCTTCGAGTGGCTCGACACGAGTCGCACGGCGTGCGTGTGAAGAACTCTGGTCACACGCGGGCAGAGGATCCGTCAGCGGAACAAGTTACGGAATGAGACGCTAACTGCCCACGCGCAATGCTCTGCGCGACGCGACGCGGTGCAAACGGAAGCAGGGGCGGGAGCGGCTGCTGCCACTCACCACGTATTTCTAACACACGTACGTACATACATTTGCATATTTGCAGTGATATTACAAGGCGAGTACAAAACGTAGGCCGTTACTCCGAGGAGTTGCATTACCCTCTCCAAAATTGCATACTCGTGCATAAGAAGGTTTCGATGCGGAGAACGGCAAGTCCCCACGCCAAGGGATTGTCTCGGAAACTTTAAAATTGCACTCTTGTGCACTTACAAATATGACGATTGCTTACTCTGTACATTTTAAACATTAATAAAATTAAGTGTTGGGCCGGTCCGGATAGCCGAGATCGCTAATGCAGTAGTGCCGCGGCGATCACGGACGGAAGGATCGCGGGCTCGTGTCCCGCCTCCGGCATGGGTGTGTTTGTGCTGTACTGTGTGTCGTCCTTTCGCCCCTCATTATCATTTTCATTTCACCATCCATACCCCCAGGGCTAACAACTCTGTGGGATAAATATAGGATCCAGCTCAATGCTGATCCCTTAATAAAAATTACATGCACCTGCTACCGAGATAATGCAATTGAGCCCCGGTAAATGCACAATCCATGCACGCGTGGTCCAAGGCGGCCTATTCACAGGCAAAAAATAAGAATCAAATCAAGTGTTAGGATGGATCAGTGCTGGAAGTGCGAGTGTAGTTGACTGCGGGAATCTTCCACATGTGTCTTCCGGTTCATTTTTCAATCCGTTTCTATTGCTATTGGATTCTATTCCCGTTCGTGGGAGGAGTCGTGGTCAGGAATCCAGAAATCTGATCTTCAATCAATCAATTAACGTCCTCGGGCCAAGTGTTTCCTCGTCAATTATCATACACAGACATCATTATCTATTGTTATGTATTGATGAATCAGATGTTAGAAGTTAACGTAAAAAGTTTTCATTCATATTTTGAAACTGAATGCCACTATTATGCAAACTATTACGAATCACTAGGAATTATCCTCAAAAAATGGCAGAAAATAATCAAATTCCCATATTAATAATTCATTATAATACATAGTAGAATACAAGTCAATTTCTTTGCACTAAGTTTAAGGTTTTTCCATTCAAACTTCCCTTAATTATCAGTAATAGGTTCTAACAGCGATCGTTTACAGGACCGCAAGGCAATATTATGAACATCCTGAAGAAGCAAACGAGTGAAATTTTGTGCTATTTGCGATTGTTGAATGTCTCTTTAACCCTTTCGTGACTGATTTTTTTTTTTTCGGAATTAAACTTTTAGAAATTGTTAGTGGGAAATATTTGCCCCATTGGTCTTTCTGGGTATGATGGAACATACTAATACTGAGAAGAATATTAATCTTTATCTATACTTTGAATTATGAAAAAATAGAATAATCAAATAGGAATAATAATTACATTTATTTTAAATAAAATTTGGAAAAGCAGGGATCAATGCAATGGGTTAATTTGCATTCCTAGCACATTGTGTCTCTTTTCTCTTTTAGCTCCTCTTGTACCACGTCAGCGATGCTAGCATTACCGAACAAGGCGAGAAAACTGTGGAAAGAATTGAAAACATAATTAAACAGGAAATGATCCAATAAAAGATTGAGGTAAGAGAGAATATCAACTCAGGGATTATAATACAATACAACAGCACATTAATCCAACTGAAGACAGAATTGAAACCGTTGCTTTCACGAGCAGAACCTCTGCCGGGGTCAGGGCCGTTTTAACAGCTTTGGGGCCCTAAGGCCCACTAATTTGGGGCCCATTATTCTTACTTTCACCAATTCAAAGAAACAAAACGTTGATTCATTGAGTGAATTGTTTGACATGACTACGGTTACGGTGAAAGGCGATTAGCAAAGAGGATAAGAATATGCACAAACTGCAAATTGAGAGCAAGGGCCAGGTTGGTTATTCCACTGGCAAATTGTGCTAGTGCCAAGTCCATCCATCCATGCAAGCGAAGGAAGGCAATGGAAGAGACTTACCAGCTCAGATCTACCTCATTGTTCCAAAAGTTACACGGACTCATCCGACAACACCAAAGACAGTCCTTGGGAGGATGAGAAAGATAGATCAACGAGCTCAAGGAAGCACAACCCAACACGCTTTGCAAGACCCCTTGTTCCAAGCTTAAAGCTATCGTCGTACGGAGCAGGAAATATATGCCGCCAGCTTTCTGATGGGGTCATTCACATCCCAACCCCATATTAGCAATCCCCCTATTATCAGCAATCCACAAGGCTCTACAGGAGAGCTGCTCGGGTGAACAAGCCCTTGGTGAGCACGCTTCATTTGGAGAAGTGGAGCATACACTTTGACGACAAACGCAATTACAGCTTTGAATACCTTGTTGTGGTCCTCAAGAATTAAGCAAAACAAATTAAGTTGTTTGTGATGAAGTGGAGAGATGGGAAAGCTCAAACAATCGCAGAACTTCAGGATATAAAGTAGTTCAACCTATGGGGATCAGTTGTGATGATTTTTGCTGACATAACAAGCGTGAATACCGGCAAGAAGACAGACGTTTCAGTCCGGCTGTAGCAAATATTCGAAGAAAAAGATCACTTCAAACCTAAGTTCATCAGTTGCTAGCACCATGTGTTGGATTGAGTTCTTCGCGTTATCACGGACGATGTGCTCCTTGGGTCGACTAAATCAACAAAGATAGAGTACTTCTTTTGTGCAAGATTTAAAGAGCAATTATGATAATTTGAACAGGCGGCTGGAGAGAAAACATGAAGTTTCTCTACTAGATCATTCGTATCTTCCGTGACTTTACTGACAGAAATGATATCCCCTCCGTGAAATTTCATGAGATCCCACTCATCAGCAATGTGCCATTTTAGTCGCAGCTCGTGCCATTTTAGCAGTGCTTATGTTTATTCTGATGCCTGAAACCTGGAACAGGCTGCGTAAAATTTGTTCATCCATTTCCTACTCCTGGGCTGATCATTGGTTCAGCAGTCAACTGTTCCGCTTTGAAGATTTCGATGAACTATCTGCAGTTCTGAAGGACTACCCAAGAGGTCTCAAATGCTTCAAAACCTCATGGAAAACTGATGAATTTCTAATCAATATTGCCCGAATTAACGAGAGCTGTGAGCGTGCGATAGAAGTTACGCAAGACTTGCACAAATTCTGTTGCATGAAGGACAACCCTCCCGCTGGAATGCATCCTGCAATTTATTATCGTGAATAATAAACTTTCATGTGTGTTTGATGTCCCTATATATTGTTGTATATGTGACTCTAAAAGTTGTGTTCGATTTTTTACCTGCTTACAGTGACATCAAAAAAGGCAAAGAAACTGACAAATGAAATGTTTAAAATCTTTCTGTGCGTAAGGTTTTTTGATTAAATTACCTTGAAAGTAAGATTTTTATCTAATCTTTATGAAAGTTCATCAAATTATGATATAGGAAAATGAGATTGTAAAAAGACATCACCCTCATGTTCATACTGCACTGTCTGTGGCGGAGTGGTTACACGACAATATCATCCCTGTAATGGACTGGCCTGCATTGAGTCCTGACTTGAATCCTATCAAACACCTTTGGGATGTTTTGGAACGCCGATTTCGTGCCAGACCTCACCGACCTTCATTGATATCTCTCCTCAGTGCAGCACTCCGCGAAGAATGAGCTACCCTTCCCCAAGAAAACTTCCAGCACCTGATTGAAAGCACGCCTGCGAGAGTGAAAGCTGTCATCAAGGCAAAGGGTGGCCAACACCCTATTAAATTCCAGCATTATCCATGAAGGGCGCCACGAACTGGTAAGTCCATTTTCGGTCACGTTTCCGGATACTTTTGATCACTTATGGTAGTGTATGTCGGCCCGGTTGTGGTTGTTTCGGCGTATATGCCGGCAAGTGAAAACATTGAAAGGGTAGGAAATAAAATTGAAGACATCCCGAAAGAGTTATGTCAATTATTGTGCAGATACTAATGTCAATCTCCAGTCATAACTGTCATTTTGTAATCTATTTTTTTACATGGAAATATTCTCTTGAACACACTTATGCCTTACATGGACAAGAAAAAGAATAAGCATTTGAATATTTAAAATCTAACTACGATGATGTTTGTGTACAATACATAACAAAAATTTTAATTGCGAACAGCCCCTTTTACTGGAATACTTTTAGAACCAATAGCTATGAAAGAACTCAGATCCATGAAGTGATGGAAAAGTGATAAAGCCATGAAAAAAATTACAGAAAAAGAAATGAACATTGTAAAATAACACTAATTAGCATCAGCATCTTAGCTAGTTTCGATCAAATTTTTCCACGTTTGGACTTGTCCAATCAAAAATTAGAAATCACTTTGGAAAAGAAATAGCAGGGAAACTGGTGTTCCTGCTTAAACAAATAATTGTAGATGCTATTATGGTTCATAGTTTATTAATAAAAACACATTTAAATGTTATAATTAGTAATTCTTTTCTTTACCCCCTTAATATGTTTAATCATTCTGTGTAGAATGTTCAATAAATTAAATTTTTTATTTAAATCGACCATTTTTATATGAATTATTTGATTTAAATAAATGATATGAATCACTTGATTTAAATCACCGATACCCTGCTGTCATTGTTCACGAAGGTTCCAAATATTTAAAGAGATGTCGCTCATTCGATCGCCTCATATGCGACATTACGATGTTGAATTGGCAGTAAAAATGCGCTTTCCTTCCACCTGCGTTGTTTTATGTGGTATTATTCACAACCGGGATGTTTGGTCCCGAAAAGTCGTTGAGGTTAATCACGATGTGGGCTGGGTGGCGTGGATCCGAACGGGTGGTTCTCGGCGAGCGCCCTAGGTCGAGGTGGCGTCCATCCCAACCGAAGGAGGTGCGACGTTCAGCAGTCCTGGATTACCCAATTCCTAGGCAACTGCCTGGGACCCGCAACGATATGAAACCTTTTTTTTATTTTTATCGGTCAGTATTGGGCAGAATTAATTTACAACATCGTTGTTTGCCAACGTTTCGGAAAAAGTATTTCCTTCATCAGGACTATATACAACAAGAGAGAGAAGGCAATGTGACATATAAAATTACCAAAAAACAAATCAATTAATATACCCTATCCGGATACAATGAAATTACATTTAAATTTACATACCTTACACCATCCAATTGACTATACACATACAAATTGCTACATGCTGAGGACCCTGGGTTGCCTCACACGTCTAACATCACAACAACCATACACCATGACTTCAACCGGTAGTGTTGAGTGGTGAAGCAAAATCTGTTAGCAATGAAACCGAATTCTAACTTCCGGTCTATGATAAATTTTAGTATCTGGTATTACAATTTTATTATTTATACAAGGTCTGAATTAATATTGTCACTTGCCTGTATATTAATTTATTTTATTTTCCCCTTTACTGGCTTACTCTCCCTATACCACAGTAAAATTAAAAATTGTTTTGACACAATTATTTATATATAATTACCAAAGAGACATACCAACACCAGGACACAGATATGAACAGTGATTTGCACAAAAATTACAAAACTAATAATAAAAAAACTCAACAGTGTATACAATAATAGGAAATAATCTTAATTATTGACATTGAAATTATCAAAATTTGTCTGTATTATTGGTGTCCCTTATGTTTATTTATTTATTTTACTCACAAAGAAAGAATTACCAACAAACAGGAAATGCCTATGATATATAATAAAAACAGGCAATAACCAAAAACATAAACAATGATGGGAATTAATAAGTATAAACATATTGACACAAAACAACTTGATTAACATTCTTATAATTACTAAATATGGATATACTTAGATTAAGAAGAGGCAGAAACATATTTATGTACTGTATTAATTAATACTATATAATATTTTGTAAACAAATGGCATCTATTATAGGTCTAAACATGTCACCCATCTTGTGAGGAGAATGTAAAATAACATATTATGTAGAATAGAAATTCTTACATGAATTCATAGTAGCTGGTGCAGAAATAGAAAATTGGGGGGTAATGTTTTTGTATATGTAAGTATTCTGTTTTATTTATCTACGGAAACATTTTTAAAATAATTAAATGAGCCAGACACTTTGTTTTTGTAACCGAGTATTAATTTTCAGAGACATTTTGAGCTCATTAATACTACTACCAAATTCAATGCCAGCATATAACGAAGCGGAAAGTGAGAACATTTTAAATCGTGAAAACTTTATTTTTTATTTTTATTATTATTATTATTATTATTATTATTATTATTGTTCAACACAGTCACTTTTGTTGTTTACACGTTTTCTGAGACTTCAAAAATTTAAATATTAAAATCTTGCATCCACTTCCTTTAAAGATGTCAATATATTATAAATTCAGAATGCATTCGCTAATAATACGTATCGTGAGGGCGCGGTCAGGGAAAACGAGGGAGGGGGGTGTAACCTTTTAACAATATTGTTATTGCAGAAGCGAATCACAGTACTGGTTGACACTATAATGCCCAGCATACCAACACCCTCTAGGGCACTCCAAAAGTCGTTTCGATTCCGGGTTTTCAGCAACGATACATTTTAAAAGGAAATATTACAAAAATATTTATCTATGTTACCATAATGAAAATAATAATTTAGGTATAATAAAATTATACACAAAAAAATCTATTTTAAACCTTTCTTACCATTACTATTTCATAGAACATAAGTTAAACAAACATCTTGGGCGTATTACACAAGTGAATTGACAAAATAAGTTGGAAAGTATTCTTGAATTTAAGAAAAATATTTTTGCAATAGAAAAATGTTATAAACATTTAATTTTAAGTAATACGATTTGACACTTGTCACAAAAATGTATTTCCTTTGCATCCTGTTACCGGCAGAGGCATATCAATGGTATGGCAGACATGCCAGGGGCGCTAATTAGAGAATACCCGACAAAACAAATAAGAACAACCCTCATTTGAAGAATCCTGACAGGGGCGCAAATTTGATGCTTGCCATGGGCGCCTGAGTACCTAGACACGCGTCTGGTCACAGGATGTCAAATTTATGATCTTATTTTAAAAAATTGTTGTAAACAAGCATGCTTTTTACAAAACTTGTTTCACAACCAGGTCATACCAGTAGGAACTTGATGTTACATGATGAAGTTCTAAAAGAAATTTAATCTCATGTTCCAAATGGCACCTAGTTGTTTTTTGGGGTTTTCATCATATTTACTTTCCACATAACAGACTTCACTACGCACTAGAGCATAAAATAAGTCCTGTTGGATGATCTAAAATTCTAATGACTTGTAGAGGTATCAATCTTATTATGTAGAATTCTATGAAGAGGTTTGATGAATCCCACTTTGTATCCTGATGCATGGTTCATGGCTACATTAATCACGGGTTTCCTCTTTGTTTCCATAATACTTCCTAAATATATTTACTGTGCGAAAAACCATTAGCACACACCTTTTAGAGATAATCCCCAACAAGTCACAATTGTTAGCTGCTTAGATTTGTTTTTTATGGCACGAACAGTGTACATATATCGTATTTGGAAGGATGGCTGGAATATCAACTCTCTTCATGTCTTACAAGGCTACAGTTTGAACATGGATTTCTTCACACGAAAGAAAATTTTTTCAGATAAAATCAGTTATAGTAGCTCTTATAGTTTTTCAAACCTCTTATTAATTGGAAAATCACGATTCATGAAGCAAGACAGTGACTCAAAAGACTAAGTATATCTGACCACATCATCACCATCTCAAGTTCAAACTGCCCTGCTGTACATGAAAAATCTTTTCTGAACCTGAGCATTTTTCTTTATATAAATTATTTTGTCATTCCACTATTTACGATAAAAATTTGGTTTTTGAAATTTAATGTTTGCTGGGCTGTGAAGAAAAAAACTCATGATTCATCAATTTATATTATGTATTTATTAAAGATAAAGACAGCAGGTATACACTCAATTAAAGGCTTACAAATATATTAAATAACTCAAGATTGGGATGGCAGCTACACATTTCTTTGCAGAATAACAATTGAGGAAATTGAGTCTGCAAATAAATCAATCTCATCAGTGCAACTGGCTGCGAAATTATTAACAGTATCTACCATTTTATTCAGTGGAGAGTTTATTGTAAACTGGTGTTGTGCATGCCATGGAACAATGAGATCTGATCATGAGAATGTGGACAGCTAATGTTACGAAGAAATTTAGTAAAGGAAGAGATCATGATCAGCTTCCTCATCAAACAAGACGACCTATAAAAAGGTAAACCGGAAGGAATGCTCTCATTTCTTCAGATGTAATCTGAAATACTAAGAGATGTAATTAATTTTCAGCTTTGACAGTAAAATCTGTCTAAACCAGAACCTGCACAAACTGGAAACCTGTCTTAACCGGAAAATTTCTCCAGCCAGTGAAGTTAAATGGCATTTAACACAGAATACTACAGAACCTCTCAAACGTGGAAACGTAATGTTTTTTCACATCCTGCAGGGGAAAAGTCTTTATAAAAAAGAATTTCTGTGAATTGAATGCAATTGGCAATGAGACATATGATGTTCTTAATGAAAAGAAAGCATCTGCAAGCTTCTTTTAAATTTTCTATCCCTGTGACATGTGATTTAGTCGTAGTAGCTGGACATTGAAGGAGAGGAACTTCAGCTGTCAGCATAGAATGCAACCTTGGGGTCGCTTGTATCTCAAGGCATACGCCTTAGGGGAATTCCCTCTCCTGACTCTCTGAGCATGGGAAGGTGTACAAGCATGGCTTCTATTCAGACATCTCCCTGCCCCACATTGAAAATCATAACCCTTCAAGCAGATATGCACTGAGTAAGGCCATGCGGGGGTATCCCAAAATCATAGTTCTGGGTTGTGACACATTGTGCGTTGAAAGAGTCCAAAAGCAGTCCAAATACAGCCAGTAAGACGTACATTTTTCAACTCAGAAGCTGTCAATGAAGTGTGTTTAATAATCATTTATTGGTGATATCTTCCATAAGTATGTTTTATATTATCTATATCTTTTTTTTGATAATTATAGTAAATTCGGGTAATTTACTACTTTCAGGGCAGAAACTTCAATATCACAAGTCATACAAAGGACAATCTTGTATAAAAAGGAAACCTCGCTAAATCAGAATTTTTTTGTGTCCTGATCAATTCCGGCTTAGATCTTACTGTACATGAAATAGAAGCTACAAGATTGGGTCAATATGAAAGGAGTTGCAATGATGCTTTGTGGGAATTGTAAGTAAATTTGATTATTTTTCATAACAAATATACATTTTATGTAACTATATTTTATAAGTACTAGCGTACCCGTGCGAGAACTCTCGCATGTTAAATCCCACCCTTTCCCTATCCATTTGTCTATCCTTTTCATAAAGGAGAGGAACTACTAATGTACTTACAGAATATCAAACAATACAACACTGCAATTGATGTTTGAAACAAATTTTCAATTAAAGTTTATTCAACATTATAGAGAGATGTTCTTGAAACAATTCATACTTCTTTAAAAACAACATTTGAAGAAATATTTCAATCTTCCTTGAGAGTTAGCTTTTCGCTTTCCTTGATAGTCACAAAAATAATAGAAAAGGTTTTTACTCTTGAGAAAGCCAAGTAAAGTAGTGCGAAAATACCGGATCAGGCAAGAACAGACCTACTCATTGCAATATTATTTAACTTTTCTTGATTTCCTATGAAGAACCGAGTGCGTTTGAAGAGTCAGGATGCCAGCTTGCTGGGGTGAGAAAATTGAAAAATTATTTGTATACTAAAAGGTATTGAATTATTTTCTGCGTCCTTACGTACCTCAAGAAAAGCAATTCCGAGCTAAAAAATAATCAAACTAATGTTTTTACCTTTGAGTACTAAATACCATTTGTTAGCATTAGAAACAATTTAGTAGGCATTAGGAAGCCCACTTCGGTACATGGGAATGTTGCTCAAACGATGTTTTCATTTTTAATATCTTAACAAACCAACACCTTGACTTTAATATCAAACGGTGTTTTATTTACAATATGAGTTTGCAGCTGGGCGTTGGTGTACATACTTCAAGATACCGCCAACATTTAAATCGTGCGTTTGGACTGCGATTGTTGGCAGTTGTCGGGTGACTTGCACTATTCTTTCTATAATTTTTAATTTAGTTGTTTTTTAATTGATTCACATAGTATTATAGGCTAGCGTGTTTTGATTTTTGTTTCCCATTTATTTCAAGCTATTTTACTTTAGCTACTTTAAAAAAATTGTTCTTTGTGTTGTGCCATAGCACAAGTTTTCCCCCAGTACCTCTGCATACCCGTGCGAAAACTCTCGCATGTTAGACACCACACTCATCCATATCCTCCTATTTTCATTCTAAGAGGGAAAGTAGTTAACGAAACATGTTTATTTGTTTAAAATCTATAAAGGTATCTTGTAATGTACTAACACAATTACAAATAAAAATAAAAAACAATGCAATTAATGTGTAAAAGAAATTTTCAATAAATATTTATTCATTGAGAATGGAGAATTTGCTTGGAAGAATTCCCAAAACTTACTCAAAGACATTTGAAGTAATTATTCAATATTCTTTGTCAGTTAGGTTTTAGTTTTTCGTGATAGTCACAAAAATATTAGCCTTTTACTTTTGAGAAAGCTACGTGTCTGAACCCGTTGACTTGAAAATGTCATCGAATGATAACGAAAATATTGGTACAGGTAAAACACAAACACTGTCTTCACTCTTCACTGAATACCCACATACCTCCACAATTAAGTACACAGCACATACAGACCATGAAAAAACGTTAATTGAATAGTTTCACTACACACGTAAGAAACAATCTTCATAGGTGTAGGTATCAAGCAACTATAATAGTACTTCTAGTTGTTGCTGGAGAGCAAATTTGAATTAATGATTATGCAAATAAACGTCGTGACACTGCACAAACTATGGTGTTAACAGAAAGCGTAAATAAAGATTGTCGAAACTAAGCCTTCTCAGCGTGTCGCCCCAAAAATTGCTACCAGCAAGAAGGGCTGAATTATTGAGGTGGCCTTGATAGTATTGAAGCGTGGAACCGAAAAGTTAATTGAATGGATCAGAGAATGTCTCATCTTGTAGATTATGGTGTGAAAACGTTTCTTAGAGGCCTGTGGCCTCAAAATTTTACTTTTTAAGGCTCTAAAACGCTTTGTTTATGAGTTATTTGCCGATATAGGTTGACATGTAATACGGGTTGCATTTTACATGAATATTTGGACGCATTTTTTTAAAGAAATCATCCATATTTTTAAAGTCAAAGTGAAATTCATCAAGTCTCCATGAAATTCTCTTTCTTTAGAGCCCTCATTTATAGATTGGTTGCATGTGAGAGCCGGAACCCAAAGGTATACAACTGAAATAATACAGGAGACGATTGTAAATTATTGAAAATGATCTCTGGGCATTCTAGTGTTAAAGAGAAATATTTGGGACCTGGTATATCCTAAGGAATTTCTACACTGAAGGGAAAACCATGATTCCATACCTTGTAAGAATTCTCAAAAGTTACAATTAATAATGGTAATTTCCTGAATGACGAAGTAAGTTACAGTGCTTCCCACCAGTAAAGTTATTGAATCAGAAGTTCTAAAGCGAGAAGCAATTTGGATTCAGGAATTTTCCACAGTTGGATACAGCGACTTTGAATTTAATACCTTTTATCCAACAAGGTTTGTGCAACATCCAGATTCCCCCTGCATGTTGGGGACACTCCTTGTTCGTATGTACCGTAAACTGAGGTAAATAGGGACAGATTACACGTTTTTTAATAATGAAACTAGTAATACAAAATGTCATAAATATTTTAATCATGAAAGTGAAAGACGGTTTAATCACTTATCTTTGGAACCTAATACCATAAAGATAGCGTTACATAATGACCTGTAATTGTTGATTAAAAATTGCCCCTATTCATCCCAAGGATGGGGTCAATAGGGACAGTCAGTAATAAACAAGACACTGGGGTCAATAGGAAACAAGATTACTTTAAACATTAAATGTATAAAAACAAAAGAATCCAATGCAGTTCTCTCACTTAAACCTACATCTTCGTTTTACTATTGGAACAGCATCTACAACTTGTTTCAATTCTTCAAAATATGGTCAATGTCCTGTAGAGTGACTTTAGATTTTCTGTGTCAGATTTTCATAAATGCAAGAGTAAATTTATCCTTATGCCTGCTTCTGAAAGACAAGGGGCCCAATCTGTCCACGGAAGATTGTTCTTGAACTGCTTCATTACTTTCCCCTCCCTGCCTAAAGGATATTAAACAAAACTCCACAAATCAAAGATACTCATTAGTTACCCCCATCTTCCACAACTTACAACACAATCCACAATCTTGTTCTCACAAGATTCCCCAAGAGCTATTTGGATTCCTTTCATTTTTCTATTTACAATTTGAGCAAGAGACATTTTACTGTACTGCTGCAGTGCAGATTTAGGCATTTGAAACTTTTCTGCAGCAGCTTGAAGTGATATCCCTTTCCTAATTGCTTGCAGTGCATTTCCTAGATCCTCTTGGGCAATGTGCTTATGGCAACTACCTCTGGAATTACTCTCATACTTTCTAATCACATTGTCCCTAATCACCCCTAAATGTCAAAAAGTGAGTGTGAAAGAAAATATACAAGTTTATTTTAAAATTAATCATACAACTTAAAAATGCATGCATATAACTTAAAAATAGAACCACTATTTACCCTGAAATATTTTAAAAATATTTCACCAAAGTGTCTTGCTTGTATAGAGTAAGTCTTGTCGGGAACCCTACATTAGCGACACCTAATCAATTTCAGCAATATTGCTAATCACTCAAATGATTCCAAAAATTATACACACAACTGTAGAAAACTGCAATTTCATACGAATTTTATACACCCCATCGCTTCAATAACACATTAATTAGTGTCATGTCAGTGAGAGACATAAGTTTTTTCTGTACTACTGTGTCTATTCACCCCGGTTTACGGTATATTAATGATATCGGTACAGAAATTTGATGGACAATCAGATTTTTCATGGACGACTGCACAGAGTATAGAAAACTTAAACAATTCCCAAATTAGCAAAACAAACAAATCAAAGTAAATTTAAATACAACAACTATTGCTGGTATGTAAGACACTAACTAATGACAATCATTAGATTTAATCTTACCAATCAGACATCTCTACAACTATTCCCACACAACAAAATTATAAATTTTTGAATGTAATTTTAATTGTAATGGTTGTCTAAATGCACTGGTAACACGAATTGAAAAAAACTCTACATTCAATGGAGGATTTAGAGGGAATATAACAATAGACTTTCAAAACACGTACAGCAAGACTGTATTCAATACCTTTTTATTTTTATATGTATAATACACATTGCAAAAATGTTAACGGTAAGATTTCTGGTAGCGAGCACGTGCACCTGGACCACCAAACATCTTAGGTTCACAACGACGAGGATCTGCTACTAGCAATGTGCGGTCATATTGGATAAGAATGTCTTTGATCTCTTTCTTTGATGCCTCATCAACATCTGAAAAATAAAAAAATAAAAAAGTTAAAATTGAAGCTAAAGTTCATGACAAAAGGTACAGGCAATAAATTACAAATACAATTAAAATTTTTAAATTTCAATGTTAAGAGGTAACATATCAAAATTGAAGCAAAGAATTCCACCACACATTTTAATTTCAAACTATTGATACTTCAACAGCACATACTGTCTTGTATTATTTCTAAATTTGGCAATTTTCAAAATTCAGTGTTCAATGAAAATTAGATCTCCCCATTCTTTTAAGTGTTTATCTCTGTGGAACAGGCAGTCGGGTGGACAGACAAGACTACAAAATTGTCTCCCAGAAACCTCAGAATCAAAATAATATCATGCTAAATCAAGCACAGGATCAATCAATCAATCATTGGTTTCTGTTAAAATCTCCGAACACTATTTATTAAGATGTGTAAATATCGCTTTTGAAGTAGGAATTTTGATTTTGATTGAAAGTCATTGCTGATCAGATTCTGTAGCAGATTCGTTCCTGGCTTCCCAATTAAAAGTTCTTTTGCATTTCTTCAATCATGGTGATGGGAGCCTCACATTTTTACTGACCTTAAAATAAGGTAATAAAACTTGAAACAATACTGGATTGAAACAAATCTAATTGAAATTAAAAAATCTTGTATTACTTGTTCATTAGACGTATGCAGATGGCAGAATTAGGAACTGTTGTTGTTGTTTTGGTTTTGAAAGTGAGGGTATGAACACACATCCAAGAATGCACGAATAGTGCCAATTGCTAACCGCATCTGATCGATGGTGATGCCAGTCAACACAATCAGGGAAAAAGTGCTTGTTTCATTTATGTAGTTTCTGTGAAGTCTAAGGAAAAATCAAATTCACTTTGGTATGCAAGGGTGCATTCAGGCAGTAAATTAATTTTAAATAATGTGGTGAACCATTGCCACATGGAAAAGAAAAAGGGAATATTAATACCATTAGGAAGACCTATGGACAAAGCTTCAGCACAATACACTTTGTCATCAAAAATATACGCTACTCATAAAAGGCACAGAAAATATTTTTTATTTCTCCTTTGCACGTATCAACTTAACAATAGTTAAGTTCTTGCCCACTTCTACTCTGCCATTCCTGCCTCTATCTCGCTCACCACCCTCTACATAGTTTCTAATCAACCAATATCTACTGAAGAACTGCAATTCTCATTCAGCCAGTGGTGACCTTTTGTAACAGATTGCAGTGCTCCATCCAAATGTAAAGTGAATATGTAATAATTTCTCTTTTTATTGCAATTTCAGTTGCCATTAGCAAAAGAAAAAAGTTGTGTTGAAATGTTACCAAGACGTGATTTCTAACAGCCTGAAATTTCAGACCCTAATAATCATAGATACAACCATACAATATCCTAAACCAATTTTAGTTGAAGCCACTTTTTTGTTACATTAATTTTCAAACATGTCTCCCAAAATTTCACAATTTTCAATATTTTCCCCTCCTTTTTCATTTGTAGCTTTTTCTTGTTCGTGAGCATTATCCTTTATTACACATTAAAAACTGACATTTTCCCAAAGGGAATATAAGACAAATTCTATAAAAATACCAATGAAATGTTTATGTTACTAAAAGTTGCATAGCTTCCATAAACAATCAAGAATGAAATTTAAACTTTTTTTGACAAATAACTTAAAGTTTCCTTTGTGTTACAATTTGATTACAAACCTTTGAAGGATTGCAAAACTTACTTTTGGAATACAAATTTCAACAAATCTATTTAGACTATGTGATTAAAAAAAATCTGGAGAGTTAATTTTTCACTATAATTTAAAATAATTATTACCGTTTCTTGAATTGGTGTTTTGATCTTTCAATGAGACTGAATGAGGGGTTTGAAAATAATTTGTACATTTTTGGCATTTTATACAGGAAGATAAAAGCACGAATGAATAGGGGGAGATCACCTGGATAGTATTTTCCAATTATCATGACTAGGGCCCGGATAATTATGTAATTACATATTTTCCTAAGGTAACTCTATCAAGTCGAATCAACAATATGTTCACGTTTTACATCGGTTAGTGGCCAAAATCGTAGAGTTTTTAGTACATATATTTACATATTTTGCCCGAAATTACATATATTTACATATTTTACACAAATGAACATATTTTTACATATTACTGATTTTTTCCATTATCCTACATTTAAAAAAATAATTATTTACTTTTCCTATCTGTTTTTGACAAGAAATCATCCAAACAAACAATTCAGTATTGTCAAACATTTTTTCCGTAGCCCCCTCACTAAAATGAAGCTATTATTACGCGCTGAAATGAGTGTATCCATAAATGCCAACGATATTAGAAGTAAAAGGGGAAGGCGACGATCCATAGATTCTGTTCTGTTCGTTTCCAGCGCGAGTATCGCAGAGAACAGGAAGGAAGTTTGAAATGTGTGAAAATGATGTCTTTAACAGGCGATATCGCACCCCACTTCGCATATTTTAGAGGTCTCCTTTGACCTTGATACCCTTCACCAGAAACTACAGTTCAAGAAGGGCTGTTGACATTTTCTTTCCCTGATTTTTACGTGCGTCCCTCTACCGTTGTTCGTAAATTATCTCTTTAGACCAAAAATCTGAAGTAAAATCTCACTGTGGAACTGATGTGCAAGGAAATTGTATTGGCAAGGTTGTGATAGGTTTAATGAACGTTTAAAAGTGTAAGTCTTATTTTGTTAACTTGTGAAGTGTTACCCAAATGTAACCATCAAACTATTACAAAACTTTTTAACAATACAACGGGATTTTTGTGGCCTAATGGAGTTAAACATAATGTCTTCCTTCCGGTACTAGTGCAGCGCCGTAAATGTGCAAGGCAGCAGAAGCCCTAAAGTATTGTTCCAAAATTACTACTTCTAACCTATCTTGTGCATGCGTTGCGTTTGCAGAACTGATTAGATCTCAGTTTGATAAAGTTGAAACATTGATTTCCAATACAAAAAAGGATTAATGAGATGGGGCACCTGGATCGACGCTATGAGTTACAATACTCAAAATTTTGATTTTGTAAAACAAGTTATACATGAATTGGATTGTGAAGCCGCAGGATCTATAGGCATATCGAAGCAATTGTTTGATACTCAAAAAGTTGAATAATTATATTGCCTCATTTTTCAGCAAGCACTACAATTAAATTTTTGTAAACATCTTCCCTGAAACTTCCTGGTAGCTTTGAAATTACCCAATCAGCAGTTGCTTCGAAGATCAATATGGGGGATCTACTGAAGAAAAAGAGGTCTTTCGTTCTGGAGAAAAACCCAGGATTCTAAACAATTTGTGCTATTAGTGCAGTGCTATGAGGGGACAATTCCGTCACACTGGATCCAGAAAACACGGAGAAGGATAGAAAGTGTATTTTACATGAATATTGTAAATCAAATGAAGTCAAAATTAAATTCGTCACGTCTCCTTGAAGTTCTCTTTCTTTAGAGACCTCATTGTTTGCGTTAGAGCAGCAAAGGGAAGGTATACTACTGAAATAATATCGGAGACGATATAGGTTTCTTATTGATACGGGATCTTTGTTAATAATAGGATTATGAGAACTATAATGTTTAATTCTAGTCTTTGTATTAAGTCTACAGAACAATATATACTAAGATAAAGGCATTTTAATAATTATTGATTTAATGTTACATATTTCATACTTTTGAGTACATATTTCTGTATATTATGATACATATATATGTACATATTTTCCCAATTTTTAGTACATAATTATCCGGGCCCTAATCATGACATTTAAGCTTTTAATGTTGAAACACGTACTTTTCTGAATTTAGCTACATTTCATATGGTATACACTTCACTATATCAGTTTGGTAAAACCTTACCATGCCTTACTTGTCAAGCCATTGCAATTTAAAATATACACAATCAAAATATAAACAGCTATTAAAAGTATGCACATAAATAAAACAATGCGAAACTTCAAAAATTCTGATAGCAACAGACAATACACTGTCAACTGGAGTCAGATCAAGAGTGGATGTGAACTGTCTTTCTCCGTTCCCACTCTACCACTTCCTCCAGAGGGTGAAGCAAATTGGTTGGCTGTGAATGGTGTGTTGTTTGGAATGGGAAAACCAGTTTTATGTCAACATTTTGGATCCAACCCAAATATGAAACATTAAAAAGTGAGTTCAAAAACAGCCTGTAGACACTTCGAAGACTCAAAGTTATATAAATAAGTGATGCTAAAACAGCAGGTATTTTCTCACATTATTTTAACGAGCCTGGAAGTTTGGCAAAATGCTTTTTTTTCTTGTTTTTATTATTATTATTATTATTTCTATGATTTTACTAAATAGGAATCATTTAATTGTACATTTAATTTAACTTTCTCAGTGTTTAACTCTATCAAGCATGTGGCCACTGAAAAATTTTGTGTTGTTTTGTGAAAAATGTTTTTGTTAGTTGCACAGCTTGGACCACAACAGCTGAAGAAAATGTCTAGTAGGCTCTAAAAAATGCTTCTTAGGTGTTCTGTAGGCATTTATCATGCCTATATCTTCCAGTGCTTCTGGGAACTATTTTCTGCAATCTCTAGCAGTGTTTCATAAATTATACTACCATGCAGAGATGAAATGATGGTTCAAATTTTGTATGACCAGTGCATTAATATATATATATATATATATATATATATATATATATATATATATATATATATATATATATATATATATATATATATATATATATACATATAGAAGAAAAACAAAATGTTATGACGAAAACTCATTTATCACAAATGGCCCCTGCATCATTAAAGAGAGAGTTAATGGATCATTAGTGAGGCATCTTTACAAGACTGCGCTTGGTCACTACGCTTAGAGCCACTGGTAAAGTACTTCGCATGGTGCACAAATCAAATTACAGTGGCCAGAACAAACACTCGTGCCTGGCAGAGATAGACATACACTGCGCACTTTCCACAAGAACAACTGGCACAAAAAGATATCATGTGGGGATCGTCGCCTTGCCCTCAAAACCAGTGCTTTGATTAGGACGCGAATTTGGTGCTCAGCACTCGTGTAAGCACTCATTGTTCAACCAAGTACCCAGAGACCACAGTTTTTTTTATTTTCTTTGTGCAAAGAAATGTGAGAAACAAATCCTAAGTCACAATGTAAGCTTTTCGGTTCCAAATATTCAATGTGACGTGAGAACCCTAATCACAGCTTAAGTTGAGACAAACAATAGAGATAAGTTACCAGTAAATAATTAAGGTAATTAGTAGAACTTAAAACGATTTAAACTTGTATTTGTAACCAAGAATAAATAATATGTACAAATTTTAAGAAAAAAAAGAAAAAAGGAGGGAGAAAAAGAATTAAAAAGAAAAATATGTCTAAAAAGGCATTATGACACAAAAGACCACAAACGTCAAATAAAAATTAGTCAGATGTTTAGTTTTCCATAATTCATACATATACATTAATTATCTTTAAATATTTTCATTAGAATAAAATAGGCATATTCCTAAACATCCAATGTCTAATAATAAATATTGCACAGTCACATCATTTACAATACTATCCATTCGCATTTCTGCCGCAATGAATCTGGTGTCATTTTACAAAATAATTCTTGATAAGAGCCATTACTTTACAAAATCATAAATGTTGTGCACACCAGCATATTTCAAACAGTAAAATTTTGAACAAAATACGATCTTATACCTTACTAAGGTAAGTTTACAAATTCACTTTCAAACTACAACACACAAATATTTGAACTGATTTTGATAATCTTCAAAACATGCAAGACCCCTTGCTTAATTTCCTTGTCGGTCAGTTTTAGTATTAAAGAACAGCATCATTATCTGTGCTGCGCATACCATACTAAGCAAAATGCTGTTCTACTAGAATCCTGCTCATAGGAGATAAAATTCATGGTCCTGAGGTCAGATATACATAAACAATGCATTTATTTCCGGCATAAAAGAAACCTCATTATAAGAGTATCGTCTATTCTCAACAAGTTTGTATTCTCCATAGGATTGTGACTTTTAATCAAGCACTGCGTGATAAGGTCTCTATCATGTGACATCTAGCAACACGACCAAGAAAGACAAAATGCCATGACCTATTCCACTGTGAAAACAGGCCTGGAGACTTGACTGGAGCAGAGTTTCGCAACACCAGTTCCACTCAGGGGGATTGGAGGTGCAATGTTCTTTTAAGAAAAGTTTTTGCAAACTTTGTACCTCTTTTTTTGGTAACAACGGAAGAATCTACAGGGCCTACACCTTTCCACTTGTATTTAGTGATGTGGAGCTGTTTTTTGCCAGCATATACAGAATTTTATTTTACATCAGTGCTCTCAGTTTCATCGCTAAATGGACATACGTTAGTACTACATGTGTTAATTTAAACAAGCATGATTTGCCTTCTATGGATTTTAATTTTGATTTTGCCTTCTATGGATCTGCGAGTGATGGCATCAAAACAAAAGGTTTTGTCGTTAGCTGAGAAGTTGGACTTGTTGACAAGTCTGAAGGGCAATAGCAGAGAGCTGTGACAGAAACACTGAAGATACCAGTTTCGTCAATCAGAAAAATTATCCACGAGATATCCATAGGAGAATGGTTACAGCGCAGAAATTTTATGTCACCTTTACGGAAATGGAAAAGATCCTTATGGAGTGGTTTCAACAGTGCAGAGGTGTATGTGTACCTGTTGATGGGAACACTGTGGGTGAAGGCGGGAGTTACACATAGAAAGAATAACAACAGGTATTATCTCGTCTATCTTTCAGCAGGATTTTGCTGTACATTGAAACTCAAAAGATCTGGCTAAGTGGGCTCTATAATAAGTTTAAAATAAGGTACAAATCATACTAATCTATTAAAAATATGGTAACATTTCATTAAACATGTCAGAAGTCCATTTCCAACTTTTACGAGTTCCTGCTTACAAGATACAAAACTCCATTCCCCCAGAGCTCTTATAAAGGGATTTTGCTGTATTACAGAAATCTCACAATTTCATTTGAAAAAAAAAGAAGAAGGAAGAAAGAAAGAAAGAAGAAAAAAAAAAGTCAAAGCCAAAGTGCTTCAAAATAGGGAGGAAGTTAACGCAATCATATGAGGAATAAAAATGGTGTAAATCTGCATCTTCTATAAAATAAAGTAGCACATTAAAGAAGCCATGTATTGTTCATTTCAAGAGTGGGTCTCACCTTGTTCTAAAGAGATTAGTGTGTATTGGTATGTTGCTAATATAATTACTTTCAAAGCATGAAGGTTTGTGAATGCATTACTAAATAAACTATTATTTATAAGGATGTTTAAAGAACACAATTTACTTACATTTTTGATAATAAGCTACTAGAGCTTTGGATATTGCTTGTCGAATTGCATAGATTTGTGACACGTGGCCACCACCATTAACTCGAACACGAATATCAACTCCAGAAAATCGCTCCTGCAAAATGAAAGATTACATATCAGCTCAGAAAATCAATTTAGGGTTATCTGGGGCTTATGGTGCCACTCAGGAACTAATTCACTTATCAACATTGAAACAATTCTTTAGTGGAAATGTGAAAACAGTGAATCGTTTAGATGGTAGATTTAAATTAATTTCAAACAAAAACCATTCTATGCATATATTACTACAACTTCACTCCACAGAGTGCTGCTGCCTCCCAAACCCCTGCTATCCCCCAACAGTACCACTAATAAATTACCATTTTGATGGTACTCTATTGGGGGCTTTTCACCCCAAATCCCTGCTACCCTGCAAATATACAATTCTAAAAATAAAATACACAATTTTAAAACCCACCTCCTATATCTGGGTTGCACTAATAATACTGAAATAAGGATAAATAGCAATAATAACAACTCTGTTTCTTTGTTTCCTTCTCCACATGTGTTGATATAAATGGTTTCCCGCTTTGCTCATTGCATTGGCATCTAGGAAGTTCCATGTAAGCACTGGTTTCAGGGTCCTTGAAATGTAACATGTGATTGACACTGAGGTGGTGATAACCTTAACCTTCTAGGCAACCCTACGACTTCTAACAGTCCAAGATCACAACAGATCCAGACTTTATGGAAATTATCTACAAAAATGACTTTGTTAAGTTTTCAACTAGGAAACCACATTCTATCCCTCCAAACACTCAAGAACCACTCTTGCACTTAGTCACTATGAAACTGCATTCTACCAAACGCTTTGATCAGTCTTCACATTAGTCCTCCTAGTGATTCACTTTTATTTACATAATTGCCTGAGACTTTCCAGCAAAAACTAAACCAAACAGCCATGGTGTCCAAACACACGTTGAAATTCATTCATGATCAATTCATAGTGCTTTAAAAACCTAAAATAGGAAATAAGTACTTCACATGCAACTTTAATCAACACACTGGAAATCATGGATCCTTTGACACAAGAATCGACTCCTTTCTTTCTGCACATTCACTCATAGCCTTCAATTTCTTTCATTCCGGCAATTTCACCTCCTTACATATCCAATATTTGTACCTGGATCCACCAACTCCCGTACACTACTGGATCACATTAATATACCTCAAATTACACACTGCATACAAAAATTTCCCATTAAAGTGCTCCATCACAAATTCACACAAACTTCAAATACTACATACCTTTCCAAGAAGAAGAATAGGTTCTTGTAATTTTGCCTGCAGCACCTGTGGCTCCAGTAATTCTAGGGGGCGTCCATTTACTGTAATATGGCCATTACCTCGCTTGCAGTAAGCTACTGCTGTGGCAGTTTTCTAAAACAATAAAACCAACATCAACACTAACAAGAATTGAGCCTCAATCGGAGAATGGCATTACAAACCATTCAAGAAGCAATTGTCAAGAGCAAGTTACATTTTTTACTTTTATATCACTTCCTTTTAAACATTTCACATTGGTCAAGCTCAATGTGAACGGTCACTCACATGGCACAGACTCGAGGGATCAATTATCTCGCTAAGGTTCATACATTTGTAACCTCACTTGTAACAAGGAATAAAAAAATTAATCAACCCCAAATTACTAGAATGCCAAGTATATGTAGGATGGGCAAAATATATTATCTAGCAATTGCAAACAAACACCAAACATGTGGCATGTGGTCACTATCCGATTACCTTCCGGCCGAAAACCTGGACCGACTGGACCTGCTCCTTTTGCTGAAATCAATAAATTATATATTAAAAATACTGTTAATAAACAACACAAAAATCATTTAAATTACAATAAATCAATTTTCTACACATACCTTCACCTTCTGCATCTTGCCGTCACCTCGTGTAAAGGAAGAGCGAGCACAACCGGAGCACAACTGAGCGGAAGTGAAAAGTTCTCCACATTGACCGCCTTTATTCATGAGAATGTAGATAGTACTCACAAATTAATAAACATTATCTTTGTACTGATAATACTAGTATTTTAAAATTTTTAATTTTCATTAAGAAATCAAGCTTAAAAAGTTGCTATTTATACTTACTTCTAAAAAGAAAGTAAATGCTATTTTGTTATTTTTATTGAAGTTGCAAATTCCGTCAACACTCTGATTGAGAGTTCAAACACTAAAATTTAATCCTAGCAACGTCTCAAAGTATTTTTTTTCTATATTTCTTCTGATAACTAATTTTTATATTTGCAAGATAATCAGTTATCGTTTTAAAATTAAATTCATTATTTAGTTTTTACTGTAGACTTCTGTTTCGACAAATAATTACAAGATAGCGCTTGCTGAGCATGCTGCCACCTGGGAGTGTAAAGAGGAGGGGAGAAACGCAAGTGCTGCTGAGAGTGTGCTTGGCGTGGCATATTTTGGCACTGTGTTTGAAGGTGGCGGCAACAGTTCGCCGGTAGGTGTGCTTGTGCGTGGAATAGGGGGAAGCCTTTCATAGTGAACTAACGAGTTTCTGCATGCCGCAAAAGTGTTACAAAAGAGTGAACAAGTGTAAATTGGATCTTTTGTTGTGAAAGAAAATCATAAAATTGTATTCGGCAGCACGACACCTATGCATATCCGCTGACAGCTAAATCTCCAAATTCACAATTTCCTCCTCGTATGGACATATTGGTAAGTAGAAGAAAATGCTACTGAAAATGTGACTGAGGTTTACAATATCCTTCGAAACGTTACTTACAAGCAACCCCTTCTTCAAAAGAGGGAGGAAGCACCTCTGTATTTTTTTCCACGACAATGTTAAATGTGATTGTATTGCCAATGCTTAATCTGCAATAAAAGTACGAACGTTTATTAATGATAATGTTCGTTTTCAGAACTAATAATTCATTTTTAAACAAGCAGTGAATCTGTTCTGTTTTAACTGCAGTAATCAAGCTTTCACAATAAAGAAACCTTGTGAATAATTCTTGATAATTATAAACTGTGAAAATTTTCGAAATCATTACATTAAATATACTGACACTTTAATGGTTACGTTTATGTTTCGTTCCAAAGCAAATCGTGTTGATTATCCATTAGTCTTCATTCAGTTGCTTTTTGCTCTCGCATTCTGTATTAAAATGCACGTAACATTGAGAACAATAATTGTAAATGACTTTCTATTCGATCATGTGATCACCGCAGCGTACGACAGTGTACTGCAAGGGAATATGTTGCAAAATGCAACCTTGTGACAGCGCATGCATTCCAGCGTGATCGTTCAAGAAGGGAAATGCTTAATTAGTTTGTTGTGGTGCGCGCGCGTCGCGTCGTGTGGCGACGGGGGAAGGAAGCTGACAGGTTTCCGACGCGGCGCGGGCGCTTCCTGTCCACCCCCCGCCCCTCACCCACCGCCCCCTGGAGTACGAGCGCCCGCACGCGTCCAGGTGGCCATGCGCCTCGGGGGCAGCTCTCACGCGGCCGCCGCGCCGGCGCGTATATTTAGATCAGGGACTAGTAACACAGGCCACGGGCAGCTATTAGGCCTTGCGAAAGGTGAGGCAGAAGGTGTTTTCTTTAAATTTTAAATCTTTATTTTGATTTTGTTGGTATCAGTAAGGTGGCCGTAAGTTTTCCACCTACAACTATTTCGGTAAAAGTTTCGGTGGCCGATAAAACGAAATTTGCGGGCGTTTTTTCGATTTTTCGTAACAACTTTTTAATCGTTGATTGTCGCGCAAAAATGGATATGTAGACGTTTAAAGACCATAAAATTTTCTACACATTTGCGTCAAAAATATTTTTCTTAATCAAATAGTAAGATGGCTACGACGTTTTAAAATTTCATTTTTTACATAGAAGACTAGGTTTTACCCTTGTGTAATCTTTTTATTCATAATTCAATATTTCTGTTAGTGATACGAAACATTGTGAAAACGTAAAAAAAGGCTCTTTTAGGCGCCAATAGACAGGAGCTGAGAAAAGAGTACGTCAAAACTGATAATACAGCCTAGAAATAAGGAAATTAGTAAATATGGGAAAGTACATGCCAATCTATATCACTGCTAATTACTTTCTCGTAACCTACGTGTAAACGTAGTAATATACATTGTATGAAAGACGTTGCTTAATGCTGCAGAGAATCGATTTCGAGATATCAATGCAAATACACGTTTTTGGGCCCCTTGATACCGAACAAGATTTTTTTTTAATTCATCTGTCTGTTCGTTTGTGAACAGTCTTTGTCTTGTAAGAGTAAAGTGAGATACATTTATAAAGATGGCACAGGTCGTATTTTCAGGCTACGCCAGAATTTTCGAAAATTATGAAAAATATTTTTATCTGTGTCTTTATATAACTACAATATTGTAGAGAAGACGTTTTTTTTTTTCAAATAAAATTTGTTCTGCACAATTAGCCTAGTTCTTTAATTTATACTATGTACATGTTTTAAAAATATTAGCAGTTTCTTTCCGTAATTTTGAAAGAAATATGGTCAGCATTAACAAAAATAATTGTCTGCGGCAGAAGATAGCTGGGAAGAGGTTGGGGCAAACCGAAAAGCTAGACCAGACTCCAGAGATTATGAAATGTACTACCATGAGAAAGTGTGTGTCGTTCTTTGGTACCACGAGCTTCTCACTCAATTCAATTGTACTAAATTTATCTGTAATTACCTCCATAATAATATGGTTTAATAAATTATTTTCTACGTTTCTAATCAAGCTTTATACGATTAATAAACCATAATTTTGTCAACTTTATTATTACGAAAAAATATTTCGTCGTTGGCATGAATTGTAACAAAAAGGATACCTCTCTGTTTCTCAATTACGAACATTTGAAGACACGGGAGTCAAGAATGGTCAGAATTCAATGAGCTAAGGGGGCCCAATCTACGAAAAAGTAAGGAATGAGGCCTAGAAAATTAAATGCAAGTTTTTTTCATTCTTCATAACGATTGTGCAAAATAGAATGAATGTTTGGTGAAATATTATGAACTATGTTGAGCTTTGCACGTCGTCGCCGTCGTCCCTTTTCAATTTAGAGAACCGTTTGGGCTGACGTAGAATAATGCTTACCGTAAAGAGCTAATACCTACGTGTCACGCACTCGCTCATTCACTCGTCAGTGACCCGGCCACTTGGATTCATGACGGTGCGACTCCGCAAATGATCCACGGCGCCGCTGCAAGACAGCTTCTGACTTGCGTTTTGAATCTAATCACCAACGACATCTGCACCTCCTTCCAACTAGAATGAACGCGAAATAATCTGAATGTACCACTACGTCTTTTAGAACGGCATTTGAAGGATGATCGGACATTTGTACGAGTGTATTTTTTTTTATCTCGAGAGGAATACCTTAGAAAGCACGTACCAAAGAGATCCTCTGAGCCGGATCATTGAACTTGGTAACATAAGCTGTGTCGTTTCCCAATGCAAGTTCGTCTCGTGTTCCTCGTCCATCCGAGCAAACACGCGCCTGAAACCCTCGCCGCCGCCGCCGCCGCCGCCGCCGCCTCCGCCTCCGAATAGCAAACAGCAGCGCAACGCTGTGTGCCGAAATCCCCTCCGCGCGGTGGCTGCGTCAACAAGCAGCAGGGCGCGAGCGCTGGCTGGGAAGGTTTCCTTACGACTTCAGGGGGCGATTGTTATGGCCACTCGCAGTGCAGAATGCTCAGTGGCAGCGTCGTCGACCGGAGATCGCTCGGTTCGGCATGAGCCCGCTGGAATACAACCGTTGTGTTTTGGAGCATTCTGGCGGCCGGCTGCTCAGTAGTTCTCCGTGCTTTCTCCGATTAGCATCGGGTGAATACCGGAGTAGTTCCCTAACGAACGGGTGACGGCCCGCGCGCGGCCCTTCCTTCCTCGTCCCATCCTCTCGTTAACTCACACGCACTACCCTTGCACACGTGTCGAGAGACCAATCTGGAGCCGAGAGCTCGCCTCGTCGAAGGGCGATATCGGGAGGGTGGAGTGGTGGAATGCCACCTGTTGGTCGGCGCTGAATCGCGCGTTTTATTGAGGGAGAAACACCGCTATTCTTGGGGTAAAACATTCACTACACTAACAGGACTAATGACCGAAACAGTTGCCGCGCCTCTAAGCTCCAATCAAATAAACGAATACGACGCAAAACACAGTTGTTGGTGGTTTTTCTTCTTCTTTCTTTCTTTTTTCTTCAGGAGAAACAAAAAAGTGTTTAATGGCAATACTTATTCGAAATGATTCTAAGCTGCTGGTTATTTCGAGTCAGTACTGCCATGTAATAAATGATGGAAATAAACATTTATTTGTTTCTGAAAAACTGTTGTTTTTAATTATCTCCCTTATCACATACATTATATTGTAATTCACCTGTCTTACATTTGTATGAAATAAAGTCCATTATCCAGTATTTGCTCACTACATGACCTCGGTAATACATGTCTGCTCACTTCTTTGCTAATTGTTAAAGTACTTCTATAATGATTTAAGTAGATGAATTTGAAGGGCGTCAAAAGAAAAATGGTGGTGTCCTTCGTTGAGCGCCGCTCGCGGGCCCGCGCCGAGCGCAGCGCCCAAAAGCAGAAGAGGCGCGGAGGGGAACGCTCCAAGGCGGAGGTTTGCGCTTAACGACAGCGTTTGTTAATGTAGAAGGCGGCGTCGCCAGCGCTTTCGCCAGCTGCTCTCGGCGACTTTGCTTTCATTTTGTACTTCGGGGAGTCAAAACTAGTAGAATTATATAGTCAGTTAAAACCAGAACTACCCATTGAAAACGATTAAAAATAGATTTTGAGTGAAAATGAATATCTAATAGACGGAACAAATCTGATTTTCCCTAGAACATTTGGAAATTTTTAATAATTACTGGTAAATAATATCTTATAGGAAAGAACATTGATAAAACTACGTTTTCATATGGAAGAACTGGTTTTATCTGATATCTGGTTTTGATGGGAAGAAATTGCTTTTCAAGGTTCATTGATGAAGACAGACGTGAGAAATTAAGGTCCGTTAATCCAACACGAGTAAATAAGTGTACACTCTCGTATGTGTACCTACGTGTACATTGTAATTGGTTCAGGAGCCACCAATATATTTATATGTAATTAATGATTTTTTTGCATAATAGTAGTTGTTTATTTTGTCTTGTTTATTTTCATAATAGTGAATCATGTTGCACGACCTAACAATTTACTGAGATAAATACATGGGGTTACTTGAAGAAAGTAATGCTCATAAGATATGCACTTAAATAAAAGCAATTATTTTGTAATAAACTTCCTAATGTATAAAGGAGAGAAATTGTTCGTTTTTATTTGAAATATCATTTACCAACAAATTGCAATGAAAATATTCTATTACTCTATTTGGAATTCCCGCGTAATAAAACTGAATTCACAGCCTTCAGAGTTCGTCTTTGTGATGTTTTTATTCGCATTGGCGATCGTGTGGGTGACGTAATCATTTAAACCTCAGCTCGCAGGGGAGGTAGCGTCGTGTTTGATTGGATTTTGTGACTCTTTAATTCCTAATATATTAACCCATTCTTGCCACTTGTTACACGTGGTTAGGTGGCATGTGGCGTTTGGGTCGTATCCCAATCTCGCGTCATCGCGTGATCGTCGAGCGGAGCGTAGGCGGAAGTCGTCTTCTTCGTTTACGCCACTTACTGCTTGCATTCTTTCGCCCAAGGCTTCTTAGGCAGTCTCCTGTGCAAGCATTAAAATCAAATTCATTTTTTCTTGCTACATTGAACTGAATTAACAGATACAATAGTTTTATTTGATTCTTTTTTATTACAATTCTCCCTGATCGGCAGTTGTTGCCATACAAAGGTTTTTAACAATTTTTACAATAACCTTATACATAATTTTTCGAGGGTCTTCCAAGGTGGGACCTCTTGTTAACTGCTTGTTAATTTAACACTGAATATAAAAAACAGTAAATGTAAAAAACAATGAATGTTTACAGCAAAGAGTTTCTATTCTGTCTTAATGTGGGAAGAAATGGTCTGTAGTAATAATTAGACTATTATGATTGCAAATTACGGAGGATAAAGGAGATCTTTGCTATGTCGAGTCTTAATTCTGGGAAAAGGATTTGAAGTTTTGCCCAGCTTATAGTATATTGTTGTAGTGGGGCAGGAGGGCAAGGATGAATAGAATCTTAAAGATAATTTGAAAATCCATTTCTTTAAGGGTTCAATAGAAAGTTCGTTTAGAATTTGATTGTTTCGTATGTACCATGGAGCTTTAGTGCACTGCGTAGAAATTTATTTTGTATAACTTCCAGTTTATGTAATGTGGATTTAGGTGCACCTCCCCGTATCTGGCAAGTATATGTTAGGGAGGGTCTGATTATGTATTTAAATTATTTGATTCGAGCGCACACTGGCCGTAAGGTCTCTTTTTATCCTTGATGGCTGGCGTCTGGATCACGTCCTTCGTAATGAAGCATGACCTAATCGTGTGTTCGTCGAATGACGTCAGCCACCGAAACAAGGCGCACGTGAGACACACAATTCGCAATTTTGAACAATATCCCGATCGATTCCTTTCCCTTGCAGACAACAGTCAAGTTAAATTCATATGTGAATGGGAATTTATTTGAATGCTCTGTATGCATTCAATGGGATATCCAAAACTCTATTAGTATTAGGCAACCCTGTAAATGGTTCACCATAAATCCAATTGGATTTATTATTTGTATCATTCAGGTTTTAAAAAAATTCCCCGTATTATGTTTTGTTAATTTACTAGTACAATGAGTCATTTTTGTAAATAGAAAAATGAAATGGAAAAGCGGCCCATTGGGAGGTAGTAGGGCCCTGAAATGTTCTTGCTGCCTCTTGTTTTAGGCTGCACATCTGTGATGATTAACAATGTGTGAAGTGCAGATGAAATTACAGGCGCCATTCTTCATTGATCTTCTCTCTCGGAAGACTGTCACCAAAACGTGTAAATTGCTCTCTTCTATAACGTATGCGTACGTAGTAAATTCCAAAATTATAGTAAGAACAGGGTAAATTCCACAAAATTAATTAATTTTCCTTCCTCTGTCTTTCATCCTCTTAAAATTTGAAAAGCCGTAAGTGATTAATAATACTGCCTCGTTGAGAAGGAAAAGAATCAGAAGGGGACGCAAGTGACTTAATGGACAGCCACCCACCCGGACCAGCCGCTATCTCACGCGAACAAACGAGGAAAATCGGAATCAAAGGTATCGTGAAGGCATTGTAGGCTTTGGAGCAAAGCAACACAGGAGGACCTTGTTCATTTTCGGGATGAAAAATAAAAAGTTTCATTAATAATATCTTCCCTACATAGATATTTATTTTACAAAACATTACATTTCTGACTAACAAAATAAAAATACAAATTGATACAAAAATTTACTATTTATAACAAACGATATGTAGAGGTTAAGTGTTGAAAAATTTTCTCATCTATTTTATCAAAAAATAAATAAGAATTTTAGTATAGTTTATTGAATCCTGAAAGTGAATTATTAAAAAAGTGTATTAAACAGCTAGTATTTTTATTTTGAGTTTTGCCACCTTTTAATTTTTAGCCAATTTGCACACTAGACAAGTTCAGAAAAGTGTCCCTTCAATTAATGTTATGAAAAAATATAATTTGTAAGGTCTTTCGTTTGAATAGTTTCGGAGTATCAGAACATATACTTGCAGTACCCCGAAGAACCCAGGATTCGAAGCCGTGGCGACTGCCCACAATAGGGCACTGCCTCAGGGCGGCTGTGATCGCAAAGGGCCGTTCGGCAAGAACTCGCAGATACCTAAGGTCCACCATACATGTTACGGTATGCCTGTGCAGGCTAGAGCACACACTCGGTACGGTAAACCGGAAGATTTTCACTCAGTCGAGTAATGTCGAGCAAACAAGACGACGACGCGATCGCTCTCGTCGGTTTGTTAGTGGCCGTGAAGTGTAAAAAGAAGCGAAAACGCAAAGCCTGGCTGTGTAAAGATTGGCTTACAAAGAGAAATGAATACACTCATACAGGATGGGCATGGTCTGACTCCCCAGAAAATAATCCTCTTCTCCAGGTAAACGGTGCTGACTCCGCCTGATCCTTTCACTTTTCGAAGTCCGAACTGCGCAGAAAATAATCCCCCTTACCAGGTAAATGGTTCGAACTCCGCTAGCGCTTCCTATCAGTTTAAGAAAGTAGAATAATTTACTCAACGCATTTACATGACTTGATTTGAAATACACTTTCAAATCATTGGAAATTATAGAATACTAGCAGATGTACCCGGCGTTGCTCGGGATCACATTAATATCAAATATAAATCAAGTTCTGCAATAAAAATTATATTTATAGATGTAGCTGTTTTATTTCCAGAGATTTTATGTAGATTTTTGAATCCCTAATTTAATTTTCAAATCCCCTCTTAAGTTGTGTCCTAAGAAAATAAAATAAAACCATGCAAATATTTGAAATATATCAAAGTGAGTATTGTTTCAATTTTGCTACGGTAATGGGCCCACAATAAATAAATAAATATATGTACTTTGACTGTGGCATTCCTATAAATGGCAAAGTATTCATTATGAACTCATGAATTATCTGAGATATTGGCAAAACTTTTCCAACAAATCTATACATCTGGATAAGTAAACGAAACATACTAATGAGATAACAATAAAGATGTGTGTTTAATAATGAAATTAATTCTTGCAAATCCCAGGAAAAAGAAACATACTAAGAGAACAATAAAGAAGTGTATTTAATAATAAAATTAATTCTTCCTGATTTAGCTAAAACAAAAAACTTATGGGAGACTTTATGAGTCAACCTCCTCGTGGTACCTCTTCGGATAGACTCATGCTGGAGAAGTATTCATTAATTATTTATGATGTAAATGGTCTTTTTATATAGAAATACGAGCTAGTATTTGTTTCCTGTTTCTCCGTGTAGACTTCGAAAGTTTCCCTGATATCTCTTATTTCTGGGCAGTTTGACCATTTCCCCTTTACTACCTGGCTTTGTACCCGAGACCTTTCTGCGGAGTTCGCCCATACCGTACAGGATTACTACTAAAAAAATTAAGTTTAGTTCCTTCAGATTACCGTAATTATTTGCGGATGAATGAAGAAGTCTACCAAAAACAATTGTCAATTGTAATTCCTCTAAGACGAAAGAAAAATACAGTTATGACAACTTCTATTTTCCCCCATGAAAGACTGACAGCTACTTTGAGGTTTCTTGCGACGAAAGAATTTCTTAGAAAGAATTGAATTTCCATTCTCCTTCGATCGCCTATGCCGTTTGGCCTGCAGCGGCTGGCACGCAAGCTCCTGGTAACCTGTACAGGTAAACCGGAAGGTGAATGCCGGGCGTAATGAAGGCAGCACAATCATAACGCCCAGTACTGGACTTGTTCTCCTGTGAAGAAAAGGTTTCCGTCAGCAGCAGCGAGAGGCTCTGTGGGCGGGCGGGTGCGAAGGCGGAGGCGGAGGCGCGGCGACGGGAGCCATCGGCAGTCGGCGCACGCGGCCCTCGGATTCCTGGCCGTCGCCTCCCCCCTCCCCTCCCCTCCCCCCTCCGCCGTCTTTTGTTTTCGCCAGCGGCGGAGGCGGCGGCGGCGGCGCGCGCCGAGTGAGACGCTCCTGCGCACTAGGCGGAGGCGACATCGGCGCCCACGTTTTCAAAACATTCCAAAACATACGTGCTTTTGTAGAACCAGCGATATATTAAAGCCAGTGTCTTTTTAATATCCATGTTTTGTACTTCATGGTTTTACGAATTCGGTGATTTTTTAATGAAAAGTTCTCGTTAGGGGCCGCCCATAAATTACGTAACGCAAATTTCGAGTATTTTCAATACCCCCTGCCCCTTGTAACTCACTTCCCTATCACTGTGTAACGCAGCGTAACGCTGTCTCAGCCCCGTCCCTCTCCCTTTAGCGTTACATAATTTATGGATGACCACTTATAGCAATATCGTAAAAGTCAAAAATGACATAAAAGCTTATGGTTATATTGTCAGTTTATATGTTCGAACCAAACAATCGCAGTTCATTCTACCTTCATTGAGCAAATCATCTCTCGCCTGAGAGCAGGAAAAGCCCGATTTCCTGCGTCTTCTTATTTCGCATTTGGAGAGGCGGTCAGGGCATGCCAGTCTCCCCATACCCTTATCCGCTGAACTGAAGACAGATTCTTTGAGATGACCGTGGGCGCTCAGGCTTTCAGGCTTACTTCTGCACTTCGTTTTTATTATTTTCACTTTTTTTCATTTAATTATAATTAATAAACACGGCCACTGTTAAATAAAATTTTGTTGAGCACGAATTTAATATTAGAGGTTACTAAACCATCTATAAAATATCGACATATTATTAACATTTTAATTTTGAAGATCTATTTTTGGTAATATCGATGTCGCACCACTACATCGGAAGACAGAGCTGTTGTTTCTACATCTTCGGGTGCAGTTCATTATCAACACACGGAGCCTGCCGTCGGCTTCACGTGAGACTATTTTCTATCTCATGAGCTATCAGCATTCCAAAGACAAGGTAATCGAAGATTTACTAGGAATTGAAACATTAATTTACAATTAACTTGGATGCTTAAAAAACTTTTTTTTTGCTAGAGTTTATTGCAACGTTGCAGTTTCTTCAACTATATCGTTAATGTAGTTCACCTCCTTCACAGTAAGTGACAATTCTCTTGACGTTCCACTTTCCATTTGGAAATAATTCTGAGCAACTACAAAGTGTACAGGCAAAATGCTTTCTCAAGAGAAGGAAAATAGTAGATTTATAACTTAAAGGTTATATTCTAGCGAACGGTACCCTGCTGGCAGTTTCGACAATCTGCGACATATGGCATCAATTGTAAACTCTTCAGAACACAAGATCATTTACAGCTCTCCAAATATGCCTTGAAATATCATCGAGCACCGCTGAACTTATTCGGGTCTTAAATCATTGTTTTTCTAATGAAATGAATTATTTCTCCGGAGATACTCCCAGAGCAAGAAGAGATCTGAAATCGGGAAGATAGAAAACTAGTGGTGTTACAACAGATCGCATATTCTCGCACTTGAAAACAGATAAGTAATATTATAATACCGCAATTGCAGTCCATATTAACACATCAGACATCACTTGTAAAACTCATTATAAATTATAGGACATTAGGTGGAAAAACTGATTATTTTAAAGCTAATATCAACACAAATTAGACATTTCAACCCTCTTTTCATGCAGGTATAAACATCTCCCAACGACGAGAGGAAATTGTCAGGATTTCAAACTGCCGAGTCGCGGTGCGGCGATGCAATTTTGCAATCTGATATCTCGTGATACAGTAACAGAGGAAGTGCAGAAATTCGAATTTGCAAATTTCGAATAATTACGCTACACATCATATTTTTAAAAGCGTTCTGAACATTCCGTAAAGAATTTACTTTTTCCAACAGAGAAGAAAAGAAAAAAATCTCGATCATTGCTCAGTTGCAAAGTACTTTTTAAATTTTGAAGTAATAATTATATCTTCAGTATTGTAGTTGTTGGAAGATATCGAAAAAATGGAATTGCAATTTTCGAAAATTCAGGGAATTCAACGACAATGCGACCTGTGCCGTTTCTTTAAGTGTGCTTCATTCTATCAGAGAAAAAAATTGAAGCCATTTTTGACAAAGTTTTGAAAAAGTTGCGTCTTTACGTAAAGTACTAAAAGAAATCAAAATATCAAGTCCAAATTCAAGGCGCCGCGAGATCAGTTAGGTCGATCAGGGATTATCCTTTTAGCCGCGGAAAAATTCAAAGTTTTGTAATTTTCGAAAATTCAGATTTAACATTGAAATCGGACCTATGTCATCTTGATAAGTGTATTTCGCTCTGTTCTTAGAAGGTATACAATTAAAAAAATGTTGGTGCCAGTTTTGAGAAAATTCTGAAAATGTCGCAAACCATCTATGTAAAGAACCCTAAATTATAACGAAATTTTTCAATAACGCAGAGCTTGAGTCCAACCAGATCGACCGGGAAATATTCATTTTAGAAAATAATCCATGAGTAGTTGAGACGCTTGTGTTGTTAACACCGATTGATTGGTCATTAGATCCGTGAGTGTAGTGCATGTTTTGTCACGGGAGGAACCGGTGTTCTTCCCCCACTGTTTGGTGAGATCAGGCACCGACGTACACGTTGGCGTGCGGGATTTCTCCTACAAGCGGGGCACCGCCCCATCCAGGGCGGGCTTCCTGGACAAGCTTCCGACTGGTCTCACGTGTCTGGTAGTATATGGTTCTGAAAGTATATGTAAGTAAAGGGGTGATGTTAGGGCAAGGAAGAAGAAGGAAAGATCGCAGACGGTCCGTGGCTCGTTTGTTTGGGTATAGCTCAGGCAATACTGTTCGGAGAAAGCACGTAAAACTACCAATCAGAGAGCCGCCCGTCAGAATTCTCCTCGTCAGCGGCCCGAATGCGACCGAACTATGTAGTTAGTGTAGAAAATCCAGCCACTGTAAGGGAGTGGAACGTTAGGACCTCCCGTTCAGAGGCACTGTAGGGACATCAGTTCAGTATTCCCGTTCATTTTTTGGATATCAATGACCCAAATGTCGTGGATTCTGACTCCACAACATGTTAAGGGATATAATTTACCATGTATTGCAACAAAATGTATCCAATTTTTCTGTACTAGAACCCCTTATTACAAGTTTTTTCTGTCGAAAAATTGCTGTTTTTCGCGGCATTACATAACTTTCTGTATATTACATAGTAAATTTCTCCATTTATACGTATTTATAGGAGTAAGTAAGAAGACAATCATTGTTGATCACTGTTGGAAAGACAATATATAGTTTGGTAAAGTGTTCCGTTGTTGTGAAACTTTGTAATTCAGTGATTTGAACTGAGCGAATTGGCTGGGGCATTATTGAAGCATTTGAAGAGCAGAGGTAACTCCTAATCCAAGCCTTGCTCCTACAAGAATTAAATCGCTTGGACAGGAAACGTTGCAAAATATGGAATATAAAGGAAGTATGGTTTGTTAGCAGAACGTGTTTCTGATTGGCCTTTGAGGGACAGGGCGAGGCGTGGCGGCGCGGCGCGGCGGAGGCACAAAGCGCCCTTCGCACCCAAGGGGATTTCGGGCCATCTGTCGGCGCTGGGGTGGGGCGGGGCGGGGCGCATCTGCCACGTGCAGCGCCCACGTGTGCTGTGACGCGTCGCGCGCACGCGCCGCCCGCCGCCACCTCTTCGGGCGCCCCCCACCCCCGCCCCGCCCCCGCAGCTGCACCGCGTCGCCGAGCGCTCAGCCTCAAGCCATCGGAATGGCCGTGAAACAATACAACGGCATCATTTTACGCTCGTTCAACACTCGTCCGACGTTTTAGGTTCTTGTAGTTTTCTAAAAATCAGTGTTCAGCCAGCTGATACGAAATAAAAAATAAAAAGCTATTACAAACCCACGTATACGATAATTATACGCTAATTACGGAATCACAAAATTTCGTAATATTATTCATTTCTACTTCTGGAACATCGTGAGAATAAATCGCATGGAACGTTTAAAGCCCAATCCTTTTACATGTTTGGATATTTATTTACTTATTCTACTCAGGCAGGAAAAGGAACGCATTCTGTCTGTAGTGGCCTGTCTGTCTGGCTTGGCGAGGCCTGCTCTGCTTTGCGTTGCTCTACCCTAGCCAGCCCTGGCCTACACTGACCTGCTCAATCCCACTCTTCTTGCCGTGCTGCCTTACTCGACTTTGATACTACCCGCCTTACCGCCAGGTTGTGCGCGATGTCGACATTTCAATATTTTTCGTTTTATTGTTTGTATCACATACACAAAAATGCAAATTACTCGTGCAGACATCAGGGACTTCGTGCTTTCAAATGACACCTTACTTGCTGCTATTGACTGAGTAGCCGTTTGTAAATTGGGGACCAAATAATCCTTTCATCTTTTCTCGCGAAACTTCCATTCTAATTCTACACGTAAATTCGGAACCGAACAACCCAGGTAAGGAAAAGGACTGATTGAACAGATAAGCGAGTTAAGAGTGCCGCCGTCGCCGCGTTGCTATCCAGTTTTTCCTTGTGCGTTATTGAATAACTGAGAAGAAGAAAGAATGACAAGATAAACAGAAAAAAAATCGCTACACATCTATGCACGCCATAAAAACGTTGTGCATCTCGTATGTAACTGACAAAGGCGCAACGCAGGCAGCTTTGAAAAGACTAGTAGTATCACAAGATGACACAATTCATTGAATCAACGAATGATTTAATTGAATGAAAACCAAATTTAACCAAAACCAAGAAAGAAATATGCCAGTCCAAAGTTTGGAAAATTGGGAAGGGAATTATAATTTAAAAATAATGTGCTATGAATGTATTCTTCGAAAATACATAAAATACATAATACTTAACTCAAAAAATACATAATACTTAATACATAAAAAATACATAACTACTACTTAACTAATACTTAAAACATAAATTCAGATCATAGAATAAATAAAGCAAACTCATAAGTTTTAAACTTGTGAGCAGAAAGTAAGATGTATCTAAAGATGTAGGTATGTGATAATATACTATTTATTGACTTAGACCTTGAATTAAGTGTTCTCAACTTTAGCTGAAAATGCCCCCACAATACAAACCAACTGCAGCAAGAAATAGTCTTTGGTGGGGCGGCCGCAGTTCGTGGAATAGCCGATGGGCTTGTGTTTCTGGAACAGTGTAGCTGACAGTAGGAATCTCTCGAGTCAAGGACTGTAGTAACAAATAGTACGTAACCACATTCTTAATATGCTACAAATAAACTGTGTTCTGCTGGCTGGTATGAAATTTATTGGGCGTTGTTTGCCCTAACGCAGTGCGTACTGGAGCAGTAGGGTTTGTATTGTGAAAACATTTTAGGCCTACGTTCACGAGCACTCAATTCAAGGCCTAAATAAACAAATATATTATTGCATGCTCATCTCGTTAAATTATCTTGTGCTTATCTCTTTAGTTTAAAATTAATGCCTTGTTTTTTTAAATGTACATCCCGAGAGAGAGAGAGAGAGAGAGAGAGAGAGAGAGAGAGAGAGAGAGAGAGAGAGAGAGATTATTATTACTTTTAATATACTTTTAATCAAAATAAATAATATTCGCAATTTTTGTGAACCTTTAATTACCCTACAATTGCTGTTCAAGCAGTTTTGTAGAATGTTTTTATTTTTATTTTGTTTCATCTGCCTTTATTCTTTGGCTGGTTGAACATCGACTTTTGAGAAATTTAAGAAAGCCTCAAATATGTGGATAGAACTTTGAATTAACTAAAATTATTAGCTACACTTCAGTGTGGTCTCTCATAATGTGACAACCAGCTTCATGGACATGCGATTAGGGACGCATCGTGTTGACTGACTTAGTTTTCTGTACTTGATGGGATTGGCAGCGAGGTACGAAGAGGCTCATGATAGGTTTGAAATTGTGATTCCACAAACCTTGTGTGTAAGATGCAAAGTTTTCTTGAAAACAGACAGAAGGGGATAAATTGTAATCGATCAATGTGGTTCTAAGTACACGACGGGAAACGTAGAAATGAATCCTCGTGCTAAAGCAGCAAACAAAACGGGTTGGTTTCGGGCTGTCTCTCTGGAGAGGCAGGTAAAAGGGTTAGGAGAAGGTGTCCGCGGGATGCAGTCGGTGCACGCCGCCTGTGCGTCGCCTCTTTATTGAAATGGGCGACCTGAGCGCGCGTTGCGGCGACGGGGGCAGGCGGAAGACAAAGGAGCGTCGCTCCCTGCCGCTCCTGGCGCAACCGCCTTCATCCTTTTGCATCGGGGCAGAAAAGTGGCGAACCACACTGGCACTGGGGTGCCTGCAGTCTCTAAGGATGCGTGGTTGTTTTGAACAGATTGCATCCAATTTGCTTGCCGCGCTCTAGGCGACACTTCACGCACCTTTTTCTCGGTTACGATGTGGGTGGTGAGGTCTGTTTATTTTTGTGCAGTTTTGAGAGGGTTCTGCTGTGTTGATAACGTATTCTGAAGTGATTTGCTAGGCGAGAAGTAAAACGGTTATCACCTGTACTACTGTGTTCTTGTAACAACACCGAGAGGGTTGTTTCAGGACATCAATTGATGTCACTGCAGTGCCTCTGACCGGAAGGTCCTAGGTTCGAGTCTCGAAGAGGCAGGAATTTCGACACTAGATAGCTGGTTCGAGTTCTGTCGCTGTCTGGAGGCGAATTCTAGCGGCCGGCTGCTCTGATTGGTAGTTTTCCGTGGTTTCTCCGATCAACACTACGCAAATGCTGGATCAGTATTCCTCCAATCGGGCCACGTGTGACCACACGTGTTTTTTTTTTCTTCCTCTTCCTTGTCCTTCACTTCAATAGATATCGGAAGACCAGTCTGGAGCTTGAAGCTTGTCCCGTTGGATGCGGTGCCCCGGTGGTGGAATTGAATTGAATTGCCTTATTTTTACGTGGCGAGACTCAGGCCATGAGGCCTGCTCTTCCGTCTGACCACGCAAATTTCGCTACGCTCCTTTCTCGGGCGACGAAACAGGCGATTTGAATTTAGCTCAGAGGCGTCATTTAGGCTTGAGGATCTTTTACATGCAAGTAAATCTACTAACATGGGCCAGCCGGCTTTACTTCCTCCGCGGAAGGCGTACGAAGGATTTTTTCGCCCGTAAAAACCCACGGCTTCGATCGGGTTTGAACCCGCGAACTTGGGTATGACAGTCCGGCACGCTAACCGTCACACCATCGAATCCGCAATGGTGGAGGTACCTGGTTGGAGAAATTCTCGCAAGCCGACGTAGGTTTGCCCCGGAACTCCTGATCCAGCGAGGGCAGATCACTTCCAGAGAGATGGAGAACAATGAAATGAAAGTAAAAGAAGAATAATTAAACAAGTTTCTTTTTAAGGCACGAGAGGCACAGATTACTAGGCATGACCAGTGTACGAGTTGTATTTCTCCTTCTTGTATGACCGAAATGTTCTTTCTGATACTACCCCTACCCATTTTCTAAAACCAGACGGGTGTATAATTTATTCTGAAGTAAACGGGACATCGTCTCAAATCCTAGAGTCGATAAAAGACTTCGGTGTGAGACTGACTGATTAAAAGGGGGGGACGAGTCTATAGTTGACAAACAAGGGTTTATCCCAGAGGAACCTCCGGCACAAACTTCCGGTGTGAATCTACAAAAGATGTTACGTTTCCTGCATGACTTGTTTTGAAGCTGGCTACATCATATGCCCGTTGTTTTCAGACTAAGAGTTACTTTCCGTGCTTTACGACATGTCATTTGTCAATCAGTGATACTTGCACGTGGTATTCATATTCTGTGATAAGTTTTATTTCACGTGAAAACGTTGGGTGTTGACTATTTTAAGAAATATACTACTCTTCATATTGATATTATGATCTCAATGAGCTACATGAATAGAGAAGAAGTCCCATCAGTTTAGGGTGCATCAGGAAACCTTGAGGTAAAATTCAGAGCCTCACTTGTGAGTTACTAGATGTTCATCCCTTTGAAGATGCATAAAAACTATTTCGTATTTCTGGGGACACTGGTGTTTGGGCGCCATTCACGCCTGCGTAAACATTAACAAAACCACCTTCCTTCCCCTAATGCAAAGTTGGGAGCGTCAGTGTTTGTGTTGCGTGCGCACTGTGCAAAAGCACCCCGAAGGCGATTGGCATTCGGAAGGCGCGTTCGCCTGATCCGCCGGCGACGGAGGGGCGCGGGGGCGTGCGAGGAGGGCCTGCCACGGCCCAGTGCCCCCAACGGACATCCGGCGCGGGGGGCGGCACCCTCGCCCCGCGACGCGACGCGACGCGCACGCAGCGGCAACAGTCTTTAAGGGCCCACGTCGCACCCGCTCATACGGGTTTCTTGTTTGTTTTTTATAGAAAACGTTTTCCACTTATTAGACATGTTTTCGTAACGTTTTGATCACATTAACAATATTTTACATGTGATTTATTTTATCGGAAGGTACTTGCTGTTGCAAAGTGTATAATAATTGTTTTCAGCGCACCATCGGCGTCATTTTTTATGCATGTATTTACGAGTACTTCTGTTATTTCTTCTACATATTTTGAGGATGTTGTCAAACTATGGCTTATTTTGCAATGAAATTTTAAGAACGGTAAAGATTTCATTCATCTGTTTTCAATTTGCTCTGTAAAGGTAAAAACAACAACAACTAAGTATTAAGATCCATCCACTCCATACAATATCGCGGATGCAACAGCGACGGCGGCATCCACAGCGCGATGGCGCTGAAAGGATTTGAATGCAACGGGCGGCGGTAGTGCGGCGGCCCCAGCAGATTCTGTATGGGCAGAAGACATCATACCTCCCCCCACTCCTTTGCCAACATTATTTGAATTAAGAATAAATGATAGCAACAAGCGTTGTGGACCAAATCTGATAACCAGAATTGTTAGTTCGCGTGTAACAGAAACTATTTTGCATCGAAAACGGAAGTCCAAATTTGATTAAAAATTCCTTTTGTCAAAATAACCAATCTCCCCACTCGTCTGGCAATTAGCGAAGCGACGGCTGAAGAAAACGTCAAAGGCGTGGGTGATACGTTAGAGCGAAGGCGGCCTGTCGGTACTTCACCCTCTGGCAACGTGGCTTGCGCAGCGCCCGTCTCGCGGCCTCCGGAGGGAGCGGGCGGTTGCGCAAGAGGCGCTGCGTCGCCCGCAGGGACCGCCCCGCCCCCTCCCCCTCCCCCCCCCCGCGCTGCCTCGTTCGAAATAGCCCGGTGGCCACCGCCACCGCCACCGCCGCGGCCCCTGGCGGCGACGCGAGGCGAGGCGAGGCGAGGGGCTTGGCAGCGCGCCACTGGAAGAAGACGCTGCTCCCTCCCCGGCGCGCTCTCGCCCGCGGGGAGGGCACCGCGGCGCCGCTAGCGGGGGCGAATTTTAGCGAGGTTCAAGCATCAACGACTGGTTTTCGATGTCGATGAAAACATCCACTGTATGTCATCACTGTATTACATATGATGAAACATACAGAAATAAAATGTCCTGTTTCTAATGTGATACGTAAAACGTCAATAGTTTAATGTGTATTCTGCCTTAAATGTGATTGTCTTCTTAATTTTCTAATCAATGTTCTGTGTAGCCGAGGTTCAAAATGCAGTATAACCATATTACCTCGTACAAAAATATGAAACTGGAGAAAAGTTGCGAAGAGCAAACGGTTTGTGCCGCGTGGGATCGACAACAGTGACGGTTAGCAATGGCTGTTGATTGCGAGTAAAATAGATACCGAAAATTTTACTTACACCATGTCAATTTTTTTTAACATCCATGTTTTTGGACAAATATATCGATTTGAAGAAAACAACGATGAAATATCGATGTTTCTGCTGGAAAATATCGATGTTTTAAAACATCGTTGCTTCTCTGCCACCTAAGTGCAGCCACTCGCTGCAGACTGCTTTGTGCCTCCGACAGGGTTTGTTTCCTCTCGAAAGCGGTTCGGCGTGGTCATTGGCCGAGCAAGAAAGTACACGTTTCTTATTCTCAAAACTCTCAAGAAATTTATTACGCTCGTAAGTCCAAGTGCGATTCGTGCCGATAGGAATTACGCTACTTTTACGGGATAGAATGTACCGTTCACTGGCACCTTTACAAGAATACTTCCATCAAGTAGTATTAAACAGAATAAAATAGTTTAAATAACCTTCATTTAACAAATGTGCATACTCTTCTATTTATTACGCATGTAAAAAGTCGAAGAAAATTCAACAAAGGGTTCCGGTGAAATCCTTGAAACCAAAATAACATTACATGAAGTGGACCCATAAAAACCGCCTGTATCTTGAAACGGAACAAAAATAATAAACAATCTGTACACACACTTAGTTTTTATAACTTTAAGGAACATTCACTTCTCATTCAAAGAAAATCAAATCATTTGATCGTGACGGCGTAGAAACAAATCTGCAGGTTGAAATGTCCGGAGGCTGATGTTAAAGTAAGGCATTGTTTCTCTCCGTCAATAAAACAATTCTCAGGTCAAAATAAATTACCATTAATTTTAACAAAATATGCTTCAACAGCACGTTCTTTTTAGCATCGGTAACAGGTAAGTAAAATTATAATACCGCTGTCTCTGTCCATGTCAGTTACCACATCTTACACTGATTACCAATCGTAGCCCACTAGGCGTGAATTCATTTACAGGTAATACATTAACACAAATGCGACAATCCAAAATTCCATGCCATACACCAAGAAACACCGCCCAACTGTGAGTAGTTATTCTGAGTTTCAAATTTCCATTTGGAGGCATTCCCATTATTGCATTGTAGCTTGATAACTTACGAAGGATTCCAACAAAATGTGGGATCACAGAATTTGCAACTTCGAAAATTTACACAATTACGCTAATACTAATACTTTTTTAAATATACAAGCGCTTTTTAAAAATATATTTTTGACCATATTGCATTTATCAAAAAATCTCTATCATCAATATTCTACTATTTTGCAATTTTCTAAAATAGGAAGAATATACCGAAAATAGGACCAGCACCATTTTCTTTAACATTCTTTATTAACTACTAATATTTAAAGAAAACAATTGGAGCCGTTTTTGAGAAATCTTTGAAAATGTCCAAGGCGCTTCAGTGTAAACCAAAATCTCCAAAATGTTAAGAATGTTGTCAAAATGGCTCCTCTTTGGAGCATACGACGACGTCAGGTGCGTCGTAAGTAGTAACGCACTTAATGAGGATTTGGAGGTTGGCGTAATGTGAGAATAGGCGGAGTAATACAATACAAATATTTGAATTTTTCATTCATTGGTTTGGGATTCTTCACGAGTTCCTGAGTACAATCTAATGAAACCGTAGGCACCTTTCATATAGTGGGAGGTTGCTTTTTTTCTTTTCCCGATATCTGCCGCGTCAGAAGTTGGTTGGAGATGGAGGAATTGGACAAGTTTTTCGTTCTTCCTCCGACATTTGTTATTATGATTAATAAGAAGTCTGTTAATTTGAATGAAGCTAAAAATGGTACCTTAAGATGATACTGACATGTAGGGAGACTTGGGGTCGTTTGATCCAGAATAACAGTTAAACAGCTCTCTGTTTACCCTGTGATGTTGAGCTTTCCTCTCGATTGTTTCACTCTTAGAGATGCCATTCAACCAAGAATGCAATGAGCGTACTGCCGATAGTCCTATGCAGGGGTTTTCTATGCTTCGTCTTATCGGCTGGCAAAGTTTTGTGAGGCCGTGTTTGTTGAGATTTCTTTCAATGAATACGTTATAGCTCTTTCGCATCTGACGTTTGTTTTAGTGATGGGAGTAACTATGTATGTTACACGGGTTATTGGAATGGAATTGGTGTAGGTACCGATGTTGGTGACTGGAAAAGGTCTAGAAGTACTCGCTGTTGGGGCGATGACGGTGACGATGTGTAGTGATTTAGGCTTTGGTTGCCGTAAATGTAACATTAGTGTTGCCGATGGTAGTATCGTATACGATAATGACGATTGTGTCATAGGTGGGGACGACGGTCAGACGGAACTACTGTTTACTGAAAACTATTTATAAGGTCCTGTTCGTACAACTTCCCAGGTATCAAGGTTAAAATGTGGCGTTCCGGGTGAATCCTACGTACACATCCGAACTGAAGATTCCGGTAACTGCTGCTCGCACAGAATACGAAACTGCACTGAACCATAGAGCACTGCTGAACCCTGAGAAAGAGTGGTGAATTAGTCGCTCCAAATCAGTGCAGTTGGTGGCGGGGTTCAAAATACATACTAAGTGTATTGACACGATTTCGCCAAAGAAGATAAAAATATTAAATTGCAATTGAAGAAAATTCTCTGGAATTTCGAGCTTAGAAAATGGATAAACGAATAAAAACATGGTGATAAAAAAACATAGAAACAGGTGTGTTACATTCGACAATTGCAACAGTTTGTCAATGAAGAAAGAAAGAAAGAAGATAAAGTCTTTTCAAACCAAAGTCTCAGAAGCCTGTGTTGAGTGAACGCTTCGACTCACGTAACATTCATAATACAGACGAAACATGGCTCTTTTTATATGACTCCAGATTACATTCAAATTTGGAGGTGATCAATGTTCTATTGAAAGCATTTATAAAACCGATTCAAACAACTATCGGATGGATCGGCCGAAATGTTCTGTCTCTTCAGGGTCGTTCTAACCGGTTTGTCTGCAGTGAGAGTGACGGGGTGGGGGCGGAGGCGCCGAATTACAAATATTAGCAGCGCAGGGGGCGAGTGGGCGACGGGCGGCGGGCGGAGCGGGGCGAGGGCGTGGCGGCGCCGGGGGCGACCTGAGGAGCGCCGTCGCTGCAGATCGCATCTGGGCGAAGCGGCGGTGGCCGGTGGATTATTGTAATCACCGCCGCGCAAAAAGCCGTGCGGCGCGGGGCGAGGCGGCGCAGGTGGGGCGGGGGGAGGGGCGAGCGCGCGAAGGTCACGGCGCGGCGCGGCGGCGGCGCCGCTCGTCGCCGCCGCTCTGGAGGCGCGCGCTGACCCTCCTCGTTGACCTCCTTCGCCTCCACGCCACCTCCGGGACCACATCCGCTGATGAGATGCGCCGCCGAGGCAAGTTCACTAGCACTTGATGGATGACAGCGAGGGATCCACTTGTCAAGCAGAAGACAAAATATCTACCTATTTGTTTCTTTACAATATTGATTGATTATTAGTGATTCCGGGCACGCCAACTTCTATGGTCAATAGTCCCGTAAGTGTCGTTCGAGGTGGCGGTGGCCTTCCCCGCTGGATGGCGAGATCCAGGCGCTGACCTTCACGTCGGCTAGCGGGTTTTTCCCAACCAGGTATCTGCGACCAGCGGCACACAGCTCAAGCCCGGACTCGCTCTAAGCTCCAAATTGGCCTTCCGCCATGTGTGGTAGTGTAGTGCATGTAAATGTACATAAGTGGGCGTAAGTAAGAGGTGAGGATAGATTAAGGAAAACGAAGAAAAGATTAGCGCGCGTGATCCTGTGGCCCGTTTGCTAGAGAACTGCTCCGGCATTTACACGTAGGCTTCCGCGGCTCGAGTCCATAACATCTCGGCTGTCCGGGTGACGCCGCGTCGTCACTCGTATAATGCTGGACGCATACAATGTCATGTCACTGCCCTGAGGAAGCCTGCGACATGGTAGGCGAAACGTCGGCCTCTCTGCCAACGACGCGGCGTTACCCGGACAGCCGAGAAGTTATGCTCCGGCAATTGTCTGGTGTTGATAAGAGAAACAACGAAAAACTACCGATCAGGGCAGCCACCCGTTAGAATTCTCCTTTAGATCAGTGGCTGAATTGGACCCAGCTGTCGCTAGTGTCGAAAATCCTGCCACCTGTCTGTACATGAACCTACGACCTCCCGGTCAGAGGCACTGCAGTGACATAAACTATACCCCGAGCCACGTACGCCGGTCGTGCATATGCAATGTGCTTTGATAACAATTCCTATGTTTTTTATTAATATTGTTTCATACGTATAGTTAAGCAAGATTTTATTTCTTCAGTTATATTGAGTGCCGGCGCCACGCAGGTGCAGACTGGGCAATCACTCGGGGCTCGATGATGCGACTGACTGACGGGAAAAAATAAGTAAAAAATTGGAAAAGAAATTAGAACTCGAAAATCGTTATCGTAATTTTACAAGTCGCGATACAGTAGTCTGATATTTCACTCAAATTTCAATTATTTTTTTACCTTAAATTTTTAATTACAATAATTGCTTATAAGGTAGGACTCTTTGAAGTGAATCAAATGACCCTAACTTAAAATAGATTCTACTGAAATTCATATTCATTATTTCATGCCTTTAATAATTGATTTTATTAAACACTAACTAAACACATCTCTTCTAGCGTTTTATAAGCTCATTGTGGAAATTGTATTATTTTATCACTAAATAGTTTTACTTAAAACTATTATTTAAAATGTATTATTATTTAATATGTATCCAAAAACTTTTTCTAGCTGAAACGTTGTAATGGTTGTTTTGTTGAGATAAAAATAATTGAAAGTATCTTGATAGAACTTTCACGTCTTTGATTTTTTCGGGGAGGGGTGGGGGAGGTCTGTGTTTCAGCAATGCCCCGCGCGCAAAATTGTCTAGCTCTAACACTGCGCTTTTTACTTCTAATAATAGTTACAAATGAAAGATATCGAAGCACTCTTAACCTGGATTAAAAGTAATAATGAATGCTTATTTAAATATAATTGTGAATTAAAATTACCTTTGAAGTGTTTTACTTCGCTTGAGGAAATCAAATATTTTGACGCATTGCAGAATGCGTCGTTATAGCAGGCAAAATATTGAAAGGGCTCGGCGGTGCGAGTTGAACAACAGAATGTGCCATCGCCAGCGAGTCGGCTATACTGGCCGCCGTTTCACAGAAGTTACGCGTTTCCATTGCCCGAAAGGTCAACCCACGAGGAATAGGTGAGTCAATGCCAGAAGGATAACATACGCGGTACGAAATGGCCATTCAATTTCTTCATGTCGCATTCTTTGTAATGGGAATGAGTCATTCATTTATCTTTCTTCTATGGAATGTACTGTTGCGATATTTGTTTTATAGATTTATAAAGCATTACACTAATTACTTGCCTTTAGGGTGTACTTTAAAAGTAGATTTGTTTCCTCTAAACCAGTTAAACTTATTCAGAAATCAACATTGTGATTAATAATTTCTAGAAAATATTTCGTGTCAAACTGAAATAAATACGAGCGGTAGGAGGTACTTGTTAGGCACCAAATTATATTGATTGCGCAATACATACCTATCATGTAAGAATTGCAGTGCAAATCTTCATAAATGCAGTTATATTTACAAAAAAACTCGTTGAATTTTGTCATTTGGTGCATTCAGTTCGGAATTCACAAACTTCGTTCGGGACTTTACATCTAGTTTTCGCAAGTAATAAAATTTTAATTAAGAGTCCAGTTACGTCGAAAACAACATTTAATGTAGACAAAAGTTTAGATGCCAACGTCTGCTTATTTAATAGCTATTAGCTTCTGTAACTTTCATTTAAATCTGATACAAAGATAGTGTATTAATATAAGTTTTCAAAAGAAGTGTAATTAAATGTGATACTTTTAGCTCGCTGAGCTGACATTCAACCTACTGGGCGATTTCGTTGACGCATATTATAACTGAAAGTGTACGCCACCTGTGCGGCGTAAATCTTTGAAAGTGCGTCCGTGCACTTGGCCATCACGGCCACTACTTCGCGAGTGGCGCTTCGCGTGAGGCAATCGTATGCGAGTTCCTAGAAGATAGTTTCCTCGTTAGTCAGAGCGCACCTGGCGCCCGCCGAGTAGAGGTTGGCGCAAGCGGGAGGGGGGGCGGGGGGCGGCGCCGCATCGCGTTCCGACGCCCTGCCTCACGGAAGCCCCCGGGGGAGCGACCCCCCTGCCCCCCCCTGGCGCGGGGCTTCCCCCCACCCCAGAAGCCCTCCCCGCGCAGGAAGTGGCCCTCATCGATTCACCCGCCCTCATCCGCCGAAGCCTTCCCCTCCGCGGACAGCCTCTCCTCGTTCCCCTTTCAGACAGACTTGCTTCCGCAAATTAGGCCATTCGACACCGCCAAAATCTCAGGACGGTGTCAACTTACCGAAGAGTTCCCATTAAAATTCCCAATGCATTTCGCTCCTTTATTTTACTCAAACTATCTTTTACCACATTATGACTTGAATATTATGATAAAAATGAATGTCCATGCGCAGAGTTTTTTATGTTAAGGATAAATATTTAAAGCAAAAAGCTCAGTTTTACTCATTTATATCTGCAATTTAGTTCGTGCACTCTCCACAGTTCATTCTGCGTTGTCCATTGTCTCTGAATATCGTAATGAAGTCTTGGCACCCTTCAATCTTGCACTGTTGTAAGTCCCACTTTTCCATAATATGACCTTTGGCCGACATAATTTTCAAGTTGCCTAGCGTTATGTGTGACCCTGAGGGGATATAAGTCTTTTCCACGGAAGGGAATCAATTTCCAGGTCAAGGTATTTTCTACGTTACTATAACCGAGGTCCGTGTTCACTATAACAAAATTTTGTTATGTTTATTTGTATATGTAATTGAAACGGGACCAGTGACTTAAGTTCACAATAACCGGAGTCAACTGTATATTTCCTCAAAATGTGGAGCTGTGGCTGTGCCGCTGCCAAGTGTTCGCCTCCTGGCGCCCTGGGGCCGGCACTCCATCTTTGGCGCCTTCGCGGAAGACAGTTGCGGCGCGGCGTCCCCGGCCCCGACGCGACGCCAACACTCGCAGCACTCCACCTCCCAATCCTCTGCCGCCGCCCCCGCCCCGCCCCGCCCCCGCAACGCCGCGTAGGGAATTCGAAGAGGGCCAAGCCGCCTTGGTCGCTCGGAGTTCGTGAGCAACTTCGGTAAATTTCAACTGGAGCATGTGACGCCGAACACGTCCTGGAAGCCTTCGCCCCCCTGTAGAAGAACGGCAGGGGAAGATGGGTAGCTAGAGCAATTGGCGAATGAATTCAATATGAACATGTGCAAATTTTATTTATTTCACTTTTTGACCTCTTCAAAGTACGTCACGAGTAAAATGATGAAGCACTTTACTAATTATGTGTACGTGAGATCCAAAAGAGGTTTCGAAACCCCCAAGGCTATTCAACCGGTTCCGGAATGCTCTGGAGTAAAAGACAGCGTAAGCAGAAAAATGTGGAAGCTCCCATCTCCTCTTTCCCCCAGCAACACCCACTAATTGTGAATTTATATACCTACAAATTCCTTCTAAACCTCAGAACTCGTGATTGGGTACCTTATTGCCGACTCACTATTCGTCCAAATTTATTCATACAGTTATGTTAAATATTGTCGGTTTTAAAACGGTTGATGTAAATTAAGTTGTGCATTGTACTAATATTTTTTTTAAATATTGTGAGAAAAAAATAAAGTATCATTGTATATAAACGTTTTGTAACAAATATAAAACCGCGTTCGAGACGTTGTTAGAAGTGGAGGTGGTTAAAAGGAATTCTGTATCGCGAAACCGCAACTCTAACTTTGATTGTATTGCTTCTCCACTCGCACAACCCTCTTCGCACACCAGGCCGTGCGCACGTGGCTCACTGGAGCGTCTAGTGGCGGCGCGGCTGCTATCGAATTGTGCCAGGGGATGTACGTGTGGGCTGCACCGTCCCTTTCCATTCAGAGCAGTGGTGTCAAGGTCTTCTACTGGTGGCAGTGGCACGCTTCGTGGCACCGTAGCATGCCACAAGCTTCTCTGCGCAACTAGCGTCGGGAGAGGACACTATTAGTAACCCTGCCGTTTTACAATAGTGATGGCGTTGTCTCTTGCGGCGGGGTTATGAACTGGGTAGAGAGGTGATTTCGTCGTGGCACTCGTGCCACGGGACTCCCGCTCGTGGCATCGACCTTGGCAACACTGTATCAGGGGCGTTGCGCCCCGGGGGTGGGCGCCGCGCCGCGCTCGCATTTCGTCCCCTAACACACACCCCCCGGAGCGCGTTCCCCTGAGGAGCGGCGTCTTGGGCGCGCTCTTCTACACGTCTCCCCAAAGCGGCCTTCATCTTCGGGCCAGAGGTATTCCCCCAGCTGCAGCCAAGGGGTTTACTAATCACTCTGAAGGCGCGACGAATCCCTAATCGGTTTTCCGTGAGAGGGCCGGCGCACGGTTTTGGCGAGCCCGAAACCGAAATGGGAACAAGAGACGAAGCCAGGGCCACCTCCCCCTGCACTCCCTTTGACCCCAACGACGTGTGGACTGCCCAGACACCACACACACCGCGCGGACCTCCTGACGCAAGTCACGATGGACAATTTGACATTCTCTCAGTTCTTTACACAGTACACAGAAAGTACTATAATGTTGCGGGGGAAAACGGCGATTTTTAGACAGAAAATGTCTTTTGCTAGGCCCTGAGAACGAAAAAGTGAATAAATCCTGTTCCTATACGTAGAAAATTACTTCTTCCAACACGTTGGGCGCGGACCAAAGAAACAATTATCATTTCCCCACCTGAAGACCGAGGCACGTCGAATGACACCTCATTTGCCCTGGTTTGGTGCAGCAGAGTGCCGACAGACGCAGGATTCTCGATTTGCAGAGAAGGATCTAAACAGGAACGCGGCGGGGAGGCACGAGGTCTCTAATGCTGCGCCTTCGAATGCTCAGCACTCACAAAGGTGATTGTCTGGATGACACGTGCAAAAATAGCAAAGTGAATTCTCACGGGAGGAGGAAAAGCCGTTCTCCACTTTTCCTTCTATTAAAGTTTCTGGAATGATTCTGATGACGTTTCTATTTTGACTCTAACGGAAACTAATATGTGATATTTTGTGGTTTAAAATTTTTTTTGATTTATTTTCGAATTCCTATGTTGTTTTTTTTCGCAAATCACTAATGCTCCATGAAACGCAGGGTTTCCTGGAACGCAGTGTATGAGACGCTGGTTGCAACAATCAAATGTTTTAGGACGACGTTGGAAAGACTTTGAAGTCAACATAAAGAAAGCCGAGGTGAAGGTCGATCCGCGTGTGAGGGTTGCGTCAACCGCCACCAGGGGCTCTGTGTGTGGCTCTGATTGTCTGGCGGAAAGCGTCGAACGAGTGCTACTTTTCAGCCCCCGTCCTCTGCCTCGTCGACGCTGACGATGGCTTGCACAGGAACTAGTGTCTGTTTCGGGTAAAATGGAGATTCAACATTTGGTTATTATTTCCCGAGAGACTTGGAGAGAAATGTTTAGCTCATACAATTAATCACGATATAGTATATTTTGGAAGAACAAAGTGGTTAGTCACGTTCACAAAACTGCTGTTTAGTTAATCCCACTAATACATGTATAGTAATGTTCACTATATGTCGTAAACCATGACGAATTGCATTTAATGAAAAAAAAAAACAACTAAATGAATCATTGTGTTGACTAATGCATCGAATTATATTTACTAAACACATTGCAGTGAAAATTACTAAACGAATAGTTTCATATATTACTAAACGCCTGTGGGAAAGCCCTATAAGCAGAAACGTGAAAGGAAATAGTTTCATTCTATTCTTTCAGCTAGAAACTGGAGTTCTGGAGCGGTCACCCTTCCAACGGCCCCGTGGGCTCTCACTTCCTTTACCTTGATTACTTCACAGACCCTAGCCAAGCACGACGTTTGCAGATGCTGGCTACCGATGCGACCTTTGGCTACCGACATTATTTGTACCATTAATTTAGAAAACAAATATAATTATTTGAAATCAGTAAAATACTAAATACGTTGTTATACAGCGTATAGTACAACGTGAATTCAGAGTTGAGCTCTAACAGTTCAGTGTTCGAACACCAGAGGGTTCAAGGGGTTTCATGTAAAGTACTCCCCATATTAAAATATTGGTTTCAAATACAAATGGTTCAGGGCATGAGCCCGATCGATTGGGGAATATCAATTTTGAAGATAATTGGCTGAATGGTTTAGCCGCTTAATGTTTTGCCGTCATTCGATTTTTCGGTATCCAGGATCCACAAAACATGGATTCTGACTACACCACGTGATAGATGATTTTCTTATAAATTTAGCTATTGGATTTATCCACTTTTTCACTACCAGGGCCCTGTTATAGGAGATTTTCTGCAGAAAATTGGCAATTTTCTCGTGCAGCATTACATAACTTTCTCTCTACCTCGTAGCGAGAAAGTAAAAAGACCGCTAACTACAATTATACGTACCCTAGATACACTGAATTTTTTTGCGATTGTATTACGTGCAGATGAGTCTGAATAAGTACATTCAAGGTAAAGCATTCGAACACTATACTTCGATTTAAGCACAGAATCCCCTGATGTAAATCAGCTGTTACCGATTTCATCCAATCGGGAGCTTGAACATCACTACAGTGACGTCATTGGGATGACGTTTAAGCTCTCGATTGGATGATATCATAACAGATAATGACTGTCATAGGACACATGAATTATTAGAAGTATACTGCGTTTTTAACAATATTGTAACTAGTATTACGTAACAATTAATTTATCAATTAATAGGTCGTAATTGAATTAATCTAAGTGTAAGGACAAGTCATATTTTCATTTATTTATAGTGGCGCCTCAAGGTCACGAGCTGCTAGGAGAGGGGGACATTGTCATTCAATCGGGACCTCCAAAAATTGATGTAACGAAGTACCGATTGGATGACATTGTCCCCATCTTCGTCGAACTCGTGGCCTTGAGCGCCACTGTTTTTCAATAGGAATATAATACCAAAAACAAAAGAAAAACACTTATACAAATTAGAATCGTTGAAGTGGTTTGGTACGTGAAATTTCGGGGCGCAGAAAGTATTCGAACACCAAGGGCGACAGTAACTATTTTGGTTCCGATGTATCTGACTCCCGAAAAAATGTATCGTGAGGAAGTCAAGTCTCTAGTAGACTTGCGTCGTGTTTGGTAGTATTCGATAGTACTCGATATATCTGCTTTGTACGTGTGTTTTTTCTTTTGCCATTAACTTTGGTTTTATTTGGTTTTGGTATTAACTCTCCCGTACACTGAGGTTACATAGTACACTCCCGTATACTATGTTAAAATATTAATCGAGAATAAGTTAATTATTAAGTAATAATTACAATAAATGCTAGAAATTCACTAGGAGTTCCAGTTTTTCATGGTCACTGCATTTCAAACATTCTGGGCAAAATGTAATTTGCACCTTCCATCTCCCATTAAATCGCCTGTCGGGAGTCATAACTCCTCTGACGAACAAACGAAACAATAGCGCAACGCTGTGGGAAGCTTTTAAAGAGACTTGAACGCGGCGCCCGCGCAGTAGCCGCTTGGCGAGGGGGGGGGGAGCGGTGGAGCACACCTGGTCGCGCGCACCTGGTGAGCGCGTGCTCCCAACGCCGCCGCCGCCGTCGCGTGCGAGCCCGCGGCCTCGACAGCTGCCCGCGCCCGCGCCCTCTCCCTATCGCCCCGCCACAGTACACAGACGCCTTGGGGCCTATCTCGTGCGCTCCACGCACCTGGAGCGGAGGCGTCCCTGCGCTCTGCGATGCTTTCGCGAGGGAGTGATGCGATGCTCGTTCAAGTTGATGAGGAGCGACACGAAAGAGAAGGAAGCCCCTCTTAAAGGGGATTGCAATTCCACACAATTTGTGACCAGTGCGCGAAGGTACTTACCAGTATACGATTAAACCACAAAAATTACGATGAGATGATAATAAGTACGTTAGTATCTTTAGATAAAATCGTGTCAAAGTGTCAGTTCATCTTTCAATGCGCATTTTAACTTCTATTTTGAGATATGTTAGCTCATGTGTATGCACGATAATGAGCAAACTTACATTCGGAGGTAAAATTTAGCGACTGCATACGTACTTCCGACTGAGAAGAGTTTTCATAACCGTATAAACTTGTCAATTACAGCACCACGGCAGTGTTTTCTGAAAGTATAGCAGTAGCGACAAAGTAAAACAATTAAATGGCTTATCATTTCTCCAAGTCTGTGTATCTTTGGGAGCATTACCTTGTTTGAAAAGGAAAATAGGCGTGCTTAGTATTTGGGACCTACATTCCAAAGCTAGTGTATTATTATCTCCCGTCTGATTCGATCGCTTGCAGCTTCTCTCCTTTCTGAACTTCCAGAGGTTACGCGCACTTCTTGTGTAGTGAGATGCAGCCACGAATGCTTATCTCCGCAGGCCCCCGCCGTTGCCTATCAGCAGAGATAGGAGAAAACTATACTAACTGTGGGTGGGAGCAAAGAGAGCGCGCCCCGGTGACTCAGTCGCGCGCCTGGCGGCCGCGTTGCGCAACAGCCACGTGCGCCGCTCGCAGCCGCGCCGTCTCGTTCCGCGATCAGCGGAGAGCGGCCACCCACGAGCTTCCGTTTGTCTGTTCGATTGATTGATCATTCCGGGCTCGCCAACTGCTAAGGTCATTAGCCCCGTAAGTGTAGTGCATGTTGTTGGTCGGGCGGTCTCTGTGGTCGTGGCCTGCTGGCTGGCGAGATCCGGCGCCGACCTACGTCTACTTGCGAAGTTTTCGCCGACCAGGTACCTTCCACCAGCGTGATACTGCCCCAGCCGAGAGAAACTATGCTCCAGACTGGTCACCCGTCATCTGTGGTAGAAAAATGCATGTTTGTGTAAGTGTTTGTAAGTAAGGGGTGAGGATAGGACACGGAGGAGGAAGGAAAGATCGCGCGTGGGCAGTGGCCTGTTTGTTACAGTTCGATTTTTCTAACTATGCCTCTCGATCCCCTATATCCCTGATGGAGTATCACACGGCACTTCGCGTCTTTCTCGGCCCTGCCGCTAGGAGTGACATGATCGCAAGTACTGCGTGATCATGCGGTACCTGGCAGCACGACTGAGAACGTCACGAAATACCTGTGACAGATTCCATTGTGAAGACGGGCCTTCAGAGGTAGAGTTAAAAAAATCGCAGTATAGGGTACTGCTCCGGCATTCTGATGGTGTTTACCAACGGGAGCAGCTGGGCGCTAGAATTCTCCTCCAGACCGCGGCTGAATTCGACCTAGTTATATAGCTAGTGATATCTGTTCGAAATGAACCCCCGACCGAGGTAAGCGACTTATAGCTGTTATTCTCACTTGCTGGATGATCGCATTTTAGATGATCCGTCGCGACATGGCGTTGCTTTGCGGCCGGATGATGGCGTCCGAACCTGTCGAGACCATTCTCATCCATCAAACTATGTGTGCTACATCACTTACTCTCGCGTTTTATTTGTAACGAGTACGTAATGTTAATACCAACTGTACCCGTACGGAAGTGTGCGAAAGTTCACATGATTCCATATCACTGGTACCAGCGTCGGGTGACTTCACTTGGGGAACGTGTCATTGACCCAACTCATGCCTCTGCTAGAGCTCCCAGCAGGGGGTCCCCGATATCTAAACTGGATAAATCTTGCTCTGTATTATAGTTAATTTCTTCTCCTAATATTCAGAAACCACGTTTTGTGGGTTCTTGATACTAAAAATTGGTTCATGGCGACGGCGGTTGTGGATAACTCTAGTGCCTAAATCGATTATAGGATTTTCTCCAAAAGTGATTTTCCCTGGTCAATTAGCGCATCTGGAGGTCCTGCGGATTTGAAACGGAAAACTATTCATGTCATCATGTAATTGCAACAATATATATTCTCCCTAGCCATATTCTTCTTTTATAGGGATCAGGATACTTAATTTGAGCTTGTTAAATTAATATTGTACTAATAATGAATTATATAATTTTAAACATCGCATTGTTACTGGATATACTGTCATCGTTCTGATACGCTGTTCGTTTCATGCGTTAGCACGAATAGTAATGGAAACATTGTGTTGCTGGTTAATAACAGGAATTGAGCCATTCCTTATTAAGAATCAGATACCTGAGCTGTCTGACCTGTCATCGTTAAAAGCCGTTATCTCTTCCGCGGTCATTTGGAACAAATCCTGTTAGCAGTTGCTTCGCTGATGCTTAAAGCGCTCAACAGTCTGATGTCTGGTGTAGGTCGTCAGAGGAAAGGAAAAAGCTTTGCGATAAGTCTGAGACTTAACCCTGGAGCAGCCTGTTAAACTAGAGTTTTATGTGACAGCGCCGAGAACACGGGACTGGCTTCTTCGGACGCCTGGGCATCCGTTGCTGCCTGGGAGTGAATAGAAGGGATTTTAAACATGGCCTTCGGGAGAAACGAATTGGAAGGTGCAGCACCCAAGTGATATTTACCATACGTGTCGCTAAAGAAATCTGTAACTCTGTAAAGGCGTTCAAATGGTTTCATTTCATTTACTGAGCATTCCAATAGTTCGTTTTTACGCAAGAGTTACCGTAAAATTAAAATATACTCCAACACCTTTTTCTAGGAGAAATATTAGAGACTGAATTTGACAAAAATTAGGTAAGATAATGCCTCTTGTCAGTTTCAACCAGTATCAGCAAATCAAAGGAGAAATGTTATTTGTACTTTCTCTGTGACAAAAAATGAATTTCCAGTGTACTAATTTTTGTGTGGCATTTGAACGTTTCCCATCCACGCTCAGAGGACTTCCCCAAGAGCGAGAGAACGCGACTGGCTGCGGGTCGTCGCCGAGTGCCTGCGCTCCGCGGGTGAATTTAATGCGGCAGAATCTGCAAAAAGAGCAGCGGTCGGCGGTGCCGGGGGCGGCGGCGGGGGCGGCGGGGGTGGCGGGGGCGGCGGGGGCGGCTGCGGTTCTGCAGCACGCGACCGCGGCCGAGAACCAACGCGGAAACACCATCCGCCGTCTGATGCCAGCCACCCACCGACTCTGCCTCAACTGCCCCCCTTTCTCTCTCTCTCTCTCCTCTCCTCTCTCCTCTCCTCTCCTCTCTCCTCTCCCTCCTCTCCTCTCTCTCCTCTCCCTCCTCTCCTCTCTCTCCTCTCCCTCCTCTCCTCTCTCTCCTCTCCCTCCTCTCCTCTCCTCCTCTCCTCTCCCTCCTCTCCTCTCTCTCCTCTCCCTCCTCTCCTCTCTCTCCTCTCCCTCCTCTCCTCTCTCTCCTCTCCCTCCTCTCCTCTCCTCTCCCTCCTCTCCTCTCCCTCCTCTCCTCTCTCTCATTCTCCTCTCTCTCATCTCCTCTCTCTCCTCTCCTCTCTCTCCTCTCTCATCTCCTCTCTCTCCTCTCCTCTCCCCTCTCTCTCCTCTCTCTCCTCTCCTCTCTCTCCTCTCCTCTCTCTCCTCTCCTCTCTCTCCTCTCCTCTCTCTCCTCTCTCTCCTCTCCTCTCCTCTCCTCTCTCTCCTCTCTCTCTCTCCTCTCCTCTCTCTCCTCTCCCTCTCTCTCCTCTCCTCTCTCTCCTCTCCTCTCTCTCCTCTCCTCTCTCTCCTCTCCTCTCTCTCCTCTCCTCTCTCTCCTCTCCTCTCTCTCACTCTCCTCTCTCTCCGCTCTCTCTCTCCTCTCCTCTCTCTCCTC